>OU015499.1:66538930-67016304 GCA_907164885.2 Dolomedes plantarius | reverse complement strand
CATTGCTCACCTCGTACTGCACGAGTTCGCTCCCTTATTTTGTCAATTTTTTCTCTGCACACATAGGGGCGTGCCGACGGGGGTGGAGGGAAGCGGGTGAGGACCCCCCCCCCCCCCCCCACAGAGCTAAAATAATAGGCCGAATAGTAATTGTGTTATTTATTCTTTACCATTACGATCTTTATTGCACTTACATTTTTAGCGATCTTTATTGTTACAATTTTAGCGCTATACAGTGCCAGAAACAGTATTTCTAAAGCCAAGTGACGAGCGCTGTTTATACACTTCTATAGTACTATCCGCGAACCGCGAGAGTGAACCGAACCCTTGCCTATCAAAGTATTGAAGGAGTCTTTTATCAACAGGGCACGCACGCACTGTTTCGTCGCGTATCTGCTTTAAAAAACATTTCTTTTTAGATTTTCATTTCACTAATGACGGGGACGTCGCTTTAAATATTTTATCCGAATTCACAGATATATGATTTTTAAGAAGTGGCATCTAGTACTCTAGATAGCCTAAAATAGTACTATTTAACACCTCATTTTCAAAATTTTGCGGGGGAGGGCCTCCGGACCCCCCCCCCTTCGGCCCCCTTCCATACCCCCAGACCCCCGGAAGACTCCCCCTTCTAGTCCACCCTGATTATAGGGCGTCAGGGAAATGGACGACTCCTAGCACATGGAGGCCTTGACCCCCCCCCCCCCCCCAGAACAAAATCCTGAGCACGCCACTGTCTGCACAGGTCAATAGCCTGAGGAGACTATCTGATTAAGGCAAAGAAAGGCTAGCTGTCATTAGAAAAAGTTAAAAATTACCATTTTTCTGGGGGGGGGGCTCAAAAAATAAATCCGCCACGGGCCCCAAATGGTCTAGGTACGCCACTGGAAAGAGGGGATTTTTAGGGTTTTGAGTAATGTAAAGATTTACGAAGGTTTTTTTAGAGGTGTTCAAGGCTGCAGACTTGATCAGCTCTAAACATCAAGATGGGTTAAGAAAGAATTAATGGATCGAGCAAAAGTTTTTGTGGGTAAATTAATATAGGCAGGTTAATAAAAATTAACTTGGTAATAAGGTGTTAGATTAAAATTGGCAAAAGGTTTTAAACACAGCATTTTTGGAGAATAAATGAGATTCCTGGCCAGAATTACTTTTCTTCATCTAAGATGCTGGGGTCACATAAATCAGGTGAGAATTAAATATTAAACGCAGAATAATACATAAATTAACGACCAAATAAAAATGTTAGTTAAATAAAACGAACGTACAAGAAATAAATAGGTATGTAAGTAAAGAGTGTTTTGAGATGAAGAAACAATCCATAGGAATGGAAAATTGTCAAAAGCAGGGTTTTAATCAATAAATAAAAGTAAAATTTTACATACCTGATCGGGTTGCGAAGTGTGCAGTGGCGAAGGTTTGTAGATTAAATAAGATTTTAATTCCATCATTGTCGTCGAGGTTATAGAAATAATCCGTGAAGGAAGGTTTACCGTATCGATAGAAGAAAGGGCATTACATGAAAGAAAAAAACAAATAGCATAAGTGAACGGATAGGATTTTAAAAAATAATAAACGACAAACAACAGTGATCCTCAATGAAAATAATTAACAAGTTATTGATAGATATGGCGTTGAGAATGTAGTAATCTCAAATGGAAGGTAGTTAGAGATAACACGAAACAAAGCAATTATTATGGTGCAAACATAGAAGCTGAAATAAAAGTTTTAGATAGTGTTAAATACGAAAAAATATATATATACATATATATACATAAATAATTATAAATAAAATTATAGAAATATCCAAATGATACAACTTGGTAGGCATATATAGATCTAGACGCAACCACGTTAGCGGCATAGAACAAAACAATTCTAAAAGAGGTATAAATAACCACCAGTTTGAAAATAATTACAATTACGCAAAGAGTAAATGAATACAATGAAGTTATAAAAGAAACTGATACTTGTTGTTTAATCCAAGATGGGAAAAGATTAAAATATAAAACTGATCGAATGCAAAATTACAGCGTTTTTTTTTAACACACGACGCGGAAAGAAATGGACAGAGGTCACGACGTTCTTAAAGGAAAGAGGGGTTGCAGTAATAGATAAGAACTAATTAACGTCAGAAATTCACTAGCAGGGACTGATTTAAGCTAAAAAGAACTGGTTTGGCACGATTGAGTGAGGGCAGATAAATGATACGTAAAAATGCAGCGATACGGGATGTAAATTGTAAATATTCAATCATTTAAGTTCGTAAAATATGTCTTGAAAATGTAAAGTTTTATAAAAAGTGTTTTGAAAATGATAAGTTTTTTTATGTTCATGTGGCAAATACATGTGAGATTAATTAATCTATACGAATTTAAAATAATTTTATGTGAAATAAAATGAAAGTAATGAATAATAAATATTAGGTAGATCGTTATTTTCAAAATGAAAACGATAGAAAGAAAAATATGTGTATTTTGGGACTGAACTTTTCAAAATGTCGTACCACTTTATGGTGAATAATACTGTGTTTAACGTCAACATTAAAGCAAAACAAAATGTAATTCCAGTGCTATAAGTTGACGGAGACGACAAAGGACA
Source organism: Dolomedes plantarius (assembly GCA_907164885.2). NCBI lineage: Eukaryota > Metazoa > Arthropoda > Arachnida > Araneae > Dolomedidae > Dolomedes > Dolomedes plantarius. Next base: position 67,013,703 of record OU015499.1, on the reverse strand, counting down.
TTTCACCGGTGTGTTTTTTTTTAATTTTGTGTTACAGCATGAACAATTTTAAATACAGAAAGTGAAGTTTCGAACTGGACAATTATGGACTCGCTTACAGGTGAACGTGTATAAATGAAGCATATATTATTGTGATAGAAAGTTTCGTTGTCAAGACTTAGAATGTGAAAAAAAAAAAATTTTCTCGACTATCTAATGTAGAGGTATAGGTGGCACGAATGACGAAGATGAATGTATATACAAGAAAAAATTTTCTTTATTGTTATTCTAAAATATTGAGTTTCAGAAATACTGATGTTGACAAAGAATGTATGATAATTGACGGTAAAAAGTATGGTATAAATATGTTTTTGCTTTTGATGTTAAGAGTTGTATATATATATATATATATATGTGTGTGTTTAGAGGATATTGTAAACTTTTCGAAGAAGGGAGCGTATATGGAGTTTGTTTTAGAGATTTGATTTTGAGATTTTGTTTTGAGATGTAGAGTGGTTGTTAGAGACTTCAAGTAAGTAGAGTTGTAGAGTAGTTTGTTGTGGATTGTGAGATTGTAGAGTGGTTGTTAGAGACTTCAAGGGAGTAGAGTTGTAGAGTAGTTTGTTGTGGATTTTGAGATGGAAGAGTGTTGTTTGAGTTTTCGAAGAAGGCAGCGTATGTAATGATGCGCCTTCGAATTGTATGAAAGATTATATTAAAATTTGAGAAGAAAAGTATCAAAGGCTTCACCATTACATTTATTGATATGGATGGGAAAGCCGACTTAGAAAGACAATTTGATTACAGAAGAGAACGGTCTTTTTTTATGACTTAGGCAGGATAAGAAGTTTACGACAGTGGTTTGGTTGTGGTTTCTGATTCCAGACAAGATAAGCGGACCTTGGAGCCATGGCTGACACTATACGACAATATTTGTTTGTAGAACTATTTATGGCAGACAGGGCGCAGGGTCTGACCGCAAGTAACGTGGGAGATCTGGTAATTGATCTGATGTGGGTTTGTACAGTTTGAGAGGGGCATCCAATCAGAAGGTAAAAGTGATGGCCAGGCAAATAAGAATATTTCAGTGTCTGGAATGGCTGGTGGATTTTATGAGAAGGTGAGATCAAGGCAGAGAAAGGGGATGAAGAATTCTATATATGATGAGCAGAGTGAGTTTTAAGAAGATTTGAGATCTTGTCGGGGTGAGCTGAATGTTCTCGGCACCCCTGAGTTTAGGGGTGAGAATTGAGATTTTGTCGTGTGGAGCTGAAGGTTCCCCGTACCCCTGAGTTTGATTTCGTTTGTTGAAGTTGAAAGTGCCCCACATCACTCAGGGCACTGAGCACATTCTTTGACTTGTTCAGTCCCCATGTTTTTGAGTGAGTTTTATGTAATTTGAGCGGGAGAGAATAGAATATCTATCTTGGTTAATGTCAGTCATAAGTTTCCGTTTTTATCAATACTCTCCCTAATCCTTGCAAAGTAAGAAAAAATAAATGATAAGCTAAATCAGATAAATGAGTAAAATGCAAAGTATGCCTGTTGATATAATGTTGGAAAATAACTTTTGAATAATATTAAAATTAATGTATTAAAAAAATAATATTAGACAACTCACCCAACTACCATTTATTGAAATAATTACGTAAAAAACAACATAATTACGAATCACGCCCAGATAAATAAAACAAAGACAGGCATCACGACAACGTCGTTATCTAATCAATATAAAGTCTGTTCCTGCAACCGTTTGCTGAGATGACACGTCTTGCCTGATCGAGAGCCTGTCTCCGTCTGTCGTTCATGGGGAGTTCGATCACAGGTAGCGCTCGATGGAAGACAGAATCACCAATGGGTGTCTTAGGCCGCCTCTACATATATATATATATATATATATATATATATACATATATATATATATATATATATATATATATATATATATATATATATATATATATATATACATATATATATATATATATATATATATATATATATACATATATATATATATATATATATATATATATATATATATATATATATATATATATGTATATATATATATATATATGTATATATATATATATATATATATATATATATATATGTATATATATATATATATGTATATATAATATATATATTTATATATATATATATATATATATATATATATATATATATATATATATATATATATATATTAGGGTTTTTGACCCGGGTTTCCCCGAACTAGAAAATCCGGGTTTTTCAAAGATTTTACTAACTCGAAACCCGGGGAATTTTTAAAGTAAATCCGGGGAATCAGTTATTTATCTAATACAGTAGAATACCAATTATATTCCTTAATTTGGAACCAAGACCAATCATATGATGAGTTTGGCAGTAAAATTTTTAAAAACAAAATATTTGATCTGGCAACAACCTCAATAAAACGATTATTCAACGTAAATGATAATGGGTCAGAGTCTGAACCAGAAGTAGCAGTTGAGGTGGGAGTTAAAGATGAAATTGAAGATCATGCTACGAGTATTGGTGCTTGGACTAAACAAATGTCCGAATCTGATGAGCTTAGTATGTTTCTGCAGGAGAATGATAATAAGGAAAATTATAAAAACTCAAAATCTGGTTCATATATCATAAGAAATGAAATTGAGTTGTTTCGGGCAACAAAAAGCCGACCTGAAGTGCTAGATAAATTTTTCAGGTGTTTAACAACAATTCGACCAACTTCGGTGGAAGCAGAATGAGCATTTTCTGTAATGCGTCTCTTTGCAAATAAACTCAGAAGCCGACTCAATAATGATACGTTGATTGCAATGATGGTTGTAAGTCAGTTTTATAAAAAATGAGATATTTGTACCGCTTTTATTTATGTTATACATATATGTATATTTTATTAACATTAAATTTATTTACTGTTATTTTTTATATTTGAAATTCTGAAATAAATAAAATGCTTCTAATAAATTATTTATTATTTTAGTTCTTTGCTATTGACCCCCTGGAACCAACTATGTAAACACGGGAAAACCCGGGTTTTAAATTAAAAAAATCCGTCAAACCTGAAACCAGAGTTTTAAAAAAGTTGCTCATATTTATATATATATATATATATATCATATTTTTATATATATATATATATTTCGAAATCCCTAATATATATATATATATATATATATATATATATATATATATATATATATATGTGTGTGTGTGTGTGTGTGTGTGTGAGTGTGTGTGTGTGTGTGTGTGTGTGTGTGTGTGTGTGTGTGTATTTGAGACCTCCAATTGTGTTCATTCTTTCCGTGTAGTCGCGGTCATGGCCATAAATAAGATTTCAACTTTAAAAAGGCCTTTATCGATCCTTTGTATTTCTGACCTTTCTACTTCTGACTGTTTTCTTTTATTCCCCATACGCCAACGTTCGTCTTATCTGTATCAAAGCTCCAATTGTCTGTCTGACCAAATTATTGAGAAAAGTACCAATTATAAATATTCTATCGCTACTTTCCAACAAAACGGACTGATTCCAATTAAAACTCGGTGGAATACAAATTTCCACGCTTTGTAAGAATCCATCCACGTGACTTCCAAAGGTATAACTTGTTAAATACATATAAATTGAAAAATTAATATCTGTATCAGGAGGGGAATGTACAATGGAGGGCAAGTATTATTTAGCGTAGCGCAGCATATATATATATATATATACACACACACACACACACACACACATATATATATATATATATATATATATATATATATACATACGAGCGCCTCGTAGGCAATATGTTATTCCTACTCGGTAATGATTACATTTAAATTTGGATCCGATACAGAAGCGTCGATATATATATATATATATATATATATATATATATATATATATATATATATATATATTATGAGAAGTTCATACTAGACTAATTTATGACGTCATGAGCATCATAAACTCCTTCTTCACGAATGTAACTCTATTTGCGACCTGTGAGTATTTTAACCATATTTTGTAACAAAATTGTAACAAAAAGTGGTTAATAAATATCTTTTATCTTTTTCAACATAACTAGTCACTTTGAAGCTCAGTATCAATTCAAAAAGTAATTCAAGGCCGATAAAATATGTGTTCAAATTATCCTTCTGTTCCTTATGTACTTATGCGCCTGACGACGATTTATAAAATTTAAATGGCAACGGCCACTCTCATTAAGCGTAAAACGGTCTCATATTTTTCCAACTCCTTCACTGTTAAAAATGAATGTCATCCAACGCACTTGACGATTTTCAGAGGCCATTTTTAATCCAGTAACTGAGTTAAAAGATAAAATGTGAGGCAGGTCTTTTTTCATTTGAGCTGATTTTTAAAGTTTTCCGGCTCGTTTATTTTTAACAAGAGGGTAATCAAACCCTTGAAAAAAAATTGTACTTCTGATCATTTTTGTCAACGCAGTCCCTTTTAAACGAGACAAAGATCAAAAGTAACACATTTCGTAATTACCGCATATCTAACATAATATCACGCAAATCGTATACGGTTTTTGCCTGCTGAATTCACTTGTTAGAAAGAAACACCTGGTTAATAAACAACATGATTTTCCATTTAATAAAAAAAATTCAACTTGCTCAGAACGTCTACCAAGACACGGGCTCGAATCAAGGGCTCTTAATCCGGTGATGTAAGAAAATTTCATTGGTTTAAATCATTCTTAACATTTCAACACCTTTCTTTTTTAGACCAATGATTCCGTAATGTCCAGTACATATTATTTCATCTGTATTTATTCTCTCCAGGAATTCCTATTATTTTTTCCATTATCATTCTTTGCAACGGGAATTGTTGGTTTTGCCAACACTTTTAAAGTGGATCGAAAGCGAAATAATTATGTATGGTAAGTTGGGGGAACTGGACCCATGGGGTAACTGGGCCATCCCCTCCCAGATTTTTCCTTTAGATATCAGGGGGGGGGGGATTCCACTCTGTTGTGTCAACACTGGTAACCAGAAGTCAACAAAACAACAGCCCTTTGGTCTCCAGCTTGGTTGAAGAATGTTTTATGGCTGCTAATGATATTTGTATTTGTCATCAGAAAACATCTTTCTACAAGGGTGAATTCAATAATTTTTTATAAGTCTATTTTCATCTCTGTAAAATTTAATGTAAGAATTTTTAGCTCAGTTAATGTCAAAATAACCTTCTGTATAGTATTTTAACGTATCCTGCATGTAAAAAGTTCTGTGGAGGTCTATGACCCAGTTGCCCCATCATATTTATTGATTTGGGGCAACTGGACCATACCTTCAGGGGAACTAGGTCTAGGTATGGCTCCGTTATCCCACACTGATCCACTTATGCTTATATTAACGACAACTAACCTAACCTAAGTAACTGAACTAACGAGGTTATGTTAATAAGTTGCAATAAAGTCAATCAAGACAAAGGCCCTTATATATCGAATGTTGTTGAAGAAATTTATACTTTTAAAGCTTGTGAGAGTTCAAACATGTTTCTTTTTATTTTTTACAACTCACCCAAGATGGATGAGACCCTCAGTGTCGAAGAACACCTCGAGCATTGTCTTGATGAGGGGGTCTCTCACTTCGCACCTTCTTGTCTTTCGGCGACCCTGGAACCCGCCACTGCATACTCTGATCCTTGCCGTCGGGGGTCGTACTTCAGGTACTAGGTCTCGTCACCCGTGACAATGGTTTTCAGGAAATTTAGGTTTCGATCCGCCATGTCGATGACACAGGCATCAAGCCGAATTTGCATTTGTTCCGGCGTAAAAGTATAGGGCACAAGTCGGGAGCAAAGCTTGCGTTTACCCTAATCCTGGGTCAGTATGAGGTGGGCCATCTCACGACCAAGTCCCACTTCTTCAGCTATCATTCGCACTGTCACACGACGATCCTTGGCCAAAAATTCCTTCACTTTATATACGTTGTTCAGGGTGCATGCAGTTGCAGGCCGACCATTTCGGGGGAGTCTTCAATGGTGTCCCGTCCTTCTCGGAAGCGTTTAAACCACTCATACACACACTTCAAGGTGACAACACGTTCTTCGTAAACTTTTAGCAGCATTTCATGAGTCTCTTTCGCTGATTTTCCAAGTTTGAAATAGAACAGCATATTCGTTCGCTGATCCATTTCGAATTTCGACCGAGCGCATTAACACCTTCACTTTACAATGAAATGTTTTCACACAATAAGCTAACTCGCAGCGCTGCCACTCAGGAACTGGTTCAGACCAGTCTTCGCCTGTCCGGCACGGTATGAGCCGGTTGCAAACTCTTACGACCGTGAGCACTATGACGTCATTCACCGAACTTTCTGGACAAAGGTTGTATATACAATATTTATATATAATATATATATAATAAAAACCAATATCACAGCTTAATCATACTCCATAATACTTACTAAAATACATGTAATACAAAGATTTTTGAAAATTATATATTAGTATAATATGAACGTGTTAAAAGTACAGTATATAAATAAGTTGAAAATCTGTGGCCCAGTTACCCCAACTTATCTTAATATGTTTAGTTGAAACAGATTAAGACAGTCCTGGAGGGCATAAAAAAGGCAAACTGGCCTTAAAGCAGCAGAATATTTATATTCCCAGGCAGTCAAATTTTTGTAACCATCTAAGCGTTTGAGACGAGTTTTGCGTCATAAACTTGACCCTAAGAGTTGTTGAGACAGATTGTCCCATACTTAATTTGGTGTTTAAAAGTAGGAAGTTCCTCTCAATTGTATCCTCGTATTGAAATCTGAAACTCTAATACGATTCGACAATCATTTACAGTCGGTCTTTGGACGATCCATAGATATGACACGTGATAAACATGCAGCAAGGTGGACGCATATGCGAGCATGACAGCGAAGACGTCGAGAATCCTAATTCAGTGATCTTCAGTGGGAATCAAAAGTATCGGGAAACAAATACACTAACTGTAAGATCACACATGCTAGTTCTATTTACGATCTGTTATCGATTAATGACACATAACACAGTGAGATGATACAAGCTCCACTTCAACAAAGAGTTTCCCCTTCACTAAATAGTAATCTTAAGCGACACGGATGAAACCGTGACACAGAACAGCAAATTTGACTATAATACCACAAAGCTAAACAATGGCGGCTTACATCTTTTGTTGTTTCATATGCAGCACCACATATCAGATTGAACACCACTTTGTACCAGTATTAAACAGCCATTCAAATTGCAGTAAATGATTCGCATAAAGGAAGCAAAACTAAACCAACGAATAACTAAAAACAAAATATGCTCGAGCCACATGGACCATTCAGCGCTTCCATTTAATCCAAACATTATTAATACTGAAACGCCTTCTAGCTGTCCCTATTAGTAACTAAAACAAAAAATGAGGATTTTTTTAAAAAAATTCTCCTTCTGTGGAAAAAATAATAATTTTTTGAAATCTTAAACACAGCAACTTACTTCTTTTGTCGTTTCATTTTCAGCAATTTATTTCCATGCCATTTTTAACCAGTGTATAGCAGCCAGTCAAATTGCATAGAATTCGCAAAAAGAATGGAAAAGAAAACCAAGGAATAACTAAAAATAAAATACGCTCATACCGTACGGACTCTACACAGCTGCCAATAACTCCAAGCATTCTAAACATTAAATCGCCCGCTAATTAGTCCTATTAGTAGTTTAAACATGAAAGAAACCTTTTTGATCAAATTCCATATCTGAAATAAAAATATATCTTCCTACAGAAATCTCTTGTTTAATCAAATAAAACTTTATTTTAGTTTCTGTGCCCTCTTCGGTTATCAAATAAAGAACACAGCTATTAAATAGCGAGCTCTTCCAGCGAAGATAAGAGCTGGACGGAATTAATTCAATTATCCCTAAAGCTATTCTTTTGACGCGAGCAGTAAAATTAAATGGGAAGGAAAATCCCTTTTACGGCAAGCGTCTCACAGCTGATAAACATCTCTCGCAGAGTTAAAAACGAAAACAAACAAGCTGGCACAACACGTTTTATACAAAGTCTGTTTTAAACATATTTTCTAATTAGTCATGAAGGGGGGGGGGAGTTGATTTTTTTATTTGATTGTCTGTTTGTTTTTACGATCTGTTTAGGGGTTTTCATTTCTCATTTCATGATAATGAAAAAACACTTTATATTTTAAACTGATTTTTAGGAATAATTTAACGAAATTGTTTAGAGTTAAAGCTTTACAGTTAAAACTTAAATTGTTTAAAGCATGCGACCTAATGAAAGAAGTGACATTTCGAAAGAGGAAAATTATACTTTACGCTCTAATTTCGAGGTGGACATACATTATTTACGTGCTTGAAATGTACTCAAGAGGGAAAATCTTAATTTCCCTTTTTCCCGCCATGAAATTGCTTAGCGCTGTTGAAATCCTGTGCCATTTGAAATTGTTATACAAATATGTATACTAGCTGAATACACGTGCTTCTCCAAGGATTATATTCAAATTAAATACAACGGCAAATGTATGCAATTAATGCAAAAAACAAAAACAAAAACAGAAAAAAAAAAAATATATATATATATCGTAACGGATATTTTTATAGACAAAATAATGTAGAAGAGACTATTCAAATTAAATACAACGATCAATTAATGCAATTCATTTGTATGTTTATTATCCATAAAACATGCTAATTTGAAATATATTGTTAAAAAAATTCCATCTCAATTATTTTAGTGGTAAAATTTTATCTTTTACCCTATTTTAGTATTTTTTTGTCAATTTATTTAGTTTTTACGCACGTGGCGCAAAACTAATTTAAAGTATCACAAAAAGAAAGGGAATCTTGTGATCAGCATTTCATAAATCAAATTCTAAAAATTAATCTTTAAAAATTCACCAAAAATCAGAAAATGGAGGTAAAGATTCGGAAAGGATTTAATTTTAAAGTAATGTTTATTATCTTTCTAGTGATATAAATTATAACCTTCAGATGATTATTTTAAATGCAAACTTTAAAAAATGTTACAAAAATAGCTTAAAAAATTTATTTTAAAAAACCTAAGCATAATTTTACAAAACTCTTTCTTAGTACACTATCAGAATCGCCTACAAAATTGCAGCCCTTTAGGTCCAGTGGTTTGGTCTATGCGTTATATATCTGTCAGTCACGGAACTGTTATATATATATATATATATATATATATATATATATATATATATATATATATATATATAAATATATATATATATATATATATATATATATATATATATATATATATATATATATATATATATATATATACAGTGGTGCCTCGGAGTTCGTCGGTAATCCGTTCCTTGGAAACCGATGAACCCCGAAATCGACGAACTCCGAAACAAATTATCCCATAAGAATTAATGGAAAACGAATTAATCCGTTCCACGACCTCGTGGTCGACCATTATCTTTATTATTTTCGCCTTGTTTTTAAACTATTATTGCTAAATAATAACAAATTAAGTTGAATTACATTGTTATTACAAGAAATGTAAAGAAATAAATACTAAATTAGAAAATGACGGAAGGCAATTCACTTGGAGGAGTCTTTTCTCTGCGCATCCTTTTTATCCCACTAGGACCTGGTTGAGGCTCATCGCTAGCTGTTTTTTCTACAGGGGTTTGCTTAAAATAGCGATGGAGCGTTACCTGCCTCTTCCGATTTCTTAGTAAGTTATTGAAGAACGGCATGATGGAATTGTTCATCGTATTGATGACAGAACAGGCCATGGTTTTATTCGGGTGGAAATTGTCTATTGTAACTTCAATTGTTCTCCACATACGAAGTGTTTGTTTCAGTTCATCTGCCGTTATTGCTTTCTGCTCTTCTTCTTCCTCCCCCTCACTATCAGCAGTAATTATTTCGTGCCTTTCAGCACGTTGTTTTTCGTCCTGCAACTGTTGCAAGTCTTCCGTGGTGAGATCTTTACGATTCGAGTCCACCAACTCCTCGACATCGTCAGCATTTGCTTCGAGACGTAGATCGTTGCAGACAAAATCTCCCTCATCATACTCGCCTCCTCCCGTATTTGTTCCGTCTCTAGCCCCTCAAAGTCTCGCTCGGAAACAGCTGATGGCAGTAGCTTCCTATACGCAGAGTTTAGAGTTCTTCTCGTGACCTCGGTCCAAGCCTTATCTATCAGTTGAACAGCCTGATAGACATTATAGCAGTTTTTCCAGAAATCTTTTAATGTCAAAGCGGTCGATTTGGTAATATCGAAACACTTTCGAAACGTGTTTCGTATAGAGTTTCTTGAAATTGGCCATCACAAATTGATCCATGGGCTGGATAAGGGAGATGGTGTTAGGTGGCAGATATTTCACAGTAATCCATCCAATTCTTCACCTAAATCACAGTAATTCTGCTTCCAATTCTTCACCTAAATCTGGTGGATGTGCCGGTGCATTATCGAGGACGAGAACAAATCGCAATGACAACCCCTTTTCCTTGAGATATTTTTTCACCATGTTCGCAAACACTTTCCTGACCCACTCGAGAAACAATACCCGAATTACCCATGCCTTAGCGTTAGAACGCCACATCACTAGTAAACTGTCTTTGCACACATTGAAACGCTTAAACTCCCTAGGTGTTTCAGAGTGGTACACTAATAAAGGGTTAACCTTGAAATCACCACTCGCGTTTGCACACAGGAGGAGCGTGAGTCTGTCTTTCGTGGGTTTATGACCCGGAAGAGTTGCTTCTTCTGCCGTGATGTAGGTTCTTTTGGGCATTTTCTTCCAAAATAAATCTGTTTCATCACAGTTAAATATTTGTGCTGAAACAAAACCCCCAGCTTCAATAAATTCACCGAATTCTTGCATATACTCACCGGCTGCTTTTTTATCGGCGCTTGCTGCTTCGCCGTGTCAAACGACGCTGTGTACGTCATGTCTCCGTGTGAAACACCAAAACCACCCTGAAGATGCTAGAAAGTCCATCTTTTCTTCATCGTCTTTCGTTATGTTTGTGTAAATCTCTTTCGCCTTTTCACAAATAATGTTTTAATCTACACTGTCACCAGCACGCTGCTTTTCCTTTATCCACAGCAAGAGAAGTTTCTCCATTTCGTTTAGAGCATGTGGTCGTTGCTTAGCACTCACCGCATGTGACACCGTTGGTAAAACAGTAGCTTCTTTTATTTTGTGCCTATGATTCCAGTATGTACTTGCCGTTGTTCTTGGTAAATTATACTGTCTAGCTTCATCTGCCACTTTCATGACTTTCTCAATTTTTGAGATTATTTCCCTCTTAGTTTCGATTGATACAACGTTCATTGTTCGTTTTGGCTTTGAGTCAGCAGCAGCAACTGTTTTCGGACCCATTTTCGAATACTATTTTGAACAATTTATGTAAAAGAAATCACTGTATACAGTACTATAAATACAGTACACTGTATATACACTACACTTCCGTATATATATACGCACTAAACGCAATTTATAATGGGCATAAATGCGAAGTTTTGTTTCACAAACTGCTGCTTTCAATCGATGTGTACTACACAAAGGTCGACGCGAGACTGGGCAACACCTTCTCTCAGCGGAAAGCCGGCTCTCACGTGACTTCAAAATGCGTGACGTATGTTTCCGTTGAGAGAAGGTGTTGGACTGGGTCCTTTGTTTCAATGCGCTCTCGGCTAGCGGGCGCATGGGGGGGAAAAGCGACGAACTCCGACGAGACCGACGAACTCCGAGGTACTACTGTATATATATATATATATATATATATATATATACACTGAAGTGCCACTGAATTAGGGATAGCAAAGCCTATGCAAATTGTGTAGCGCTGCGCATCATGTATGCGCAAGTGAGGGCACTGTGGTAACTGCATATATAACGCGTACTGTGGTTCTTCTGAATTAGTTTTTGGAATTGCCAGTATGGGTAAACTGTCTGATTTAGACGCCTTCGATCGCATCGCGGACAAATCGCAGGTGCGCGAAGCATGGGCCATTCAATTTCCGAAATCGTCAGACAGCTAGGATTTTCAAGGTCGACAGTGTCAAGAGTATACCAAGAATACATGGATGGTGGGAAAAAAACTAGTGATCGGGCAAACTGCAAAGGACAATTAGCCTTGACAGTGCGTGGTGAGAGACGGCTCAGGCGTATTGTACGTAGCCAGCGAAGCCAAACATTAGCTCAAATTACCACCCAGTTTAATGACGGTGCCAGTCGTACAGTCAGAAAACGGACTGTGCAACGCTCGCTTCACCGTATGGGTTTCAGGAGCCGTCGACCTACGAGAGTACCATTGCTCTATACTCGCCATCGGGCTGCACGTCTTGCCTGGGCAAGAAAGCACAGAGACTGGAGTGTAGAGGACAGGAAACGAGTAGCATGGAGTGATGAGTCTCGATTCCGACTACTTAACGCCGACGGGAGGCTGAGAATATGGCGTCAGGCTCATGAAGCCATGGATCCTGCATGCCTGGCTGGAACTGTACAAGGGCATGGTGGCTCAATCATGGTCTGGGTTTTTTTTTTTTTCGTGGCACAGTTTGGGATCTTTGGTGCGTGTACCAACCTCCTTCAATGCAATTCGGTACGTAGAGTTGCTGGGTGATCACCTCCATCCGTTTATGCTGTTCTGTTATCCGCACGGTAATGGAGTTTTCCAGCAAGACAACTGTACCTCTCACAAGTCCCGGTTGGCTACTGGCTGGTTGGATGAGCATTCCTAATGACTTCTCTGTCATGAATTGGCCACCTAGAAGCCCAGACTTAAATCCTATTGAGCATCTTTGGGATGTTTTGGAACAAGGCGTGAAAGGCCATCACACAGCACCAAAGAACCTTACTGAATTATGGACAGCTTTAGCCAATATTTGGCAAGCCAATCCCGTGGAACGTTTCCAGAAACTTGTTGAATCTATGCCTCGTCGTGTGACAGCCGTTATCAAGGCCAGAATAGGCCCAACTCGTTACTAGGTAGGTATCCCGAATTCAGTGGCACTTCAGTGTGTGTATATATATATATATATATATATATATATATATATATATATATATATATATAGATAGATAGATAGATAGATAGATAGATAGATAGATAGATAGATATATAAATAGATAGATTGTTATATATCTGTCATATAGATTGTTATATATTGTTATGTATCCGTTATATATCTGTCAGTCACGGAACTGTTATATATATATATATATATATATATATATATATATATATATATATATATATAGAAAGAGAGAGAGAGAGAGAGAGAGAGAGAGAGAGAGAGAAATAGATAGATAAATAGATTGAAGGACCATATAAACAAGGATAGAACGCTGTAGTCAACGTTGAATGCTAAATTATGTGATGGAAAGCCCAATGATGTTACGTCAAATTAACTAAATAAATACTCCAATTAAGGAGGTGGGTTATATTACATGTTATTTATCTATGTACATGTGTGCATCTTTGTGTGTGTATGTATATATATATATATATATATATATATATATATATATATATATACACGATGACTCTCGGTTTTACATAAGAATCAGTTCAGGCAAATATTAATCTTGCCTGAAAAATGATACATTATACTCGGGACAGATGTAATAAAGATCATTCTTACAATCTTGAAATAATGAGAATACAATGGAAAACAAAAAAATAATAATCCACTAAATAGTTCCTTCACCTTCTTTTATTTACGGAGCTATGAGAACGTCCTATTATTTGACTGAAAGATGACTTCTTGTGATAATTGTAGGGTGTCCATTTGCTAGACATCTTCCACATGGTGGAGAGAGAATAATATTTCATATTCGGTGTCAAAAAGAATATGATCCAACGTTCATCTGTATAGTATGCAGAAGCGTAAAATTACAAGATTAGTTCTGAAAGAATATGGCTAAATAATCGAAACATATTTGTAACAGTTGAGAAGTAAAATAAGGGATATTTAAGACTCGTAATAATAATATACAATTTGTAAATAATTGATGGAACAGTAATAAGTAATAAATCTTTCTCTCTCTCTCTCTCACTATGTATATATATATATATATATATATATATATATATATATATATATATATATATATATATATATATATATATATATATATATATATATATATATATATAAATATAAATATAAATATATAGAGAGATTGCTTTCATGTAGTCTAAAGATTAGTGGAAAATAGATTTTTTAAAACTTAGAATATCGAATAAATATAATATATTCCTTGAACAAATGCTGGATATCTTCAGGTATTACCATAAAACTAGTGTATACAGGCACTATCATAAAATCAAATTCAAAGAACGATAGGTTAGTCAACGTTCCACAATTCAGTGCTAAAATAACCCGAACCGTGATCGCTTCCTTACATTATAGGAACTGTGAAGGGGAAGAAAGTTTTAAAGGCAAGACAAGAAAACAAGGAAAACTTTTCATGTACACGAAGGAATGTTTCGCACGCGTTTAAAAATCAATAGTTTTCGAATGTTATACTGAAGTTTTGAATAAATTTTGGAAAACTACCATGAAAAGACGCCATCTATTTAACGTCCTAACTAACACACACACACACACACACACACACATATATATATATATATATATATATATATATATATATATATATATATATATATATATATATATATATATATATATCCAGTGGAATCTCGATCTATCGTTTTTCAACGGACCGAGTAAACTAAACGATAAATGCGGGAAAACGCTAGATCCGGGAACATAACAAAGCAATATGATAGTCGGGACTGGATGAAATAAACGACACATACGGGAAAACGATGATACCGAAAACGATCGATCGAGATTCCACTGTATATATATATTTATATATATATATATATATATATGTGTGTGTGTCTATGTGGTATATATATGGCGGATAATAAAACCCGTCTCCTGAGTTGAAGCACTCGTTTAAGTGATTTGTGATTTGGTATAGCATCTTTCTGCCTTCCGTTACGTACTTCAGTGTTCTAATCTTTGTTATGTAAACGTAGCACTTCAATATACATTTAAATAATAATTTCAATTCATCTTAAAAACGTTGCGCATGATCTCAGAAACGAAAAATAATTTCATAGATGGAAAGCACGCGAGATTTTTCTTCTTGAATATATTTCAAGCCTATAAACAACTTATATCCTTTCGAAATTATAGCGTAAAGTATAATTTTCCTCTTTTGAGATATTACTTTTTTAAATTCAGTCTCATGCTTCACTAAATAATATCGTTAAAGCCTCTCTCAAAATGAACTTAAAATATGACGTATTTTTTTTATTATCGCGGAATGGGAAATGAAAACCCCTAAACAGATCGTAAAAACAAACAAACAAAGAAACAAAAATATAATACTCGTCCCTTCATGACTAATTAGAAAATGTTTAAAACAGACTGTGTAAACGTGTAGTGCTAGCTTTTTGGTCTTTGTTTTTAATTCTGCGAGAGATGTTTATCGGCTGTGAGACGCTTGCCGTAAATGAGATTTTCCTTCCCATTTAATTTCTACTGCTCGCGTTAAAAGAAATAGCCGTAGGGATAATTGAATTAATTTCCATTCAGCTCTTATCTCTGCTGGAAGAGCTTGCATTTAATATCCTCTTTTTTTCTCTGATGCCAAAGAGGATACAGAAATTAAAATAAATTTTATTTGAATTAAGATGGGATTTCAGTAGCAACATAAAATTATTTTTTTTTCAGACAGGGAATTTGATCCAAAAAAAAGGCTTCATTTCGTGTTTAAACTACTGACAGGACCAATAAGTAGACGTTCTAGTGATTAGAATGTTTGGATTCATTGTAAGCAGTGAGGGTCTATATGGCATGAATATATATTATTTTTAGTTAGTCCTTGGTTTTCTTTTGCTTTTTTTCATGCAAATCATCCGCTACGATTTGACTTGGTGCTATATACTACTTAAAATGGCGTGGAAATTGAATCGCGGTGTTGTAAAGGAAACAACAAAAGATATAAGTTGCAGTGTTTAAGATTTCAAAAAACTACTATTTTTTCCATGGAAAGGGAGTTTCTTTAAAAAAAGCTATATTTTTTACTTACTTACACACACACACGCACACGCACACGTACATATGTATATATGTATATAAATATGCTTCCTATATGGTATAGTGGTTAACATTTTGAACTTCCCCGCAGTGGCCTTAGGTTTTAATCCCCTAGTAAGGTTTGAACGTAAGGCTTGGAGAAATTTTGTCTTCCCTAAATGTTGCTCCCATAATTAAATAGCCAATTATATATGTCAAGGATTTAGTGGGAAAAGAATGATTACTCTAAATTTAAAGGGGGCTTAGTAATTAATTTATTGTCGTGGCGTAATTCGCCACTATTCTCATATCTTGGTTCGAAATGCATCGAGAGAAATCGGGGGAATTCCCTTTGGTTTTGATTGACATCCGTGGTCACCCCCATGGTTCATCTCCGGTGTATGCGTCACAGAAATATTGTGGGCATGCGCAATGGCTTTAGATGGCAGAAAAACAATAACGTTGAATCAGATGGCGGGAAATTCTTGATGGAGATAGTCACGCGTCGCGTGGGAGCTTGATGACTCTTGGATTTAATTTATCAGATTGAATCAGGTAGCTTAACATTTTGGAAATAAACGATGTTAGATATATTAATTGTAGTTCTTTGCCACCGGCCTTTTAATTCATTGACTGCATAATATTGAATCTACACAGGAGCAAACACGCTGCCTGTCATATCTATATCTATCTATCTATCTATATATATATATATATATATATATATATATATATATATATATATATATATATATATATATATATATATATATATATATATATATATATATATACCTGAGTACCCGTGCTTCACTACGGAGTACATTCAAATTAAATACAACGATCAATGTATGCAATTAATGTAAAAAAAACAAAAAATGATATTTAAAAAAAAATCCTAATAGATATTTTTATAGACAAAATAATGTAGAAGAAAATATTCAAATTAAATACACCGGTCAATGAACGCAATTAATTTGTATGTTTAATATCCATAAAACGTACTAATTTGAATTAAATTCTTAAAAAACATCCATCTCAATTAGTCTATTGGTTAAATTTTATCTTTTACCGTATTTTAATTTTTTTTTGTCCGTTTATTTCGTTGTTATGCACGCGACGCAAAATTAATTTAAAGTATCACAAAAAGAAAAGAAACCCCGTGATCAGCACTTAATAAATCAAATTCTAAAAGTTAATCTTTAAAAATTTACCAAAAATCAGAAAATGGCGGTAAAGATTGGAAAAAGATTTCATTTTAAAGGAATTTTTATGATCTTTCTTGTGATATAAATTTTATAACCCTTAAATTGTTATTTGAAATGCAAACTTTGAAAAATGCTACAGAAAAAGCTTAAAAGTTTAATTTAAAAAATCTAAGAAGAATTTTTCAAAATCTTTCGTAGTGCACCCCCACACTATAAGTAGAATCGCCATGCAAAATTTCAGCCCTTTAGGACCAGTGGTTTGGTCTGTGCGTTATCTGTCAGTCAGTCAGTCAGTCAGTTGCGGAACTGTTTTATATATATAGATATGTGTGTATACATAATATATATATATATATATATATATGTCACAACCCTTCGCCGCGTACTCTTTAAAACAAACTAATTACTCTAAATTGCAGTCATAAAACAATAGGTCAGTGGAAGAACTAATACTTAAATAACATTTAAAGATTATTTATTAATTAACATTAATTAATTACCCAATTAACCAAGCTAAATCGCCATTTTCACTCATCTCCAAGCTCCCGACAGACGCACGTCCTATCTCTATAAAAATATCCCTAAAACTGCGCTTTGTTCTTACTCAATAGTTATGTAAAACCGTGGGTAATCATCTCTAGCCTCATATGGAACATTCTGGCGATTGCATCAGCTAGCGCAGCGCGTGCGAGCAATTCGGTGATCCTGAACTCTTCGCTGAGAAAAACAATTTACTTCCTGAATTGGAAAACACAGTAGGACTTTAATAGAAAATTACTGTTTAACGCTTATTAATATAATTAAATATAGCTTATGCTTCGAGCATCATATATATATATATATATATATATATATATATATATATATATATATATATATATATATATATATATATATATATATATATATATATACAGAGGCTGTTCGCACATTTTTTAGACGATTTTGGTAAGCGGTAATAAAAAATCGTTTGCTGCAAAAGAAATAATTGCAATAGTACTATGTTTTTAAAAGTCAAAAATATATTCTGCGGCTTGGAAGTTTTGTTTTTATTCAAAATGGCGTTTTTAACAAAGCAGTGGTTTGAAGGCTCCATTTATGCTCTTTCCGAAGAGAAATATGCATACTCCGTTATGCAAAAACTATGTTAGAGTCATGGTTTTGTGATATCTAAAGCGTCGATAGGTAATATCGTCAACAACAAAGGAAAAAAACGTCAAATTGGAGCCTCAAGTGGGACAAAAATTCCAAGCAAGTATCCAAGGAAAAAACGGACATCTTCGACTATTGCAAAGGTACGTTGTTTGATGTTAAAAGAAAATCCCCCTAGTCATAGGACAGTTGCAAAATCATTAAAATGTTCGGTGTCCACTGTAAACAAAATGATAAACGTTGATTTAAATCTTAATAAAGCGAAAAAATGCAATGTGCATCATCTTCTTCCAAATCATATCGCTGAACGCAGGACACGCTGCAGAGTTCTATATGAGAAACACTTATCCAAAGAAAAATGGAAAACAATTGTCACAATAGATGAATCATGGGTGTATTTAAATGATTGCAACAAAAAAAGAGCCATTTATTACCATAAAAGTGGAGAAAAAAATTTAAGTACATGGTTCAAAGAATCGAAAGAAAGTTTTTCTAAGGGATTCATGATTGTTGCTGGTTTTTCTTATAATGGCAAGTTAAAAATAAAGAGAGTGGAAAAAAATGTCAAAATTGACTCCAAATACTATCAGGAACATATTTTATCGCCAATTTTTCTGAATGAAATACCATTACTTTACCCACAGTGCCATCAATCTGTGAGACTCCATCAGGACAAAGCTAGCAGTCACACATCAAAATCCACTGTAAATTTCCTAAAAGAAATGGAACAAAAAACTGGTATCAAGGCCATACCCTTCACTGATATCCCTACTAAATCTCCCGATGTATCACCTATGGATTTTTG
Source organism: Dolomedes plantarius (assembly GCA_907164885.2). Taxonomy (NCBI): domain Eukaryota; kingdom Metazoa; phylum Arthropoda; class Arachnida; order Araneae; family Dolomedidae; genus Dolomedes; species Dolomedes plantarius. Next base: position 66,994,471 of record OU015499.1, on the reverse strand, counting down.
TGCTTTCGGACTTTTAAAATCTGCATTATCCAAACGTCGTCCCAAAACCCTTACAGGACTCTGGAAAGCTGTTCAGGAGGAATGGGATAGAATACCTCTTCTGACACTTCAAAAGGCATTATTTTCCTGGAAATTGCGGTGTCGAAAGATAGTTTAGAATAAGGGATGTCAAATAGAACATTTAAAACACAAGAATTTTATGTAATTTAGTTTTGTGAATACAATATACATCGTCTAAAAAATGTGTGAACAGCCTCTGTATATATATATATATATATATATATATATATAGTATGTATTTAGATTATATATAAAAAACGTATTTAGATATTTATCCACTGGAGAAACGCTATCATCTCCTTAAAATACAATGGAATAGAATACCTTAAACTATTTTCAAAAGAGCCACGTTACAACATAACACATCTTTCTATTTTTCCTCATTAGAAACATTAGCATCCTGAATACGTCCCATTACCATGCCTATGTTTCCTTAACAGCGTAAAAAAAAGTATTCGCTGCTGCTTCTCTTTTAAACGGGAACGTTTCTTTCCCCTCCAAACTCTTTCCACTCGGCTCAAAAGCGATAATTTCGTACTCGACGAAAATGAACTCGACTGAAGGGTTATTATCTACGACAGGATAAAATGTATTTTTAATTTAGTTCACCCCCACCCCCGCCCCGAAAGAAAAAAAATAGTTAAAGGGTAAAAACGGTTTAAGGTATTGATATTTCTCTGGGGTTTGTTTCACGACAAACCCATTTATGCTTCGAACTAAACGATTGTGTTTTATAATCCGAGAATAAATTATATGACGCTTGACCTCATTGCGATATTGAGTAGTTAAATGTAATCAATTCCTGTTTCGTGTTAAATTACATTAATATTATCTGGCATACTGTTTCCACTCAATTAAAATAATAATATTATAAGTCACTTTTAATTATTAATGTAACTATAAATTGGTACTATAAATATATGTATATATATATATATATATATATATATATATATATATATATATAAATCTATACAGAAGACTCCCGTAGAACACGAGTTCATACAATTCATTAAATAAAGTGCAACTTCATTCCTATAACGCGATTCCCTTATAATGCGCTATAGAACAAAATTCGGGACTTTCCTTTTTAAACACTGTACATACATTATTTATATGCACACGGGGATTTTTAACGATTTTAACGATGTAGTTAGCACATGCCATGTTAGATATCGAGGTAAAAAGAAATTTAAAAAAAAAAAAAATATATATATATATATATACAGTATGCCCACTAAAGTCCCTTCCCACTCTCTTAACTTCGGAACGGCTGCTGCTATATATATATATATATATATATATATATATATATATATATATATATGAGTGTGTGGGTGTGTGTGAGTGTGGGTGGGTGTGGGTGTGGGAGTCACGACCTGAGAAGTTTGTTGAAATTACTTAAATGGGGTACATATAGTTATATGCACACGGGGTTATATGCACATTATTTATATGCACACGGGGATTTTTAACGAAATTTACGATGAAGTTAGCACATGCCATGTTAGATATCGAGGTAAAAACATAGTTTAAAAAAAAAAAAAAATATATATATATATATATATATACAGTATGCCCACTAAAGTCCCTTCTCACCCTCTTAACTTCGGAACGGCTGCTGCTATATTCATAAAAGTGGTGTCTAGGTATAGTAAAGTAGCCATGCTCTACTGAATAAAACCACCTACCGCGCCACCTGGTGGAAAACTGCGGAGTTAGCAATCCTATCTCGAAAACGGAACGAGATAGGGGAAAGAAGTGATTTACAAAGTTGTAGAAAATCATCGATTTAGTACAAAGAGATACCTTGGGGACATTAAAGCAAAAAATAGAACGGTTAAAACGCGCATTTTTTTCATGATTTCCTACATTGTGCCGTGACAAATTGATCTGAGAAAGAAAAAAACAACTAGTTTTAACAATATACCTTTATTTGAGATGTTAAAACTTCTCACCGTCATTGCGGTGTCGTGTTTTGCCCGAAAGATAATCATTTCTCCTTCCGTTCAAGTTTCGTGACGTCACAGTGTAGGAAATCACGAAAAAACAAATGCTCTTTTTAACCATTCTATTCTTCGCATTAATGTCCACAAGGTGTCTTTTCTTACTGAATCGTTGATGCTCTACAACTTTGTGAATCACTTTTTTCCTCTATCTCATTCCGTTTTTGAGATAGGAATGCTAACTCCACTGATTCCCACCAGGTGGCGCGGTAGGTGGTTTTATTCAGTAGCGCATGGCTACTTTACTTTACCTAGACACCACTTTTATGAATATAGCAGCAGCCGTTCCAAAGTTAAGAGGGTGGGAAGGGACTTTAGTGGGCATACTGTATATATATATATATATATATATATATATATCTGTGTGTGTATGTTTGTCACGACCTGAAATTAAGTTAGTTGAAATTACTTAAATGGGGGACATATAATTAATGGGAAAACTAAATAGATGGCAGCACCAATCCAACCACCTTCAATTTTGTAAGTAACTTATATAAGAATCACGCGATGCTTTATATAACAGTCATTTTCATGCTACGGGGATTTTGGAAGTAAAGCAGAGAGCCCAGAAATGTGTTGACGAAAGGATAGATGGCGCGGGCTGAGAGTCGGACAAAATGGAGAAATATGTTTTAATTGAGCTGATGTCCTTTAGAGTTAAGGTTAAATAAAATATTTGATTGTGAAATAACGACGTATCATTCCCAGCTTCCAGATACGACTGCACTACTACTAGGAGGGAATATATTATACGCCAGATATACGCCAGTTATACGAAAGAGAAACATTAGGAAAGACGTTATGAAAGGCGTTACTTACACACACACACACGTGTATGTATGTATATATATATATATATATATATATATATATATATATATATATATATATATATATATATATATATATATATATACAGTAGAACCCCGATTTTACGTTGTCCGTTTCGTACGTTATCCCGCTTCCTACGTCATTTTCTGCTGGTCCGTGAAAATTGCCTATACCGATAATGTTAAAATATCCCAGATTTTACGTTACCCCTTTCCAGAAAATCCTGCTTAATACGTTTTTTCCAAAGACAAGATCAAAATCATTTTTCCTCTATAAGGCTCACACAAACTTTTTCGAGTTCTTTCTTTCAAGAAAAACTTGTTTCTTACCAGTTTGAAGCGTTCTGACAGTCTTTCAGTTCCGTCTTACTGTCCTTTTGTGTGTGTGTGGTTCGCAGGAGGGGTTTCCCCCCAGTGTCAAAATCAGAAGGGTGGGGGAAGAACAAAAGGACGGACACCCGGAAGTGGAGAAGAATCACTGCAATGCCTTTTGATTTTTCTATCACTCTATGTCAACAAAAGAGAAAGAGGTGGTGGATCTCTCTTGGTTAGATTGTCCAATGTACGCACTTCACATGGAAAGCGGGGGGGGGGAACTATGACCAGACCATGCAATCCACTAAATGTAAAACTGGTTTCAGCTGGCCTGTAAAAGTTCGTTTGAGCACCGTAACCATTTTTCTCATTGTCGAGCGTTCTTAACCTGAAGGAAGGATGTCTAAACGAAAATGTTTCTTTCTAGCCAAAAAGGCCGAAATCGTCGAAAAAGCTAAAGAATTTCATGGCACTAAAATTGATATTGATAAATCTTTGGGTATTGCATATTCCACTTTGCAAACGATTTTAAAGCAAGAAGCTTCAGTAGAGTTAAGTGCTGAAAAATTCGGAAAATCTGAAAAGAAACGAAAAACTCTTAAGACATCTCCGTATGATGATTTGGAAAAAAATTTAATGGAATGGTTCAAGGAAGCCCGGGCATCAAAAATTCCAATAAACGGATCCATCGTTAAAGAAAATGCGCTTGAAATTGCTGAAAGGCTTTAACTCCACGGCTTCTCTGCATCGAATGGCTGGATAGACAGATTGTAAAAAAGGAACAATTTATGTTTAAAATCTATCTGTGGAGAATCCGATGGTGTGGATATTGCAACTGTGCCGTAGTGGAAAGAGAACACTTTGTCAAATTTAGTAAAGGAGTAGAATCCAAGAGACGTATTCAACGCCGACGAGAAGGGACTATTTTTCAACTTGTTACCCGACAAAACATTAACGGTCAAAGGCGAAAATTGCCAGGGGGGAAAACTTTCAAAAATGCGCTTAACTGTTTTATTATGTACTAATGCCGACGGAAGTGAGAAATTAACGCCTCTTGTGATCGGTAGAGCAAAGAAACCACGGTGTTTCAAAAATGTGAAAAATTTACCCACGGATTACGCTTCGAATAAAAAGGCATGGATGACTCAATCGCTGTTTGAAGATTTTCTTCGAAAACTGGATAAAAATATGCGACTACAGAAGCGAAAAATCATTATTTTTATTCATAACTGCGCCTCTCATTTGGATCTTAAATTGAAAAATGTGCCAGTAAAATTTTTTCCAACAAACCGCACCAGTCAACTTCAACCTTTGTATCTAGGAATTATCCGATCACTTAAATCACATTACAGAAAACAACTGGTTAGGAAATTACTTCTATTTATTGGTTCCGGTGACCTGCATGATGCTTCTACAGCAAAGATAAATGTTCTGGAAGCTCTGAATTTGATTTCTGCAGCGCGGGACAGTGTCGACAAAAAATGCGTTACCAATGTGTTTAATAAAGCAGGTTTCTCGAAATCCAACAATGAAATTAGCCCTTCACCTTCAGATTACAATGAAACGGAAGAAGAAGATTGCTTGGCTGAAGGTGCAAATCTTCCGGATGGCGATGACGCGTATATCGACTGCGACGCACATCTCATCACTTCACAAATTCCTTCGATATCTAATTTAATGCCCGCTTCCGATGATAGTGGTGATGAAGATGAAGAAGAAATAACGGAGGTTGTAGTACTCACAGCTGATCAAGCAATTCAAAGCATAAAAACTTTCAAACAATTTTTAGTTTCGAATGTAAACCAAGAAGGAAATTTGTAAAAAAATGTTAGTATTGAACGTGCTGTAGTTGAAATTGTATCTCAAAGCAAAAAACAAGTAAAGATTACACATTTTTTTTCCGATATTTCATCCGGTAAGTGTCAATTTTTCAACAATATGCTCAGATTTATTTTAACCCCGATTTTACGTTTTACCGTTTCGTACGTTTTTTACCGCTGGTCCCATGAAAAACGTAAAATCGGGGTTCCACTGTATATATATATATATATATATACGTAAATGACGAGCCTTCTGTTCGTCCTCGTCTTATATTCCTTATATTGCACTCATCTCCAATCATGGCACGTGTGATTACACATTAAGTATTATTTCATTCTTCAAGATTAAAATCCCCTCAGTTCCAGCACCTTCAATGTTCCATTGTCCTCAAACCTACAACCTTTCCTCCGCGAAAAACTCGTCCTTTCTGTTCTAGCTTATCCCATTGCTCTGCCCCACTATTGAAATCCCGTGGTATATGCTTCGCACAAAGCGTGTGATAATGGTATCAGAGATGCCCCATGACGGGCGAGTCAGAGAGCACGGAATTCCTGTTGCCTAAGTGTGGCTTGAAAACACGTCGTACGTTTCTTCAATCCAGAGCCTTACGTCTGGTGCCGCCGTCTATTGATTCTTTTCGTTAACCATCTCTGATTTTCTTGTAATTTTCTTAGTTTCATCTCTGATATTTTTGTAAATATTAAGTTTTAGATTAAGTTAGTTTAATTATTTTAAGTATTTTCCATGAAATGGTATATATATATATTGTAAGAATCCGTTACGACCTTTCCAAATAAATCACCCAGACAGCCGGACCTCCCACAGCATGGGACCAGCGAACAGTTCTATCTATCAGCGTCAAGGTGTCTGCAAGCAAAGAATGGTGTTGCTCCTAGCCGCCGGGCCTGGGAGGACGTAAACTAATGACTATTTCGACGTGAACTAATGATTTTCAGATCAGCTGAATTATGGGAACCGAACACATGGCCTCGTGGTCAGGCGAATCACAGCCAACAGACATGACGTCACAAAATAGTGCCATCCAACCTAAACTTGTGCAGTCACGTGACCGGAAGCACGGTTGCCAACGCCGCAGAAAAAATCCAGTTTTTGGACAGACTTGGTCGAGACTCTCATCGAGAGAGCACCTTTCGTCTACGTTGTCCTGGAGCGACCGACTTGATCCTGACTTATTTTTCAGAGCAGCCCGCTCGAAGCTTTCCGTCCACGAATACTTCACCCTGAAGTATAGCTATCTCAGAGCATCCTGCTCTACAGGCTTCGGTTAGTTCTTTACTTCATCTAGAAGTTATCTTCATATTTCACAGCAGCCCGCTCTATAAGCTTCCCGTGATTCTAACTGTCTTTACGAAGTTATTCTATTTTCAGAGCTGTACGCTCTAGAGGCTGTGTACCGACCTTCTAGTTCCGCTGTGACTGTACGTGCATCTTATCATCGAAATCATTTGGTTATTACGAAGGCCAGTTCCCTCTATGTCTAGAGGTAGATCAACTCATGTGTAAATAGCGTACAAAGTTTCCGACTAAAATTTAATAAAACTGTAATTTAATGTAGTAGACTGACTCTGAACATTTTTAGCTACCCGGAGTCTTAAGATATCACTATATATATATATATATATATATATATACAGTTGAACATCCATATATCGAACTTCCACATATCGAAATTTTCTATATATGGAACTCTTAGCAAATCTCCATGTTCATTACATAGAAAAATTGTTTCTATATATCGAAAAAATCTCTATATATCGAAATTTTTTTCAAGACAAATTGGGAGATTTTATTCCACTTTAGAATAAAATCTCCCAATTTCGGCATTTGAAACAATATGTCGTGGACTTCAATTCGCGGAAAATGTCCCTGATTAAGTTTTTAGTGGACTGAATAAATACAAAAAATTTCTTTGAACTTTCTGCATAACTGGCTGTTCAGCAAGATATTCGTAGTTTTTTAAAAAAAGAATGTAACAATGATCATTGTAAGCACTGTCTGGATTATTGTTTTTTTAAAGGTATGTAGCACTCAATAAATCTTTCATATAATTTCTTTTTTTAGTTATTAACTTTCATTTAATGGGATCCGCATATAACTTAGAAATGGAGTTTCGTATACGAAAATTAGCTTTAATTTTTTTTAGGAGAATTATGATAAAACTAAGGTGAATTCTATATATCGATTTTTTCTCCGGCAATTTGCTACTTCGATATATGGAGGTTCGACTGTATATATATATATATATATATATATATATATATATATATATATATATATATACAGGGTCATCGAAAAAAGTTGGACGCATTTCATATAATCATATTTGATGAAGTAATTACAATACAAACAATTCTTTCGTTGTGTAATGTACAGAGTTTAATAGAATTTTACCTTAATAAGTTTCATTATGAGCACCGTTGGTTTCTCTACACATATCAAGTCGATAATCAATCTCTAACCAGGTGTTATCGAGCATGTCTGGCGTCACTGTGGCAATTGCATCGACAGTTCTCTTCCGTAGATGTGTCGAGTCCCGTACCTTTACGCTGCAAACAATGTTCTTGACGTAATCCCAGGTTTGCACTCCTCTAACTACAACACACTTTGAGCTTTCTCCTGAACGGTCGACATTGCACTGACGGAAAACCGAACGAAGACCTCTTCCACCTTGCATCGCTTCTAAGCAAAGTTCAATGTCACGGTTGCGTACCAGTTACATTTAGAAATATTCGATACTTAACAAGTTGTTTGAAAAGAATATTATTGCATATACTCAATTTCTTTTAGAATTATGAGCTTTCGAAATGTGTTCAACCTTTTTCGATGACCCTGTATATATATATATATATATATATTCTTCTTCTATTGCACTACAGCCTACTTCTGGCCAAGGCCGTCCCAATCAGTTTACGCCATCTGGCCCTATCTAAGGCAATACTCCTCCAGTCTGTCTTATATATAGTTTTTATATCATTCTCAACGACATCAAGCCACCTACTTGGTGGCCTTCCTCGCTTTCTAGCTCCCATACGTTTGGTAAATGTGAGCTTTTTTACTGGATTTGTGTCTTCAGTCCTGCATAAATGACCCAACCATCGAATCCTGTGGCTTTTTATGACCTTGACAATGTGAGGTTGTCTGAATTTTCGGTAGATTTCCTGATTAAACATTGATCTCCAAGCACCATTTTGGCAAATTGCACCAAATATTTTTCTTAATATTTTGCGCTCGAAGATCAATAGTTTATTTTCATTAGATTTAGTCATTGCCCAGCACTCGCAGCCGTATAGTATGATGGGTCGTAATAGAGTTTTATATATATTACTTTTAGTGTTACGGCCAATGATTCGTGATTTAAACTGATTTTGGAGGCCATGGTAACATCTATTTGCCATATAAAGTCTGTTATTAATTTCAACAGATATAACTGTAAACAACTACACTTTCGAAAATACAACACAGTTCAAATATCTTGGAACTATCGTCACTAATATATATATATATATATATATATATATATATTTATATTACATGAGTATATTCACTCTAACATATAGCCTCAACAGCAGTCATTCGTGCAGCACGATTTCCTATGACAAGATGTCATAAAACGCACAACATATTAATCGCGTTATACGGAAGTCTACTGTACCTGAATATTCATGTATATACGAGAAATAGAGTACGTATTTATGTACGAGTATTTATATATTTATCTACTGCACAAAAAGTAATATCTCTTGACACAAAATAGAATAGAATACCTTAAACTTTTTTAAAAGAACCGTTTTACAAAGTCGCACGTTTTTCTATTTTGCCTAATTAGAAGAATTATCATCCTCAATACACGCCATTACCATGCCTAGCAGCGGAAAAAAGTGTTCTCTTTTGCTTCTCGGGAACAGTTCTTTTTCCCCTGAACGCAGCTTAACAGCGATAATTTAGAAACTCAACGGAATGAAATCTGGTGAAGTGTTATTATCTGGGACAGCACTAAATGAATTTTCAATTCAGTTCTCTCCAAACAAAAAAAAAACTAGTTAAAGGGTACAAATGGTTTAAGGTATGGATATTTGTCTGAGTTTTTTTTCTTGACAAACTCGCTTATCCTTTCAACTAAACGATTGTGTTATGCAGTTAACACAGTAGAAATTACAGTATATGCCACTTGGTATAAATGAGATATAAAATAATTAAACGGACTCTATTTATCTTGTCTATAAAATTACATTAAACGTCTTATCTGCCGTATTGTTTCTATCTAATTAAAATAATATTATTAAAAGTCACTTTCAATCAATAATATAACTCTTAGTTAATTATATATATATATATATATATATATATATATATATATATATATATATATATATATATATATATATATATATATATATATATACACTGCTGGCCACCCAAATTGCAACACCAAGAAAGACAAGAGATATCACAACAAAATTTATTTAGTAGATAACATGTTGACCAAGTATCAAATGATAAAATTTATAGACTTCTGTGAAGTGTGGTTCCTGCCAAAATCAGTAGCCGAGTAGCCGCCATTGTTGGAGATCACCGCTGCCACACGCCTCGGCATTGATTCAAAGAGACTTTGGATGAGTTCTTGGGGTACAGCAGACCAAGCAGCTTCCACACGTTGCCAAAGTTGATCTGCTGTGGCAGCTGGGGATGGAATCTGGGTCAATCGTAGAGCAACCATGGACCACATGTTTTCTATCGGCGAAAGATCCGGAGAGCGAGGCGGCCAGGGAAGGAATTCAATCTGGCGATTGTCGAAGAACCGTTGGACAATGCGTGCCACGTGTGGTCGCACATTATCCTGTTGAAATATGGCTGTGGGCAAGCCCTGAAGGCTGTGGGCAAGCTGTTTAAAGTACCGGCAATGCGTACTAGAGGTGTGCGAGAGTGATATCCAATACCGCCCCATACCATAATACCCGGTGCAGGACCAGTGTGGCGGTGCATAACTCAGTTGTTCAGCATCCTCTTTCACGATGTCTCCAGACTCAAATGCGACCATCGTGGTGTTGCAGACAGATGCGTGACTCGTCAGTAAAGACAATTTCATTCCATTCTGCCGTCCACATTCTTCTGTCATCGCACCATTGGCGGCGAAGACGTCTGTGGTTCTGCGTCAAGGGTAGACAAAGCAATGGACGTCTTGCGGACAGACCACTCTGCTGTAAACGGCGTCGAATGGTACGCGCAGACACTGGATGATGCGTTACAGACTGCATGTGCTGTGCTATGGTTCGTGATGTGACTGAGCGATACGTCACTGCCATGCGCACAATTTGCCTGTCATCACGTAAAGTGGTGCGTTGAGGTGGATGCGATCGAACACGCTGGTCCTTCGTACCCTCCTGCATCCAACGATCACATATCCACATTACAGTTGTTTGGTTTCGTCCAACACGACTACCCATTTCCCTGAAAGATAATCCACAATCTCGGTAGGCCACTATCCTTCCTCTGTCGAACTCGGTTACTTGATCAAAAGATGATCGCTGTTTTCGACGAGGCATAATTGATCGTTTTTTGAAAAAACCACAAGATAAACACAATTGCCGAACTTGATAACGTCGAAATCTCCAAACCTTAACTAGCGCTTTGAAGTGGCGCCACAGGCGCGCGTGATGTGCGTCTGCGCTGAAATTCTAATCATTTGCATATCTCACCTCTGCTAATGCATGTTGTAAATTTCATGTTATTTGCATGTTTCCTTCAGGGTGTTGCATTTACAGTGGCCAGCAGTGTATATGTATATATATATATATATATATATATATATATATATATATATACCGGGTGTCCCAAAAATGACCGACGATTTGAAAAATCAATTAACGAAAAACGGAAAGTGATAGAAATGTACGGTTTGCTGCATTCTGCTTAGGCAACCAGAGAATTTATTCTCACCAATTTTCAAATTCAGTTACAAAGTTCGCCAACAGATGGCGCTGCTGACTGGGAAAAACTATAAAACAATGTTTTCAAAGGAAGAAGCATACGCAAAATGGCATGGATTGGCCTCCCTATTCTCCAGATTTGACACCTTGCGATGTTTTTCTTTGGGGGTACTTGAAAGACTAGGTGTATCGTCACAATCCACAAACTGTAGATGAACTGGAACAATACATCTCTGCTGCTTGTCAGAACATTCAAATTGAAATGTTTGCACGGGCGTCTCCGAATTTTGTCCTCAGACTGTGCCACGTTGTTGCTGCAAAAGGGGGTTATTATGAAAACATTGTTTTATAGTTTTTCCCCAGTCAGCAGCGCCATCTGTTCACGAACTTTGTAACTAATTTTGAAAATTGGTGAGAAAAAATTCCCTGGTTACTTAAGAAGAATGCAGCAAACCGTACATTTCTATCACCTTCCGTTTTTCTTTAATTAATTTTTCAAATCGTCGGTCAGTTTTGGGACACCCGATATATATATATATATATATATATATATATATATATATATATATATATATACGAGGATCAGACATTAAGTTGCGAAGGTGATGCTGGAGCTATTTTTCGATAGAGAAAGTACAGTGCGAACCGAATTCTTTCCGAAGGGTGCCACTGTGGCATCACGACAAGGCTGATTACTCTCTGAGGCATTTTTAAATTTTTACTACTATTGATCCATACCAAAGAAAGACAGAGTTCTAATTAAAAACGAAAGCCAAATTTTTAAAACAAAACATAACAAATATATTTATTTACAAAAAGAATTAAACATTAAACACTTCCGATGTAATCACTTCGTTTACGTGCAGATTCACAAACACACACTCCAGGGCCATTTCTCGGCCCATCTACACAGGAGCCTAGTAAAAACACGTCTACACTGTGCGGGATCTATCAAGCGTCTCCCCCAATGTCTGGATTTTTCAGAAGGGGTCGAGGGGGGCGGCAGTTGCCGGCAGATTATCGGCTGACAGCTTTAGTGGCTTGGAACCGAACAACACATTCTTTGAAAACCACGCAGCTGTGTTTTCCAAGCGCTTGTGAGGTCTCGGGAAATAATAAGACCATATCTTTCCAGTACGCTACACCACACTTAATGTAGCTTCTCATTGTGAAACCCTGAAGTGGTTGCGAAAGTCGATTAAAGATCGACGACCACGTAAACTTCAAAAGTCCTTGTGCTCTTGCATGACAATGCGAGACCGCATGCGGCGACCCTAACGAGGGATCTTTTTAAAAAGTATGAGTGGGAAGTGGGGAATCTTGTGCCATATGACTTCCAAGTCTTTGGTCCCAATCAACAAGAACTTGCAAAGTGACGATACTACTCGAATAATTGGGTAAATGTTCCAACCCAACAATGGTTATCTCACATTGGACGGCAATTATTTGCAGATGGTATGGAAAAACTGGTACCACGCCTCAAAAAATGTTAAAATAAAGGAGGGGATTACATCTAGAATTAGATTATGTATTATAATTTTATGTTAGTAAAACTTTGTACTGTAATTTAAACCCGATTTTGCTTTTACCTAGGAGTGCAACTAACTTTTTGACTGGCCCTTTTGTATATATATATATATATATATATATATATACACAACCCTACAAAATTGAACCGGATGCCAGCGGCTTTTATGCAAATGCAGTGCTCGCAAGTGACCTGTTAAGGTTAAATACGATAACGATGCGAAGTGATAACGTCGTTAGTTATGTGAGAAATTGTGACAATATGTCGAAACGAAAGGAACTTAGTGACTTTGAAAGAGGTGTTATAGTTGGTTGTCACATTTGTGGCAAGTCTATTTGCGCAATTTCGGTAGAATTATCACAACCACGGTTAACTGTTGGTGATGTCGTGAAAAAGTGGAAAACTACGGGATTTGGAACGCTAACTGCAGACGTTGTTCGTCCCCGTATAGTGACCGAATGATATCAGCGTGTCCTGAAGCGTCAGGTTCGTAAGAACCGCAAGAAACCACTCCAGATCATCATTAGTGATTATCAACTGGCAGCAGGGGTTACTGTGACCACCAATACTTTGCGGAAAGACCTGCACGCCCTCAATATCCACGGATGTGTTTCCGCACACAAATCAAACATCACCTCATCCAACAAAGCCAGGAGACTCGCTTGGTGTTTGCAACGCCGCAACTGGACTGTGGACCACTGAAAAAATATTTTATGGAGAGACGAGTCACGCCACACGCTCTTCCAGTCGGATGGGCGTGCTTGGGTTTGGTGAATGCCAGGCGAATGTCTGTTACCGGAGTGCATCGTTCCAACTCTCAAGTTCGGTGGTAGTTGTGTACATGTTTTCGGGTGTTTTTCGGAGTATGGCCTGGGACCTTTGCATGTTGTTCCTGGTAAATTCAACGCCGACACCTACATGAACATTTTGGACAGTCAGGTTTTTCCTATGCTCTGGCAATTTTATGGAGTGGACGAATGTTACTTCCAGAACGACAACGCTCCATGTCATGTTACAGCCTCTGTCAAGCAATGGTATCAAGATATGGATGTAAAACGTCTTCCTTGGCCTGCTCAGAGTCTAGAACTAAACCCCATACAACATGTGTGGTACGAGTTAGAGCGACGCTTACGGACCAGGGAACCACGTCCGAAATCTACAGAGGAGCTAGCGACATACTAGCAGCAGTAAAGGACACAAATACCCATAGTTGTGTATCAAAACCTTGTTGAAAGCATGCTCAGAAGGGTTGCTAGTGTAATTGCAGCACGTGGGGGAACCTCCCCCTATTAAAGAATCTATTCATTCCCTTATACCATCACATATTACTGTCCGGTCCTGTATTGTAGGGTAGTGTATATTATATGTATGTATATAAGTTAACCCCTTGAGAGGCGCCGTTTTCACAGTGTAAACACCTAAATCTAGTCTTTTTTTTTCCCTAGCATTCAATGTATTCCAGTTAAATGAGCAGAAAAATGGTTAGTACTGCCCTCTGTTATCAGTTTAAAGAAGTAAAAACTTTTTGCAACCTTTAAATAGGAAAATTTTTCCAGATTCTTTTAGTTAAAAAAATCGGGAAAAAAATCAGCACCTTGAAAACGGTGAAAGTTTCCGCCTCTGAAAGGTTTAAACAAATAATTCTAATTTCTACATTGGTATAAAAAAAATCTCTTGTTAAATCTAATTTTAAGTAGTCTAATGATTCTCAAGGCCTTAAAGGTCTATTATTGTAGGGTAGTGTATATATACAAATAAATAAATAAATATATATATATATATATATATATATATATATATAACTGGAAAGACGTATGAAGCTCTTAAAGTAGATAAGGATACCTGATACATTTCTTAAAAGAGCCGTGATATAACATCGCACGTCTTTATCATTTTTTCTAATTAGAAACATTAGCATTTTAATACATTCCATTACTATCCCTACTATTCCTTAGAAGCGTAAAAAAGTTTTCGCTGCTGCTTCTCGGGAACGTTTCTTTTCTCCCGAACACAACTCAAAAGCGATAATTTCGAAACTCAACGAAAATGAACTCCAGTGAAGCGCCATTATCTGCGACAGAGCGAAATGTATTTTTTATTCCGTTGCTACTAAAAAAATAGAAAAGGGCATAAACGATTTTAAGGTATAGATATTCATCTTGGATTTTTTCCTTGGAAAACTCGTTTATGCTTTTAACTTAACGACTGTGTAACGTAGTTCGAGAATAAAGTATACCACACTTGACCTAGATTGTATGTAGTGGAGTTAAATGTACTTAATTTCTCTTTTGTATTAAATTACATTATGCGTCTTATCTGCCACATATATATATATATATATATATATATATATATACACTGCTGGCCACCCAAATTGCAACACCAAGAAAGACAAGAGATATCACAACAAAATTTATTTTGTAGATAACATGTTGACCAAGTATCAAATGATTAAATTTATAGACTTCTGTGAAGTGTGGTTCCTGCCAAAATCAGTACCCAGAGTAGCCGCCATTGTTGGAGATCACCGCTGCCACACGCCTCGGTGTTGATTCAAAGAAACTTTGGATGAGTTCTTGGGGTACAGCAGACCAAGCAGCTTCCACACGTTGCCAAAGTTGATCTGCTGTGGCAGCTGGGGATGGAATCTGGGTCAATCGCAGAGCAACCATGGACCACATGTTTTCTATCGGCGAAATATCCGGAGAGCGAGGCGGCCAGGGAAGCACTTCAATCTGGCGATTGACGAAGAACCGTTGGACAATGCGTGCCACGTGTGGTCGAGCATTATCCTGTTGAAATATAGCTGTGGGAAAGCCCTGAAGGTAAGGAAGGACAACTGGCTCCAACACCTCGGAGATGTAGCGCTGGCTGTTTAAAGTACCGGCAATGCGTACTAGAGGTGTGCGAGAGTGATATCCAATACCGCCCCATACCATAATACCCGGTGCAGGACCAGTGTGGCGGTGCATAACGCAGCTGTTCAGCATCCTCTCTTCACGGTGTCTCCAGACTCGAATGCGACCATCGTGGTGTTGCAGACAGAAGCGTGACTCGTCAGTAAAGACAATTTCATTCCATTCTGCCGTCCACATCCTTCTGTCATCGCACCATTGGCGGAGGAGACGTCTGTGGTTCTGCGTCAAGGGTAGGCAAAGCAATGGACGTCTTGCGGACAGACCACTCTGCTGTAAACGGCGTCGAATGGTACGCGCAGACACTGGATGATGCGTTACAGACTGCATGTACTGTGCTATGGTTCGTGATGTGACTGAGCGATCCGTCACTGCCATGCGCACAATTTGCCTGTAATCACGTAAAGTGGTGCGCTGAGGTGGATGCGATCGAACACGCCGGTTCGTCGTACCCTCCTACATCCAACGATCACATATCCGCATTACAGTTGTTTGGTTTCGTCCAACACGACTACCGATTTCCCTGAAAGATAATCCACAATCTCGGTAGGCCACTATCCTTCCTCTGTCGAACTCGGATACTTGATCAAAAGATGATTGCTGTTTTTGACGAGGCATAATTGATCGTTTTTTTTTTTAAAAACCACAAGAAAAACACAATTGCCGAACTTGAAATCGTCGAAATCTCCAAGCCTTAAATAGCGCTTCGAAGTGGCGCCACAGGCGCGCGTGATGTGCGTCTGCGCTGAAATTCTAATCATTTGCATATCTCACCTCCGCTAATGCATGTTGTAAATTTCATGTTATTTGCATGTTTCCTTCAGGGTGTTGCATTTGCAGTGGCCAGCAGTGTATATATATATATATATATATATATATATATATATATATATATATATATATATATATATATACATTATCTCATTAGGCCATCAACTTCTTTCGATACTGGTTTAGTGAAGCTAAATTTTATTTTATTTTATCTAATTTTTGTTTTAAATTAAGTCTGTCCATTTTAAAGATTTTTTGTAATATAAACGATCCCGTCCATTTATAAAATGCCCAGCAAAACGAGAAATTCATGGTTTTCAGGAACAAATATATTCAATTTACATTACTCCTCATGGGAAAAATTCGTTCGTCGGTTCTCACCGTGCCTTTTGAAACCAATTAATGACATGTACCAAGGTACCATTGAATATATATATGTATTTATTTCTAGGTTACCACCTAATTATAATGATATTTCTTCCATGCGATATTTCCACCTCATTATAATAATATATCTTCCATGCCATTATTTACACCTAATTATAATATTATTTCTAATATTTCTTTCATTCGTTTGTCGGTACTCGACATGGCTTTTGAAACCAATTCATGACAAGTACCGACGTACCATTGAATATATATATATGTATTTATTTTTAGGTTGCCACCTAATTATAATAATATTTCTTCCATGCGATATTTCCACCTCATTATAAAATTATTTCTAATATTTCTTCCATTCGTTGGTCGGTACTCTTTTGAAACCAATTAATGACAAGTACTGAGGTACCATTGTATGTATCTAAATGTGTGTGTTATTAGGTTCCCACCAAATTATAATAATATTATTATAAGTCACATTTGATGATAAACATTAAAAATAACATTTTTCCTGTATTAAGCGTAACTTTAAAATATTTCATGTAAGGCTAAATAAGAGACAAGTATCACATCAAATATTGAACGTAATATTTTGAAACTGTAACTCATAATAGCCTTTTAATAGCCTTCATGAAGTCGCGACCCACATTCTTAATGGCCAAATAATCTGCGATTCTCGGCACTTTTCATAAAATGGCACTTCGAAAATATGTTAAAAATGAGTAAAAGCAGCAACCCCCACCCCCCAAAAAAATACTTCATGACCGCCGAAAAACACGCACTCACTGTTTGCGAACCCCGACTCCAAACACTTTTTGTGTAATGTAAGATAGTTTGAAAGAGGAAGTAACAGAAATATATTTCCCAATTTTGCGTATGTACGTGTCGTTTCTGTATGTGAGTAATTATATACAAGACATTTTATTCGCTTGTTATGGATATTGCTACAGCCTACGGATTATCTAACAACTAGATTAGCCTGAGGCTCATATATATATATATATATATATATATATATATATATATATATATATATATATATATATATATATATATATATATATAAAGTAAGATAATATAAACAAATCAAACTAACAAAGAACTAAAAAGCGAGCATAGACTGCCAAACAAGTTAACATAAAACCTACCCTAGCAACGAAAACATAAAACTTTTCAATAAAAGATTGCGCATTTGCTTCAAATCCTCATATTGAAAAAGGACAAATATAACTGAAATAAATAATCCAACAGAGCTAGATAATTATAAGATGAATTCAGACAAAAACCAATCACAAATCAAGCACTCAGGGCTCTACCCACCAGAGGCAAGATTCTGTAGTAGTGCCAGAACTGAACCAGAATTCGAGGTAACCGGCTGGTCTCGAGTGACGGTTATGGCGTAGGTGACGGTTATGGCGTTGTTTCGCCATAACCGTCACCTACGGTATTAGGATATGCATGCATCTTTCGCTTTTCATTAGGATTGTATGTGTACTTGCATGTATGGTGCGTTGAGCTTTTACTGTATGTTGTCTGTGACTTTTCATTTTCTTTTGAGTAAATGTTTCAATGGGGATCTCGGGGCTTTGGGATGTCTTTTGGTTATACCTGCGTCCTATTCAGAAAGTTCCCCTTGAGGTAACTGATTTGGTTAGGCTCCCTGATGACGAGAGCAGTCGGTTACCTCGAATTCTGGTTCAGTTCCGGCACTACTACAGAATCTTGCCTCTGGTGCGTGGAGCCCTGAGTGCTTGATTTCTGTTTGGTTTTTGTCTGCATTCTTCTTATAATTATCTAGCTCTGTTTGATTATTTATTTTAGTTATATATATATATATATATATATATATATATATATATGTGTGTGTGTGTGTGTATGTGTGTGTGTGTGTGTGTGTGTGTGTGTGTGTGTGTGTGTGTGTGCGTGTGTGTGTGTGTGTGTGTGTGTAAAACTTCTACTCATCCTCTTCTTAATATCCTTAATTTGCAATCGTTGGTAATGATGGCACAAGTGATGACACTTCATTTATAATTAAACCTGTTTATACTTTTAAATATATAAAGTCTCAGCTCCATCATAGTTATTTTTTAGTTCCCTCAAACAATCGACCTCTCACCCGCGAAAGAAATGCGTCCTGCCACTTTCGTTATCCCATTGGGTCTGCGTCTACTATTAGAATCGCGTAGTGTGTTTTTACACTCCCAAAGCGCGTGACAATTATCGCGTGATAGCATGCGATGTCATGGATGATCTCAGAAGCGCGTGTCAAACAGATCATGTGACTTCCACTGCATGCTAACTGAAAACGCGTAACAGCTTTATGTGATTGTATATATAATTATATATATATGTGTGTGTGTGTGTGTATGTGTGTGTGTGCGTGTGTGACAAGAAGCTAATTATACACGTTACGTTAAACCCTCTTAATTTTTCCTAATATAATTATTCATATAGCAGTCAGTGAATAAAGGCCTGTGGCAAAGAACTACAATTAAAATACACCTAAGAGTTTAATTTCCGAATACATTTAATCTCAATTCAATCCGTGCTAATTATCTGCCAAGCCAGCATCTCAACCCTCGCGATGCGTGACCATCCAAGATCGAAGCCAATCCCTCTCTACCTTAAAACTCTTTTGTTTCAAACCTTCTAATGACATTGCGCATGCGCTCATGACGTCTGCGCTGGAGATGGGGAATGGGCACGGCTAAGTTTGATACAATTTTTAGATTCTCAAAAAAGGGATTTCCTTCCTTTAGGATTGAGAATTGGCGCGTTTCGAAATACGATATTTAATGAGATTTAATTCTAGAAATTTGATTATTCTGAAGCCCCCCGTAAATTATTTAATTATTATTCTTTTTCTAATTAATTCTTAACACACACACATATATATAGAAAAAGTGGTGGCTCGGTTCGAGTTCCAGCAATAGCTAATAACAATATCTACAAATATCTAACTGCCTATTTTCTCATTTGGGTCTACTGCTTACAGTCAGTATTTGCGGGTCGTTCCTTTCCGAGTAGTACCTTTTTCATACCGACAATCAAATCTCTAGATAACGGGACTCATTCATTACACTACAAACTATTGTATATTTTTGCTAGACCTCTGCCGACACTTAAGGGTGCTATGTACAAAGAAAAAAATTGTATTTCCCTTTTCCGCTTCCTGCAGACTCTTGTGGTGGGAGGAGTCCAGTTGACAGTTCGAGAATTCCATCCCCCTTAGGATTGACATTTTGAGGGATTGTAATGGTCTCTCAGTATAGGGGTGTTGAGCGCTGCCCCCAAATTTTTTATTTAAAATATATTTTTATCGACTATTTACAGGTACATAAATGCTGAAAATCAAATGAAATTGATATTGCAAGATAGCCTGAACTTTTCCGGAAAGAGCTACAGGATTCATTTTATAAATTTCGTCCACCGAAGGAATTTATGTGCGTTTAAAACACACTATACCAGATTTTTCTCTGAATAATTTAAATTTTAAAATATTAATTGCATTTAAAAAAACGAAAAATGTAAAATTTCTTTCTGTATGACGGAGTACAATTTTTTTAAAAAATCTTTGAATTCATGTCGGCAATCCGTGGACAAATTTTCTCATAGGTTAACATTGAGGTGAGCGAATCCAGTGGGGTTAGTACATAGCCGCCTTAAGGCTGCTGTGTAGTAGCACTATCGGATTCAGTTCAGCTCAATTTTCAAACCACTGTCGATATGGATTGAAAGATGATTTTTTTTCAAATTTTAATCGGTGATAGAGAAATAATTTTTTACGCGTTTTATCACGTTCATTCTCCAAAAGAAATGCAAATAATATTTTTGGTACTGAGTTATTAGGGGGAGAAAATGCGGTATGCTTTGTTTTAAACACACATCATTTTCTTTAGTAGAAAATTTTCCAAAATGAATAAGATAGCATACTAAAAAAATATCATTCTACATTAAGGAGAACATTTTAAACAAAATCAAATTTAAGTCAAAGTCGACATCATTGGATAAAAATTTCTCCAAATGTTAACATCGTGCTCAGTGAATCCAATATTTCCCAGCTACTACTTAAAAGAATATTTTTTATCCTGGATTTACCCTTATAAGTTTTTCACAACGCAATAGATTAAATGTATTGAATATTTATCCCCGTAATCGATAATTATCTTTCACATTCAATAAGGGAATATGCCCTGTTTACTTTTACAACGCTTATCAGCGGGCATTGGAAATTCCGTTTTGACTTCTTTTATGCGTTTTCTGGGAGTTGGAACAATTACTTGCGCCTTAAGCTAGCTTATTTACGACCGAGGCACGCCTAAAAATATTATTTACTTCGTTATTAAAACTGAAAACGGAGACTTCATTTCACCATTTAATGATAAAGCCAATAATTTAAAATCGCTGATAATGGTGAGTATGAATCAAACATTTTTGTTAAATTCTGGGCACCACTCCGGTATATATATATATATGTATATATATACAGAGGCTGCTGACACATTTTTTAGACGATGTATATTGTATTCACAAAACTAAATTACATAAAATTCTTGTGTTTTATATGTTCTATTTGACATCCCTTATTCTGAACTATCTTTCGACACAGCAATTTCCAGGATAATAATGCCTTTTAAAGTGTCAGAAGAGGTATTCTATCCCATTCCTCCAGAACAGCTTTCCTGACTCCTGTAAGGGTTTTGGGACGACGTTTCGATAATGCAGATTTTAAAAGTCCGAATGCACAAAAATCCATAGGTGATACATCGGGAGATTTAGTAGGGATATCAGTGAAGGCTATGGCATTGATACCAGTTTTTTGTTCCATTTCTTTTAGGAAATTTACAGTGGATTTTGATGTGTGACTGCTAGCTTTGTCCTGATGGAGTCTCACAGATTGATGGCACTGTGGGTAAAGCGATGGTATTTCATTCAGAAAAATTGGCGATAAAATATGTTCCTGATAGTATTTGGATTTTAACTTGACATTTTTTTCCACTCTCTTTATTTTTAACTTGCCATTATAAGAAAAACCAGCAACAATCATGAATCCCTTAGAAAAACTTTCTTTCGATTCTTTGAACCATGTACTTAAATTTTTTTCTCCCCTTTTATGATAATAAATGGCTCTTTTTTTGTTGCAATCATTTAAATTCACCCATGATTCATTTATTGTGACAATTGTTTTCCATTTTTCTTTGGATAAGTGTTTCTCATATAGAATTCTGCAGCGTGTCCTGCGTTCAGCGATATGATTTGGAAGAAGACGATGCACATTGCGTTTTTTCGCTTTCTTAAGATTTAAATCAACGTTTATCATTTTGTTTACAGTGGACACCGAGCATTTTAATGATTTTTCAACTGTCCTTTGACTAGGGAGATTTTCTTTTAACATTAAACAACGTACCTTTGCAATAGTCGAAGATGTCCGTTTTTTCCTTGGATACTTGTTTGGAATTTTTGTCCCACTTGAGGCTCTAATTTGACTTTTTTTTCCTTTCTTGTTGACGATATTACCTATCGACGCATTAGATATCACAAAACCATGACTCTCACATCGTTTTTGGATAACGGAGTATGCATATTTCTCTTCGGAAAGAGCATAAATGTAGCCTTCGAACCACTGCTTTGTTAAAAACGCCATTTTGAATAAAAACAAAACTTTCAAGCCGCAGACGATAATTTTGACTTTTAAAAACATAGTACAATTGCAATTATTTCTTTTGCAGCAAACGATTTTTTATTACCGCTTACCAAAATCGTCTAAAAAATGTGCGAACAGCCTGTATATATATATATATATATATATATATATATATACATATATATATAAGGTATCATGCGCCTCACGAACAGATAACATAACAGTTTATTAACATAACTTTAACAAATAAAATCATAATACGATTACAGCAAGTATAACGGTGTGGCTGAGTTAGTGACGAAGTGAATAGTAATGGATGAAATGTTACGTCCGGTCAAAGTTAGGCTTCTGACATTCTGCAAAGTTCATGATCAGAGAAGGGGTTTTCGGGAAGAGGTAATGAAAGTTCGACCGCCTGAGTCCCCCCCCCCTCCTTGTGACAACGTCTTTAAAATTTGAAGTGTACAGGAGGAAGCGTATCCGTCGTCCTTTTTTTGTTGTCTGAACGTTTTCAGACTTTGTGGACAGTTGCTGAATGGAAGTATCAATGTCTTATATAACTTGTTATTGTTATTAAGTTTTGCTGAGTGGGGAAGAATAGGGTTATAAAAAATGAAGGGCTATAAAAAAAGAACGAAAGAATTTATAGAAAAGAGCTTTATAATTTTGAAAAGTACTTAAAATCTTGTTTTTTCCACAGGGTTTTTGAAAATAACATCACCCAGATAGCGCCCGTTATTGGCGATGCACTGCCGTTTCTCTAACGTTTTTCATCACTCTGTTGGTCATCTCTGGGGGAACGGCGGCAACTTTCTTAAAACTAACGGGCTCGTTGCGCATTTTAATGTGATCTAATGTTCCGAGGATGACCACTCAGATTCCTTGGAAAAGGAGACCCACTTGCTATCACGTTTGAAAACCGCCGCAGGATTATTTTTCGATCCGGAATGGCATCGATTTGCACAGAGGCCGAAGCTCGTCCTAAGTGGCTTCTATGTCGTGGTTACAGAATCGTTGCTTTTAAAGACAACGAAACCGCGATGTTCACCTGACCAACTCCCGGTGTCTACTGACAACTAGGACATCCGTCCGAACTGATGTCACCTCCCGCGCAACTCTAACCCCCACCACTCCTTTACCAGTGACCTTCAGAAATGTGGGAACCCATTCTGCCGCGCTCTGTATGTAACTTTTTATTACAGTTGTTTGTCAAAATGGTTTGCTTATTCGGAAAATTAAACCCATTTTTAATCTAAAAGGGCTGGCTAGGGGAGGTTCACCTTAAGAATTTTCTTTAGACACGTGGTCTCTAATTAACAAAAAGTTAGGAACCATAGAAAATATAATAATGAATGAATAATACCCTGTTCACATAGAATCAGCACAGAGTCAGCGTTAAAATTTTTAACCAATCATATACCAATCATTGACCATTTGACCAATCATCGCCAACGGAATCTTTAACGCTGGCGGTGACGGATTCTATGTGAACAGACCCTTAGGAAAGATGTCAAACCAGTTATTGAATCAGTCAAACCAGCTCCGACAAACCAGTTATTTAATGGTATATTCACCTAGAGACATCGAAGAAAAATAAATCTAATACATATCGAGCGATAATGAGCATGCGAAAGTTTTAGGCTCTGTTCACATTGCAGTCCGTTAGCGTAAAGTATTGAAATATATTTAATCAATGACAAACCTTCAAACGATTAGCAACGAAATTGTTAAGGGTTCTGATTGACTTATTTTCGTCTCGGCGCTATTTTTCCCTTTCCCTTTTTTTTACGCTAACGGACTGCTATGTGAACAGTCCTTTATTCGGCGGTCTTAAAAGATTTGATCGCTATTTATATATATATATATATATATATATATATATATATATATATATATATATATATATATATATATATATATATATATATATATATATATATATATATATATATTTATTTATAAACATAAGTGTGCATTGATTTTTTTTTGTATAAATCAAAAGTCAAAAATGCTTTTTTTAAGCTATGTGTTATTTTTTTATATTTTTGCATATTTCTACTTTATTTCATGGTATATAAACTTGAAAAATATTTTTGGTTTCAAAAAATGATGCACAGTCTTGCGACAAATACTTTAATTAATAATCGTGAAAAATTTCGAAGAAACCACACGAAAGTTAAGGCGCATAGGAAATTTTGAATAATTCTAGCAATTTTGAAGTATTTTTTTTAAAAATAGTTCTTATTCTTCCACAGACTACTTATTTGTGAACGATAAGGGCCTTCAATGTAGTAAAAAACTATATTAATTATTCTCACTTTGTATATAAAGTAAAATATTGAAAATTCACAAAAAACGAGGTTGAAAGTCCCTTGTAGATTTGATCGTTAACAGCTATGTTTCTCAACTGAGAAAATTCACAACGAGATTTCCGCATGTCGATATATGACATACAATGTAAAGTATGGCCTGGATTACTCTTCCAAAATATCCTTCGCCTCATCGGACGCGCACTAGTCTACAATTCGCGACCTCTCCGTTCAATAAATGACTGAAAATGACGAAAACTTTTGAAACAGAAATTGGTTTTCAAAATCTTCCCCGTTTAGCCCACGAGAAGAGCTTTGGTCGCAAATCAGCGTCGCAACCTTGCGAAGTCGCTTCTTTTTTTATCAGATTAGGGGATTTTGTCGCTTAATAGAAGCTTTCTATGTAATTAGAAAATCTGTCTCCCGTTTTGCTCCCCGTGCTTTGAGAAGAACGAACCATAATCGAATTAAAACTCTAATCAGCAATTATCCTTGAATGAAGATTTTCTCTATGGGGGAAAAATATTAAAAACAACACAAAGACAATGATGTTTTGTATTAAGCGATGCTGAAGTAAAATTTTGTTGATTCATGTTATGTCATGTTCATTTTGTTATGATTTTTACCGTCTAATGCATTTTCATATAAAGATTATTAAGCATATTAAAATATTTAAATATTTCCATCCTTTGAAAGAGATTTCAAAGTCAAAATTTAAAGTATGCTTAATTTTTTTATATAATCCCTTAACCAATAGCTCTAGTAATATATATATTTTTACGTTAAGGCTTCTTAATAACTTTTTAATGGAATTTATGCAGATTTATTCATAAAATATTTTCACACTTTCTAGGGCAAAAAAGGCCTTTTAAAGGTAATTTTTGCCCAAGGAAAAATATTGTCGCTCAAATTCAATAATCCAGAGGAAAGTTTTGGTCGACATTACTTATACCTTTCAAGGACTTTGAAACAT
The DNA here is from genome assembly GCA_907164885.2 of Dolomedes plantarius. Classification (NCBI taxonomy): domain Eukaryota; kingdom Metazoa; phylum Arthropoda; class Arachnida; order Araneae; family Dolomedidae; genus Dolomedes; species Dolomedes plantarius. The sequence goes on along the minus strand of OU015499.1, from coordinate 66,968,970 downwards.
ATATTTCTAAAAACGATGATGGGAAATTCAATTCAGAGATAAACAGACTTAAAGTACAGATATACAGTAGGGTACATATAAATATTCCAGCCTAAAATTACCTAATCTGGCAACCTTATCATCCTAGATACATTCTATTTGTGTTATATTATTGTTTTATATATAAAATAAATTCAGAGTTATATTATTGATTAAATGTGACGTTTAATAATATTATTTTAATTAAATGGAAACAATATGGCAAATAAGGCGCTTAATCTAATTTTATAGAAAAGAGTACGTTATAGAGATTTTAGCACTTCTACCCTACCTTTGGGTATGTATATCTTGAATTGGCACTATTCAATCACAGTTCTTACATAACAACAATGTTTATTTAAATATTTGCACAAGTCAATTTTTCTTTTGAACATAAAGCATACGTACTACTAGTACGAGATGTACCGGGTCGTTATAATTAAACTTCCCCAATAAACGACATCCTACAGCGCAAACGGGTGAACGGAAAGCAACGAAATTTCGTATATGGGCTATACAAGAGATGCGCTCCCGGAATTTCGAAAAAAAAAGTTTAGTTCCAAAATGTCCACTAGAGGGCGCCTTTTCGGGAAAAACATGAAATTTAACACAATAGACGACCAAAACGGAATACAGAAACAATATTAACAATCCAGAACAAAAATTATGAGTTATAAAATGTAAAACCGGTAAAAGCTGTCATCTGTAGGAGAAAAATGTCGAGATTTGCATGCTTGGGAAGAAGAGGAAGCTTTATGCAAAACACGTTAGGGTATAAAATGTTTGCAGACGTTGTCATGTTTAAGTCGATGTTTCCGGCTGTACTAATGACGGTCTCTTTAGTTGAACGTGCGTTATTGGTGAAGCTGTTTTACGAAAAGAAAGGGAATGCTTCTGCTGCAGTTCGTGAATTTCGTAATAGAAAGAACCTACGGCGTGGACCAATATCTACTAAAGGTATCCGGGCCATAATTAAAAGATTTGAAGTAACGGGGAAATTAGGAGATAAACCTGTAAGAGGCCGTAAACGTACTTGTTGATGCCGTCAAGACAGCTGATGACGCACAGTCACAGACATCAGAGTTTGGGAGCAGTAGCGAGCGGGCAGTTTCTCGACAGACAGGCTATTCTTACAGCACCATCCGAAAAGTACTCAGAAACATAATACACTACTTCCCATACAAGATCCGCCATACCCAGGAGCTGCTTGATAGGGACAAGCCACAACGTCTCTCATTCGCAGTCAGTTTTCTCAACAGAATGACTGTTGATCTGTCATGGCCTTCGAATATTCTGTGGATCGACGAGGATCATTTCAACCTCAATGGGACAGTCAACACACAGAATTGCCGCATTTGGGCTAAGGAAAATCCGCGGATCCAGACTGAATTCCCCTACGGTTTCCATAGGTCACTGTCTGGTGTGGATTCACGGTGACATTCATCCTTGGGCCATTCTTCTTTCAGGAAATCGATGAACGTGGACCTGTCACATGTTCCGTTACGGGCCGTCGGTACCATGACATGCTGCAGACGTTTGTTGTGACGCAACTATAGCAAAGGTGGGTCTTTACATCGACCATTTTCATGTAGGATGGTGCGCCCCCACATATCCATGGGTCCGTGAAGGCGTTATTGCTCCAACACTTCACAGAGGAACGTGTTATTATAGTCGCTCCTTTCCTAATCCATGGCCACCACGTTAACCGAACCTAACTCCGTGCGATTTCTGGTTATGGGGCTATTTAAAAAGTCTGGTGTATCGCGGAGGTGTTGCGAAGTTGAATGACTTAAAGAACTCCATAACGCTTCATGTGCGAAGCCTCACAACTGATCAGTTACGATCTGCTGTTGAACACACTGTCCATCGACTTGAAATTTTGCAGGTGAATTAAGGTGGTGACGTGGAGCAGCTTTCCCTACATCGTCCTGGACACGATTAACAACTGATCCTCTTGTGCAATTTCGTCCTAATCTGTTCTTGTTTCTGTAAACTGAACTGTTTTTGTTTCTCCCTTAACTTTACTTAATGTGGTTCGATAACATGGTGATCAGAAACTAGTCAATAAATGTTAATATTGTTTCTGTATTCCGTTTTGGTCGTCTATTGTGTTAAATTTCATGCCTTTCGCCAAAAGGCGCCCTCTGGTGGACATTTTGGAACACATTTTTTTTCGAAATTCCGTGAGCGCATCTCGTGTATAGCCCATATACAAAATTTCGTTGCATTCCGTTCAGCCGTTTGCACTGTAGGATGCCGTTTAATTATAACCACCCGGTATATAGCATTCATGCAAGGGAAATACAATTCAATATATTCACTTGTATAACTACTCCTTCAAGAAAAATACACTTTGCAATACTCACAGATACTTTGAAAGTCAACCAGCAGTGTTGCCACGTAAACATTTTGCTTAACAAGAACTCGCGTAGGTTTGAAGCAACCTATCTATGCCTACAGCGGCTGCTCGCAAAACTCAACTATTATTAAACCAGACTCTAAGCCTGTCTCCAGCTCGATACTACGTTTCCCCAGCACTACACCTCCTTTCACTCCCTCAACACTTCGTTTTTTCTTTAATCTAGCTGCTTGGTATTTACACCAACCACGTATGCCGCAATTAGCATATCTAACTTTAGCCGCAATTAGCTAAAGTTAAAGAAGCGGCTTCTTTAACTTTATTCACCTAAAAGTTCGATTATTGTGAATCGAATCTTATGTAAACCTTACAACTTTTAACTATCCTATATCTCATTTATATCAAGCGACATATACTGTATTCTCGAACTACATTACACTGTCGTTGAGTTGAAATGTTTATTGCAATAGCTCTACAGCACGAGTGTTTTAAGCTAAGGAAATGAAAATTTGCTTTTCGGATTGCTTTGCCTCCCTGACGGCTTCAAATATGTTTTTGTGCAGTGGTATATAAAATACATAAAGCTTTTTCTACATGGGCCCGTTAAATCAGCAGACTGAAAAGTCCCTCCATGGGGTGTTAGGGTTCAGCGGAGGGTACAAGCCCAACAAATGCTACTCCTTGCGGGTGGGGCTCATTCAAAACTGTGAGGGCACCGGTCATAAATAGGCCTCCAATCCTTGTAGTGCCTTTAAGCCAAAAAACTGAAGCCGCGTTTATCTACCCTGCGGCCTGATATGAACCTAGTCTGGAATGTGTTCAAGCCAGAGGGTGTAAAATACAACAGCAATAATAGTTTGTCTGGAAACTGATAACTTTCCTCGCAAGGAGTGAAATTCGTATAATTGGTTTTGGCTTGGAGCGCTACTGTCAACTTTTGCCACACGAGAGTTAATTTGAACGAGACTTAGTGCTTAAAACCGGTTCCGAACAGCTACAAACGTCCATGCGCAGAGTGGTACACGAACCCACAGACTCTGGTATCGACCCCAGCGCCCTAGCTATTCAGCCATTGCCCGGTTTCGTATAATTGGGATAATTAATGATCAAGAAGTTTTCTTAGAATACCTCTGAGTTATTGCTCCTTCTCTGAGTTATGAGTCCTTCAGTTATTGCTCAAGTCAGATGCCCTTTACAACCATTCAAGGGATGTTTCATAATTTGATTGATATTATTGCCAGAGTCAGGACTCGAATCTTGGATAAATTGCCTTATAGAAGACTCCCCTGTCGGTGTGCGGAAGAATTTGTTTTGAACGCATTCTTTCTTGGGTATGTTAGAAGACGATATCATCTCGATTGACAGATTTGAATCAGATATTAAGAAATACATACATAAATTGAGTTTGGGTTTACTGTTTATCACACATAATCTATACATTTGTCTCAGACTTCGTTAGTTGAAGCATGATAATAAATGATAGATTAATTATTAAATTATCTAGAAATTACAAGTAACCTAAATGAGCATAATTACAAGATTAAAAGAACTTTTTGTATTCCATGTGTTTAAATTTTCTGTTGAATCATATAAACTTGACAATTCTATGTATTAATAAATACTTTTTTAAATTTTTTTTTTGATGAATTATCCCATCAACTTAAAAGAAAATGATCAAATGCGTAATCAGTCGTTTAGCTCGAGAATTGGAAGTTAACTTGCGTTTAACTTTTCGTTCCTGTCCCGGCCGATAGAGGCTGCACCATTCTTCAAATCAAAATTAACTGAAAATGAATTAAATTCTGCTTAAAGATGGCTAAAAGTTTTAAAATAATGCACTGTCATCGTGTTCTGAGCTATTCTAAAAGCTTCAAATATCTAGCTAGTCGGGAAGTTAGTTAAAAATCGATTTCAAGATTTGTACCGGACAAACACACACACAAACAAACAAACAAGAAAGCGAGTTACTAAAAACATGGTAATAATAATACGTACACTACATCAATATATTTAAGTTGCTAAGCCGATTTTTAGGGCAGTCCACGGGAGAAAACTATTGCATCAGTTTACTTCATTTTTGTCTTAAACGAAAGATTTTAATCTGTAGATTTGTCAAATTTGCTTTTTGTAACAGCAAATTCTATTAATTAGCGATAATTTACAATTAAAATTTACTTTCTGTGCATTCTCAGTGACATATTTAAATCTAGCTTTATATACTCACTTAGAACGAGGACAGATAAACACATTAATTTGCTTCTGCGCAATGTCATTGACTTGTTAATATCTGGCTTTAGATATTTACTAAGCACGAGGCCGCCTAAACACGTTAATTTGTTTAATTCGAAGAATCTCTCTAGCTCCCTCTCGGCCCATTTTTGTTTTTAATTATGTTTGTGAAATATAGAATTAAACATGGCAGAAATTGTTTATTTCGCGCCGTTGAGTAACCGCATTTCTTTTTATTGGGTTCAAAAGTAATTTTTTAAAGTGTATTTCTCTCTTCTTAATATTATGATTTTCAACATTTGGCAATGATGTGTTGAGTATAATTTGTGTATTAGTACATTCATTTACTATCCAGCCAAAATTTTTGACAGGTACCAACTAGTGTTAAGTTTAATCTTTGTTAGTCGGAGCATGATACTAAATTAAAAATTTATTTATATAGTAATTTAGATGTTACGAGTAACCTAAATGGGTATAATTATGAAAAAGAAATTACAGGTCACTTCTACCTTACAGCTAGAACCCATGTGCATGGAACAAGCGCGACGGAATATGCTCATACCGTTTTTAACATCATTTTTCAAACATTTCAGATACCTCTAGTGCATAAGTTCTCAACGTGGGCGATAACGCCCCCTTGTGGGCGTTTGAGACTTTCAGAGGGACAGTAGAAGACCCAGAGAAAATTAGGGGGCGTTAAGATGGGGAGTTGTTTTCGACCCTTTTTCAGGATCAAACTCAGAAGAAGCTATAAAATTTCAATAACTAAGAGAGGTAAAAACAAATGAAGAATTTAAATTTAAATTTAACCCGCGAGAACTCGCACCGGGTATGACATACCCAATCCATTTTCATTCAATGTTTTTGTTATCTTCTTCTTATCGGATTAGGCCGAAATTTCGTGTAGCTGTATTCAAGGTCACATTCTTTCAGCGGGGGAAAAACCTAAGTCTGCTCAATAAATAGATTTTGAGAAAAATATTTCGACGGGTATGTCATACCCGTGCGAGTCCTCCCGTCAGTCAGATCTTTCCTTTTTTCTGTCAGTTTAGTGCATCATGGCGCGATTTTTGAATTACGACGAGGAAATAAAACAGCTGCGACACCTTTTAGAGACTGTTTCTAGTGATAATGAAGCTTTATCCCAAGATAATGATGCCTCTGAGGATGGAGAATACTGTAGCAATCACGATTCTTCTACTGAAATTGAGACAGAAACCGAAGATAAAGGTTCACTGTCAACAGCCTATTTTTATATTGGTAAAGATAAAATTACAAAATGGCTGAAGAAAAAATACCGGCAAAATGTAAGAAAGACTTCAAGGAACGTAATTATTAAGCTTCCAGGTAATACAAATTATTCAAGAGATGTCGCTTCTCCCGTAGATGCATGGAATGTTCTCTTCAATAGCAACATGCTAAATATGATGGTGCCTCAAACAAAAACAACTTATTCAAGCACTTCAATGGAACTGGAAATCACTAATAGTACACCGCCTGCAAAAAAACTCAAAACAAAATATAAACGATGTTAAATTTGTCCAAGTAATAAGGACTGAAAAACAAAGTTTATGTGCCAAAAATGGGAAAAATGTCTGTGTTGAACATCAGTATGTAGTTTGTAAAAATTGTCTATAAAAATGTACGTATTATTATAATTCACCAAAAATCTTTCATTTAATATCTTATGTTCTTTAGTTACGTAAGGTTTGCATATAAACAATATTAATTGATATTTAAATAGCAGAAATGAACTATGGTATAAGATACCCGGCGCGAGTTCTTGTGTTCGAAATTGGGCGCGAGTGCTCTCGGGTTAAACACAGCTATCAACAGTTCTGGCTGTAAAAAGATGCCGACACTTTACTCTGGATTATGGGCTGTTGTACAAAAATTTTTAATAACGTTTTCTGCATCATATTTAGTGGAACGTGGGTTCAGTGCAGTCACAAATATGTTAACTAAAGACAGAAACCGACTGCAAATTGCTAATCGCGGAGATTTAGGTATGCCACCCACTAAAACAGAGCCGAATATAAATAAATTGATTGCTGTGCACCAAGTTCATCCTCTTCATTAGATTTACAGTTATTTGTAATATTTACTAAACGATTATTATCCTTCGTTATCTTAATTTTCTGTGTGTAATGTGAATGTAACTATGTTTGATTTTAATAAATAATTTTATAATTTTAAGCTTAAAGTTATCTTATTTACAACAACATATTTCTTTACTATGTACTATATAGGTAGAAAGATATATACATAAAAGACCGAAAATTTGCCATTGTATGTGCATTTACTCGCATAGGAAAGTAAATTTCCAAGGGGGCGGTGAGTAATTTTTTCTCTGTAAAGAGGGCGGTCGACGAAATAAGTTTGGGAATCCCTGCTCTAGTACATACATAATCAAAAGACTAAGAAACTCCCTATATCTTTCAAATTTCTGTTCGGTAAAACATAAACTGCAACTATTAATGTGCTCTTTACACTACTGACCCCACAGATATCACCCCATTCTCCGCCGTATTTCTATCCAGTTTCGATAAATCATTTTTATGAGGATGTAGGAACAGGAAAATGACAAACAATTCCCCTCTTTATACAACTCAACTCCCCCAGCTCTAACACATTCTCTCTCAAACAGCATTTGCATTCTGTAACGAAATGCAGGTCCCGTCAAAATTCTTGACGAGAACAACTCCGCAAAAACATGTCCCATGTAAAAAAAAGTAATAGTTAGTATTCGTATTGACCAGGCCTTTATATTAGCTCTAAAAAATCCCACTCGTCTAACGGCCCAAGGTAAGTTAGTAGATCCACGCAAACGTCTCCATTAACGAGCACGTTTCGAGAAGTCATTGCACCTTCCTGCTCAACAGCCCACGTGAAACCTGCTTCATTCTGTTTTCACTTTCAGGCCTTTTATTGATTTCCGCAATGCTCGGAGATATTTGCATAATTACCTGGAAGTTTAAGAAGGAATAGGAAAATGACTTGGTAGAATACAGATTTGGAGTGTTAATAGTTTTTTTTCGGTGAAATCTGCCATGTAGAAAAATTTGTGAACCAGTCCTTTGTAATATAGAGAAATGTATCGATTAAAAAGGTTTGTTTACGGAGGAAAAAAAATCTGTAGATGTCCTTGTAGCTATAAACTTATTATCAGGCGACTCGGCGGTGCTTCTAAGCGTGATTTAAAACAATCTGTTCAACATTTAGTTTTCATGCTTTGTAAAATAAAGATATATATCGCTTAAAAAGGTTTGTTTAGAGAGGAAAAAAATATCTGTAGATGTCCTTGTAGCTATAAACTTATTATCAGGCGACTCGGCGGTGCTTCTAAGCGTGATTTAAAACAATCTGTTCAACATTTAGTTTTCATGCTTTGTAAAATAAAGATATATATCGCTTAAAAAGGTTTGTTTAGAGAGGAAAAAAATATCTGTAGATGTCCTTGTAGCTATAAACTTATTATCAGGTGACTCGGCGGTGCTTCTAAGCGTGATTTAAAACAATCTGTTCAACATTTAATTTTCCTGTTTTGTAAAATAAAGATATATATCGCTTAAAAAGGTTTGTTTAGAGAGGAAAAAAATATCTGTAGATGTTCTTGTAGCTATAAACTTATTATCAGGCGACTCGGCGGTGCTTCTAAGCGTGATTTAAAACAATCTGTTCAACATTTAGTTTTCCTGTTTTGTAAAATAAAGATATATATCGCTTAAAAAGGTTTGTTTAGAGAGGAAAAAAATATCTGTAGATGTCCTTGTAGCTATAAACTTATTATCAGGCGACTCGGCGGTGCTTCTAAGCGTGATTTAAAACAATCTGTTCAACATTTAGTTTTCCTGTTTTGTAAAATAAAGATATATATCGCTTAAAAAGGTTTGTTTAGAGAGGAAAAAAATATCTGTAGATGTCCTTGTAGCTATAAACTTATTATCAGGCGACTCGGCGGTGCTTCTAAGCGTGATTTAAAACAATCTGTTCAACATTTAGTTTTCCTGTTTTGTAAAATAAAGATATATATCGCTTAAAAAGGTTTGTTTAGAGAGAAAAAAATATCTGTAGATGTCCTTGTAGCTATAAACTTATTATCAGGCGACTCGGCGGTGCTTCTAAGCGTGATTAAAAACAATCTGTTCAACATTTAGTTTTCCTGTTTTGTAAAATAAAGATATATATCGCTTAAAAAGGTTTGTTTAGAGAGGAAAAAAATATCTGTAGATGTCCTTGTAGCTATAAACTTATTATCAGGCGACTCGGCGGTGCTTCTAAGCGTGATTTAAAACAATCTGTTCAACATTTAGTTTTCATGCTTTGTAAAATAAAGATATATATCGCTAAAAAAGGTTTGTTTAGAGAGGAAAAAAATATCTGTAGATGTCCTTGGTACTACAAACTTATTATCAGAGGACTCGGCGGTGCTTCTAAGCGTGATTTAAAAGAATCTGTTCAACATTTAGTTTTCCTGTTTTGTAAAATAAAGATATATATCGCTTAAAAAGGTTTTTTTAGAGAGGAAAAATATATCTGTAGATGTCCTTGGTACTACAAACTTATTATCAGAGGACTCGGCGGTGCTTCTAAGCGTGATTTAAAAGAATCTGTTCAACATTTAGTTTTCATGCTTTGTAAAATAAAGATATATGTCGCTAAAAAAGGTTTGTTTAGAGAGGAAAAAAATATCTGTAGATTTCCTTGGTACTATAAACTTATTATCGGAGGACTCGGTGGTGCTTCTAAGCGTGATTTAAAACAATCTGTTTAACATTTAGTTTTCCTGTTTTGTAAAATAAAGATATATATCGCTTAAAAAGGTTTTTTTAGAGAGGAAAAAAATATCTGTAGATGTCCTTTTAGCTATAAACTTATTATCAGAGGACTCGGTGGTGCTTCTAAGCGTGATTTAAAAGAATCTGTTCAACATTTAGTTTTCATGCTTTGTAAAATAAAGATATATATCGCTTTAATAGGTTTGTTTAGAGAGGAAAAAATATCTGTAGTAATCCTTGGTACTATAAACTTATTAACAGAGGACTCGGCGGTGCTTCTAAGCATGATTTAAAACAATTTGTTAAATATTTAGTTTTCATGGTTTGTATGATCAGTTCAGTCAACAATATTTAAATATTAAAAAACCAATTATAGGAGTCAGGTCATCACTTTTATCTTACAGCCAGAATCGGCATGCATGGAACCTGTTTCTACGAAGGCTTTCTCAACAAAGTCATAATTTTTTCTTTCGAACGATGTATCTCATCTGGATAGGCTTTCATTTCAGATTGAGATACGAAAACGGACCCAAAGTATTTCTATTAAACAATAATAGTAATAGTAATGATAAGTAATAAAAATAATAATAATAAAATAAATAAATTATTATTATTATTATTATTAATGTTATAATTACTGTTATTATTATTATTAACACGTAATATCTGCATTTATGCAAGACAAATACGACCACGGAAGTCAAAGTATTTTTGTTGCTAGTAGTAATATAAGTAGTAATATAGTTGGTAGTAAATTAATATCAAATATTATTATTATTATTATTATTATTATTATTATTATTATTATTATTATTATTATTATTATTATTATTATTATTATTATTATTATCACCGTTCATGCCAAACTGAGATACGAACACGGTATCTAGAGTACTTTTTATCAGCAGTACAAATTATTGTTATCAATTCTTGTTCTTATTACTATAAATTAATTATTATATTGTTTGTGTAAGACCCGAAATAATAATAATTATTATTAATGTTATTATTACTATTATTATTATTATTATTATCGCTTATTATTTCCATTCAAGCAAGACAAATACGACCACGGAAATCAATGTAATCTTGTTGGTAGTAGTAAAAATTAATATTAGTTATTATTATTATTATTATTATTATTATCAGCATTTCATAATTGTTATTATTATTATTGTCACCATTCACACCAGACTGAGATAAGAACACGGTATCTAGTTTTTTCTGTCATCAATAAAAATCATTATTATCAATTCTTGCTGTTATTACTACAAATTAATTATTATATTGTTTGTGCAAGACCCGAACTTCTTTGTCCTGCCAAAAAATTGGTTAGTCATCGTAAACCATACTTTATACTTTGTGACTTTTTGTGAAGTTACGATTTTGATAAAAAAAAAAAAACCTCCGAGGATAAATATCGTTCATTCATTGAAATATTTACCAGAAAACTGATAAAAAATTAAATAAAAAGAACTAAATTCTTTGAAACTCTAGGATATTTCCCTAAATATTTTGGAAAATATCTCATATCCTTTAACCGCTAATTTCTCTTTCCTCCAAAGCCATAAAATTAGGGAGAAATTAATAATAATAATAAGTATTTATTATTATTATTATTATTATTATTATTATTATTATATCACCATTCATGCCAGATTGAGATACAAACACGGTAACTAGAGTATTTTTATTATCAGAAGTACAAATTATTATTATCAATTCATGTCATTATTACTATAAATAATTATTATATTATTTGTGCAATACCCGAAATGTTTTGCCCTGCAAGACATTGATAAGCTATGGTAAACTATATTATATACTTTCAGTGACGTTTTTATCCCTTAACGATTTTGATAGGAAAATATCCACGTTAAATATCGTTTCTATGGCAAAATATTCCTTCATTCATTGAAGTATTTACCAGAAAACTGACAGCAAAAAATTAAGTTAAAAGACCTACATTAAAAAACACTCCAGAATATTCTCTAAATATTTTTGCAAATATCTCATAGTCATTAACCACTAATTTCTCTTTCCCAAAAACCCCATAAAACGTGAGAAAGTTAATTATTATTATTATTATTACTATCACCATTCATGCCAAATTGAAATACGAACACGGTAGCTAGAGAATTTTTATTATCAGCAGTACAAATTATTGTTATTAATTATTGTTCTGTATAGTATTAATTGTTATTACATTATAGGTGAAATACCCGAAATTCTTTGCCCTGCAAGAGATTGATTCGTCATCGAAAATCATACTTAATAATTTAGGTGACGTTTTTGACAGGAAATCCTCTGAAAAATCACCTTTCAGGTTAAATATTGTTTCTAGAGCAAAATATCCTTTATTCATGGAAATATTTACCAGAAAAAAATCAAGTTAAAAAGAACTACATTAAAAACCACTCCGGAATATTCCCTAAATATTTTGGCAAATATCTCATACTCTTTAACCACTAATTTATCTTTCCCAAATCCCATAAAACGCAGAAAAATTTATTATTATTAGTATTATTATTATTATTATTATTATTATTATTATTATTATTATTATTATTATTATTATTATTATTATTATTATTATTATTATTATTATTATTATTATTATTATTATTATTATTATTATTATTATTACAATTCATGGCAAACTGCAATACGAACACGGGAGCTAGAGTATTTTATTATCAGCAGTACAAATTATTATTATCAATTCATGTCCTTATTACTATAAATAATTATTATATTATTTGTGCAATACTCGAAATTTTTTTCCCTGCAAGACACTGATTAGCTATCGTAAACAATAGTGTAAACTTTAAGTGATATTTTTGTCCCGTAACGATTATGATAGGAAAACGTCCGAAAAATCACTTTCCAAGTTAAATATTGTTTATAGAGCAAAATAGCCTACATTCATTAAAATATTTACTAGAAAACTGACGGCAAAAAATCAAGTTAAACAGAACTGCATTAAAAAACATTCCAGAAGATTCCCTAAATATTTTGACTAATATCTCATACTCTTTAACCACTAATTTCTCTTTCCCCCAAACCCATAAAATGAGAGGAAATTTATTATTATTTTTATTATTATTATTTTTATTATTACTATCACCATTCATGCCAAACTGAAATACGAACACGGTATCTACAGCATTTTTATTATCAGCAGTTCAAATTATTATCATTAATTCTTGTTCTTATTACAATTAATTGTTATTATATTATTTGTGCAATACCCGAAATTCCTTTCCCTGCAAGAGATTGATTAGTTATCGTAAACCATACTTCAGAGGTGGGGAACCTTTTTACCATTAGAGGCCACATGTAAATTAGGTAGTAATAAAGGAGGCCGCATAAGTTGATGTACCTATAAATGCAACTTTTATGAAATTATTATAGTTAGGTATAGTTTTAACAATTTGGTGCATTATTTAGAAAAATAACAAAAAAAATTAAGTCCTTATTTGTTCATTATTTGACATAAAAAGTTAAAATATAAATTATTTTTGTATTCACAAAAGGGTAAAAACTTGTTATAACATTAATCATTAATTTTTTTTTAATTAAATTATCAGATTCATAGATACCGCTGTAATTTTTTATACTATTTCACTTTTGGTATTTTTATTTATGTAAACACGCACACACACACACACATATATATATATATATACATAAATATTCATCCAGATTTTTAAATTTTAATAAACAACTACATATTTAAATACCATTTCAAACAAAAATAATAAAGTAGAAGTATTTTTAAATAATTTTAACATTATAAAGAAATACAATAGAAAAATAATAGTATTAAACTATAAATAACTGACATAAAAACAATTCCTAAATAAATTTAAAATCCGATGAAAAATTTAAGTTAGTGGGATATTTGCATTTGTTTCTTGCTTGAAAGTAATTGAATATTTGGATCAAGCTTCGTAACACGAAGTCTCAATTGATCCTCTAAATGAGCGTCTGTGATTTGCGTTCTTAAACTAGTTTTAATTTTTCATGAGAGAAAATATTGACTCGTAGCAGTAAGCACTTCCAAAGCAGGAAAGTAAACGGCGTGCATGCTCTCGTAGGCATGGATATTCAACAGCATTTTTCCAGATTTCTATTGGATCCTTTTTAGCGTCAAAAGGCTTCCGTTTTTAAAAGAACAGCATTCCTTTATTTAAATTAAAAACAAAACAATTCCAAAAAACCTCGAACTTAAATCTTGCTGTTGCCATTCGTGCAGAAAAAATAATACGTTTTAACGTAGATGGAGTCAGTCACAACAATAATAGTAAGACAATAGTTTTTGTGTAGAGATCATATAATGTCTGGTAGAATTGCTAAGAAACTCTGAGCATTAAATTACATATAAAGTGTAGTTAAAGTAATATACAATCAAGGTAAACGAAGCTCATTTGGATAAATATACAATTGTAGCGACTTTAGACAAAATGTCAACTTTATTTTGGCCGTCACTGTACATACATTCATGCCGCTCTTTATTTAATTCCATTGATTTGCAAATTGTTGTAATCAATATAATTAAATATTAATTAATACAAGTGCTACCTTTTATGAAGGCCGCACAAGAAGATCACGGAGGCCGCAGGAGGCCTTAAGGCCGCGCGTTCCCCACCTCTACCATACTTAATACTTTATGTGACGTTTTTGACAGGAAAACCTCTGAAAAATCTCCTTCCTAGTTAAATATTGTTTCTAGAGCAAAATACCTTTCATTCATTGAAATACTTACTAGAAAATAGGCAATAAAAAATTAATCGTAATTAATCATTAAGTATTAATCATTAAAAAAACTTAATGATTAATAAAAACTAACCATTAAGTATTAATCATTAAAAAACTTAATGATTAATAAAAACTAATCATTAAGTATTAATCATTAAAAATACTTAATGATTATTAAACATTTATCATTAATTTTGGTTGTTGTAAACCATACTAAATACTTTACGTGACGTTTTTGACAAATAAACCTCTGAAAAATCACCTTCCAAGTGAAATATTGTTTCTAAAGGAAAATACCTTTCTTTTATTTAAATATTTAATAGAAAACTAACAATAAAAAATGTATCATAATTTATTTATGAAGTATTAATCATTTAAAAAACTTAATGATTAACAAAAATTAATCATTAAGAATTAATCATTAAATATACTTAATGATTACTAAAAATTAATCATTAAGTATTGTTACCGTAAACCATACTTAATACTTTACGTGACGATTTTGACAAATAAACCTCCCAAGTTTATAATAAGCACCTCCCAAGTTAAATATTGTTTCTAGAGCAAAATACCTTTCATTCATTGAAATACTTACTAGAAAACAGACAATAAAAAATTAATCATAATTAATCATTAAGTATTAATCATTAAAAAAACTTAATGATTAATAAAACTAATCATTAAGTAATAATCATTAAAAATTCTTAATGATTCATGAAAATTAATCATTACATATGGTAATCGTAAACCATACTTCATAATTTATGGGACGTTTTTGACAGGAAAACCTCTGAAAATTCACCTTCGAAGTTAAATATTGTTTCTAGAGCAAAATTCCTTTCATTCATTGAAATATTTACAAGAAAACTGACAATAAAAATTAAACATAATTAATCATTAAGTATTAATCATTAAAAATTTAATGATTAATAAAAATTAATCATTAAAAATACTAAACGATTAATAAAATTTAATCATTAAGTATGGTTATCGTAAATGACGTTTTTGACAGGAAAACCTCTGAAAAATCACCTTCCTTGAAAAATGGTGGTTCTAAAGCAAAATACCGTTCATTCATTGAAATACTTACTAGAAAACCGACAATAAAAAATTAATCATAATTAATCTTTAAGTATTAATCATTAAAAAAATTAATCATTAATAAAAATTATTATTAAGTATTAATCATTAAAAAAATTAATGATTAATAAAAATTAATCATTCAGTATTAATCATTAAAAATACTTAATCATTAAGTGTTAATCAGCAAAAATACTTAATGATTAATAAAAATTATTCATTAAGTATGGTTATCGTAAGCCATACTTTACGGGACGTTTTTGACAGGAAAACCTCCGAAAAATCTCCTTCCAAGTTAAATATTGTTTCTAGAGCAAAATACCTTTCATTCATTTAAATATTTCCTAGAAAACAAACAATAAAAATCAATCGTAATTAATCATTAAGTATTAATCATTAAAAAACTTTATGATTAATAGAATTAATCGTTAAGTATTAATCATTAAAAATCCTTAATCTTTAAGTATTAATCATTAAAAATACTTAATCATTAAGTATTAATCATTAAAAATACTTAATCATTAATAAAAATCATTCATTAAGTATGGTTATCGTAAACCGTACTTAATACTTTACGGGACGTTTTTGACAGGAAATCCTCCGAAAAATCCCTGTCCAAGTTAAATATTGTTCCTAGAGCAAAATACCTGTCATTCATTGAAATAGTTACTAGATAACTGACAATGAAAAACTAAGTTAAAAAGAACTAAAGTCTAAAATACTCCAGAAAATTCCGTTAAATATTTTCTCATTTCGGCAAATATACACGTTAACCGCTAATTTCTCTTTCAACTAAAAACCCGTAAAACGCGAGGAAATTACCGTTATATAGGAAAAACATTTCGTGGATTAAACTCTAACCCTCTCTCGCAGTTTACCGAGATAGCGAAAAACCTGCCAACTGTCCCACAATTTCACCTCCACGCATTTTCCCCGATTTAAATCCATAAACTCTCCTCTCCCGCGCCCTACTAACCCCCTCCTTCCCATCCCAGCATTTTCGATTTTTCCTGAGTGGAGTCTGTTCACGTCGCACAGCGCCCGAAATCCCATTCGCCGCCCCCCGAATCAGTAAATCCGGACACAGGAACAGAAAGCGAATAAATACCCCCCTCTGGCGCCCATCCAAAGTGTCTAGCTGTCATTCACGGTGCCAATGATTGAAAGTCGAGCCGGGCAGGTCCGCTCAACAAGCTCGGAACCGCGCATGCTCGAGAAATTTTTGGCGTTTCTAAATGAAAATATTTGGTTCGGAAACTACCTCGCTGGATCAATGTGTTCGGTGTTAATGGTGAATGCATAAACTGGATGCTGGTGTTAATGAGTATTTTTCATTTTAGCATGGAACATGTTTTTGCGGAGGTTTTCCCATCGAAATCGGTGCGGGGAGAAAATGCGTTAAGCGAAGAATGATGTATGGTCTACAATGAGCATATATATATATATATATATATATATATATATATATATATATATATACGTATATATATATATATATATATACTTATATATATATATATATATATACTTATATATATATGTATATATATATATATAAATATATACATATATATATATATATATACTTATATATATATATATATATATATACTTATATATATATATACTTATATATTTATATATATATATATATATATATATATATATATATATATATATATATATATATACTTATATATATATATATATATGTATATATATATATATATATATATATATATATATATATATATATATATATATATATATATATATATAAACTTCTCTAGCCGGTCATCCCTCCGTACGGCTAATTTTTTTCGGAACCATGTCTGGCCGCCATACAGGGAATATTCTCTAACATCTCAGTCATACAATAACGACACTAATATCAATGTATAATAATATAGACATATAATTAATGAAATATTAATAATAAAAGTATCTTAATTTTGTTATTTGCTATTTATATTATAAATATTATTAACAAATAATAACAACAATTTGTACTAATATTAATAAGAATAATTTGGGGACCATCTCAGTCTTGCAGGAACGGCTATAGAGGTGAGATGACCCCCTTCTTTAAAAAAGAAGATGACAATATTGAGGGGAAAGTCTCCGTAAAATCATGTTCCATGCCCTCTGATTCTATCAGTATGATAGAATTGGTGACCCCACCGCTGCAGTAGGGTTTTCAGCCACGCAACTGAATGCATGGCAAAATTGCTCTAAGATTTCACTTCAGAAAGGACAATGCATAATATCGTGTAGAAAAGTAATAATCGTTTAGGAAGTTGTGGAAAGAATTTTTCTTTTTTTCTTTTCCCGAGTTATATCTCTTAGTTTTTTTTAAAATTCAAGACTTTTTAATTTTTAATATGCTTCCTGAACTAATACCTATTTTTTTTAATTTTTTTATATAGGAGTAGATACAAAAGTAGGTAGGAGTATTTTGTATATTATTATATTCTTTTGAACGAATATCGTGTTCTGTATTGATGTAAGCACAGCCCTTGCAAGTTCATGAGAAAAATTTCTGTAATCCATTGATTTACACTTCTGAAAAATATTACAAAGAGCTCTCTATCTCCTAACTGAGTTGTAGGTGACAGGTTGACCTTGCCCACAGTATTTTCAGAGCGTCAGCGATAAAAATTTTGACTTATCACAGATCTCAGCGGAATGACCACGCGATATGTCAAACCTATCACAGGTCATGTCAGCAATCTCTACGCCAATGGAGAAATGCTTCGGAAGCAGTGTTAACAAGGCCTAAGAAGGCCTAAATGTAATTCTGTAACATGCTACAGTTGTTTAACTTCATTTGTTATTTTTAACTTTTGTTGTTTTCAAGTTCAAACTTAGTCTTGTCTTTTTGACTCAGTAACAAATTAGTGCCCCACAAAAATGCCATGAAGAAAACTCTTAGTTGTACCGTGACAAGTTATTTCACAAAATAATGTGGAAAACAAAATTTAATTTCTTAATTATGAATGTTACAGGGACTGAAATGTTCAGTCAAATTATATCAAAATAATCCTTCTTAATTGTGCAATATTAAAATTAGAGTGAATTTTTCATCTAACTTCTATCTTATCGTTTCGGTACAGTCACGTAATCATTTCTTGCTTGACGAAATGGCTTTTCTTTGATGGCAAAAAACTTTTTTCTGGTCGCCAACTGATGTTTGACGCCAAATACTTTTTATTTTTAGCTTGTCTCTTCTATTTAGACAGTTGATTAATCAAGTAAGTAATATAGAGGCTGAGTGAATACTATCTACAGATATTTTGGTATAAATTCATAATATGTTATACGTTACGTATAAATTCATGTTTATATAAATTTATATTATCAACATTTATTATTAATTCGCATTTAGAAAAATATAAGTAAAGAAATCAACGAGAAATTTTTGGCTCTTCAGCTAAATAATTCTAGTACACTTTAAATATAATGTAAATTAAAATAATATTCAAGCATGTCTAAAGTATAAATACGGATTCATTGCACTTTCATTTACGATTATTGTCGTTGAGACAAAAATATGAAGTCAATTGCTAAGAAAACTTCGTACAAAAGAACTGGAATTAATTAATTTTCACATTTTGAGAATAAAATGCATTTTATAGCGATGTGTGAACATGTATTTAGTCAATTACTATTTAAAATAAAACAAAACAAAAAAATAACAAATAAAGATAATATGAACGTTTCCCTTTCCACTCTCTGATTCTACTCTCTTCCCGTTCCACTCTCTGATTCTTGGTTGTGGAAGCGTTTACACCTTAAAGCATCACCTTAAATTTTATATTTTTCCTGAGTTATAAGTCTTGTATTACCACAATGCTTTAAACGCAGCATTAAATTGATAATGATATGTTTTAAATGTATCATCAAATGTAGAAGTTTCACTTAAAAAAATATTAAAGCGTATTAGCTTAACTTTTATGTGCCCCGATTTATAATTGCTTTGTGCCATTACCTTTTAAACGTATCATTAAAACATAAAACTTTAAAAAAAAATCAAAACGTATCATCTTAACTTTTATATGTTTCTCCGAGTTATAATTCTTGTGCTACCATTACGTTTAATACGTATGATTAAAACGATCATGATACGTTTTAAATATATCATTGAAACGTAGAAGTTTCACTTTTAAATAAATTAAAACGTGTCAGCTTAACATTTATAGGTTTCTCGCGTTATAAGTGCTGTGTTACTATTACGTTTTAAAAGTATCAATAAAATGATAATGATCCGTTTTAAACGTATCATTAAAACGTAGGAGCTTCACTTCAAAAAAAAAATTAAAACGTATCATCTTAACTTTTAAATTTTTTCCCGAGTTATAAGTCCTGTGCTACCACCACGTTTTAAACGTATCATTAAAACGTTGTTTCACATTAAAAAAAATTACAACGTGTCAGCATAACTTTTACATGTATACCTGATTATGGGTCCTTTGCTACCAGAATGTCTTAAACGCATCGTTAAAACGATAAAAATACGTTTTAAACATATGATTGATTTTTTTCCCCAATGCGGAGGCACTTGTCGCGAAGACATTTGCCTATAATTCCCCACAGCTTTGCTGGCCATTTTATTATGGGGGCGCCATATAGGCAGACCAGCATTGCCCCCTATAAAGGGATGACACAAGCGGAGGCATTTTAGTGGCGCTTCGCCAGGATTCGATCTGAGCACCCTCAGCACCGAAAACCAGCGCCCTGTATCACAAGGCCGCCACGGCCCCTGATTGAAACATAGAAGTTTCACTTTTAAAAAAAATAAAATGTGTCAGGTTCACATGTATATGTTTCCCGAATTATAAGTCCCGTGTTACCATTACGTTATAAACGTATCATTAAAACGATAATGATCCGTTTTAAACGTATCATTAAAGCGTAGAAGTTTCACTTCAAAACAAAATTGAAAATTAAAACTATCATGTTAACTTTTATATGTTTCCCCGAGTTATAAGTCCTTTGTTACCATTACATTTTAAACGTATCATTAAAACGTAGTTTCACATTTTTAAAAAAAATTACAACGTTTCAACATAACTTTTACATGTATCCCTGATTATGAGTCCTTTGTTACCATTACATTTTAAACGTATCTTTAATACGTATTTTCACATTTTAAATAAATTACAATGTTTCAGCATAACTTTTACGTGTATCCCTGATTATGAGTCCTTTCCTATCAGAATGTTTTAAACGTATCATTAAAACGATAATGATCCGTTTTAAACGTATCATTAAAACGTAGAAGTTTCACTTCAAAACAAAATAGAAACTTAAAACTGTCATATTAACTTTTATATGTTTTCCCGAGTTATAAGTCCTTTGTTACCATTACATTTTAAACGCATCATTAAAACGTAGTTTCACATTTTAAAAAATTACAACGTTTCAACATAACTTTTACATGTATCCCTCATTATGAGTCCTTTCCTATCAGAACGTTTTAAACATATCATTAAAACGATAATGATCAGTTTTAAACGTATCATTAAAGCGTAGAAGTTTCACTTCAAAAAAAAAAATTAAAAGTACCATCTTTACTTTTATATGTTTCCCAAGTTATAAGTCCTTTGCTACCATTACGTTTTAAACGTATCATTAAAACGTATCTTCACATTTTAAAAAAAAAATTACAACGTTTCAGCATAACTTCTACATGTATCCCTGATTATGAGTCCTTTGCTACCAGCGTGCTTTAAACGCATCATTAAAATGGTAATGATACGTTTTAAACATATCACTGAGACATAGAAGTTTTACTTTAAAAATATTAAAACGTGTCAGGTTAACATTTATATGTTTCCCGAGTTATAAGTCCTGTGTTATCATTACGTTTTAAACGTATCATTAAAACGATAATGATCCATTTATACGTATCATTAAAGCGTAAAGTTTCACTTCAAGATAAAAAAAAATTAAAAGTAGCATCTTTACTTTTATATGTTTGCCCAAGTTATAAGTCCTTTGCCACCATTACGTTTTAAATGTATCATTAAAATGTAGTTTCACATTTAAAAAAATTACAACGTAGTACATAACTTTTACGTGTACCCAGCATAACTCTTACATGTATCCCTGATTATGAGTCCTTTGTTACCATTACATTTTAAACATATCATTAAAACGTAGTTTCCCATTTTAAAAAAATTACAGCGTTTCAGCATAACTTTTACATGTATCCCTGATTATGAGTCCTTTCATATCAGAATGTTTTAAACGCATCGTTAAAATGATAATGATCCGTATTAAACGCATCATTGAAACATAAAAGTTTCACTTTAACAAAAAATAAAACGTTCCAACTTAATTTTTATATATTTCTCGCGTTAGTCCTTTGTTATCGTAATGTTTAAAAAGTATCATTAAAACGGTACATTTTATTAAAACGCATAAATTTCACTTAACTTTTATAACTTTCCTTGAGTAATAAGTCCAGTTTTACCATAAAATGTTAAAAGTGAAGGCAAAATTAAAGTAATTGAAAAAAAAATCCGTTCCGAACACATGTGGGGATACCGTCATCATTCAAGATTAACCTAATTTCATCTCAACTACTACTCCGTTGACACCATAGTCCTGGCACAGCCCCCGCCATAAAACAACACTCCAGTGACACGCTGTTCTCACTTCCGAGCAGTTCAATTAGGCGGACGTGAGAAAGTTTGCGACACCCACACGGTGTCTCAGCGAGTTGGCCCGTGGGCGAGATATCTGCCGTCTTCAGATGCGGCGCTCTTTTTCCGAGCGGGGGTGGGCCGCGTCGCAGACGATCCCCGTAGGTAGGACCTCCCCAATTGATTATTTCTGGCCCCCAGCCTGGCCGGGTGCCAAGCCAGAGAAAGGGGTTCCGGAACGTTGGAACCGCCACTGTCAGAGCAGACGGGGATTTACGGAGGGATGGGGATTTTTTTTATGTCCCCACAACAATGAAAAGTCCCTAAAGCGTTAAGAAAATGAGAAGTAGGTATGAGTACCTACCTATCTGGCACACATACACACACACATACCCGGCGGGGACTTCGAAGTCAGAGAGCGGGGGGAGGGGGTGGTCACAGCGGTATGTCTGGGAGGTTAATTAACCAGGAAAAATCGGAACGATATATTAAGGTTTTTTCGACTTGCCTTTTTATTAAGGTTTTTACGAAGTATTTTAACTCGCACTTAATAACCCTTACGGGTTATATATGTCATTACTGACGGGATATAGATCAATTCACATAAGAGGGGAAAGTAGGAAAGCTAAAAATAATGGAGACCGTTAAAAATAGAACATTTCGAGGTTGGTTATAAAGTAAATATGGTTGTTAATAGACCATTATGTCTAAAGGCACCACAACTAGTCCATAATTCTTATTATAACATTAAATGTAATGGTTTTTCTACACTTGGTGGCGTTTTTATGGAAAGACAAATTACAATATCAGCGCACTATAAAATAAACACCAATTTTTATGAATCAATGTTGTAATAAAATATGTATTAAGGATTTTGAAACAACTTAAATAAAGATATGTAGGGAATAACAACTTTTGTTTGTTTGCTTTTAGAAAAACACGATCGGAGCGCACGGAGGAAATTTGCATGTGACAGAGGCAAGACACTAATCATTGATGACAACACAGATCGGACAAAAGAAAAATGTATTTCCGTTACACATTTTCCACATGGGTGTCATCGTCGCATTTTTTTGGGCCGTTCGCAGAACTGCTTTTTGTGCGTGCATAACGCGTCTGTTTTTTGTGATACACGTACAGTTCCAACGCTATTTAGGGTTTTCGCATGCGCCGAGCATTTTGCGATGGGAAAAAGTGGGCGTTGCCATTCGAAAATTTCGAGTTTCTGTACCTATAACCGTAACCGTGAGAGCCACTTTGTTGTCGTTCACAGAATCCAGAGCTCATACCTGTGAATAACTATATCTGAAATCTCATCTCGATCGGTTGAACGGAACAGCATCTATAGGTCCATATATCGGCAAAGTTTTTTATGACCACCCTATATATATATATATATATATATATATATATGTGTGTGTGTGTGTGTGTGTGTGTGTGTGTGTGTGTGTATTTTCAACTCTATACGCAGAATGAGAATAATTAATATTCTTTTTGACTACATTAAATACCCTTAGAATTCAAAATAAGAATTTGTTTGTAGAATAATGCCTGTTTTTCATAAGAATTTCAAAAATGCTAGAATTTTTCAGTATGCTTCATGCACATTTCATGCATTTAAAAATCTTCAATTTTTTAATACATGGTTTATCATATATCTATCTATCTATCTATATACATATATATATATATATATATATATATATATATATATATATATATATATATATATATATATATATATATATATATATATATATATATATATATGTAATGATTACGGTGGCGATGCACTTCAGGCCGTTGAACTCGTGATATTTTCGGGTGTTAGTCGTGACGGAGCACAAGGCCATAGAAGTGGTCGTCGAGTGTAGGCAGGCCACATCCAGAACGGCGAGGAGTCAGCCACATTTTCAATATGATTTTATTTGGAAACTTCACGGTGTCGAAAAACACTATATACAACTGGGATGAAGACATTTGGATGAGTTTGAAGCTTTCACAATAAAATGAGGCCATATTAAGTCCAGAACTTGTTGGATCATCCCAAGACAAAGGGGACACAGCGCGTTAAAATTACATCTTGGCAGTACCGTGGCAGAACACAAAGGGCTACGGAATTATTGAGAAAAGCGCGAGTTTTTCAGGCGGGCTGAACTTTAATTGGTTAAAAACTGACACGTGATGCCAAGATGTAATTTTAACGCGCTGTGTCCCCTTTGTCTTGGGATGATCCAACAAGTTCTGGACTTAATATGGCCTCATTTTATTGTGAAAGCTTCAAACTCATCCAAATGTCTTCATCCCAGTTGTATATAGTGTTTTTCGACACCGTGAAGTTTCCAAATAAAATCATATTGAAAATGTGGCTGACTCCTCGCCGTTCTGGATGTGGCCTGCCTACACTCGACGACCACTTCTATGGCCTTGTGCTCCGTCACGACTAACACCCGAAAATATCACGAGTTCAACGGCCTGAAGTGCATCGCCACCGTAATCATTACATATATTAAAGTCGGCAGGATTCGAACATGCGCGGGAAGATCCCAATGGATTTCCATGTAGGTCGCGATTCAAAGGTTAAGGGGACGGTATTCTGTTGCGTTATGATAAAGAATTTGGAAAGGGCGTGCTAAAAAGTAAAAAGGGTTTTAAATTTATTTCAATTATATATATATATATATATGTATATATATATATATATATATATATATATATATATATATATATATATATATATATATATATATATATATATATATACACAGTTGGTTCTCTGTTTAACGACGCTCTACTTAACGACGATCTCTATTTAAAGACGATATTTCCCCGTCCCGGTCCCTCCGACGTAAAAAAATTTCTATTTTAAGACGATTTTGTTTCTATTTAACGACGATTTTTTCTTACATGATAAACTTTTTCTTCAACATTTTATCTACTGGAGGGTTACTTTCTGTGGGGGAGTTTAGTTTCAAAAACAGACCCGGAATTTCCTTTATGTTTGTTGCAATAGACTTGTTGCAGGGGAAAAAACCGGGGGAGGGGGGGGGGATTACTGTTTCTCGGAAGATCGAACATTCTTCCCTGGTGGATCGAATTTCTTAGTGCGGGTGTGGAATCACTCTATTGTACCTACCATGTTGTCATGTGATTTACGAACTGTCCAAAAGCACCCCTCTCTCACTCCTTCTGGGAAGCACGTGTTCATGTTTAGAGAATTGAGGCAGTGAAAGGCAAAGTGATGTAAATCACATTTTAAACTTTTTTTATTTGAGGGCAAATATGTAATCTCCATGTTCAATTTATAGTGGAATTGCAAATAATTATTGTTTGCAATATTATAGTAATTATTATGAATAATAATTTGTTCAATTTATAGTGGAATTTTTGTAGTTTTTGCAGTAAAACGCTTTTGACTTACACCACTTTACTTACACCACTTTGCTTTTCAGCGCCTCAATTCATGGTTGGGTGTAGGAGCTCATTCCCGTACGAATACGAGGTGAGCAGAGCAAAATGGCATCAAAGCGAAAGCATCTTACGCTACACGAAAAAGGGAAAATTATTGAAAACTGGGAAGAAAGTGTTGGAATAACAAAAGTCCAATTCGCAAGACAATTTCAGCTACCCGAGTCTACTCTCAAAGGCATTTTAGCAAGCAAAGAGAAAATTCTTGAAGAAGCACAAAAATTTGGTTTGAGATCCAAATCCAAACGGCAGAAAATTCAATGTGGCCGATCAGAAGAGTTTGAGAAGGCAGTCCTGCAATGGTTTCATCAAGCAAGAGCATCTAACATTCCAATTTCCGGAGTGATATTTAAAGAAAATGCTATTATTCTGGCAGAAAAATTTGGAATGCAAAATTTTCAGGCTTCGGCTGGTTGACTAACAAAGTTCAAAGAAAGATACGGGCTTGCATTTAAAAGCATATCTGGCGAAAGTGGCTCCGTAGATGGAAAAATAGTGGATGAATGGAAAATAGTGCTGAAGGGGAAATTAGATGGATATGATGAGAAGAACATATTCAATGCAGATGAGACGGGCCTATTCTACAATATGGTGCCTAATAAAACCTTTAACGTATATGGGCGAAAAGTGTTTTGGTGGAAAACACAATAAGGAACGATTGACTGTTTTACTGTGCACTAATTCGGATGGATCTGAGAAATTTTCACCACTAGTTATAGGCAAATCAAAGCAACCAAGGTGTTTTAAAAATATCACAAGGAAACCTTGTGAGTACCGCAATAACAATAAAGCGTGGATGACATCACAAATTTTTATTGACTGGATTAGAAAATTTGATGCAAAAATGCATCGAGAAAAGTGAAAAGTTTTACTTTTAATCGACCGATGCACTGCACATACTCCAAATATCCCTGGACTTACAAATTTGACTATCCATTTCTTACCAGCTAATTGCACTAGTAAGTTGTACCATTAGACCTGGGTATCATTCGCAGTGTGAAAGCGTACTACAGAAAGTCTTTAATTAGGAAATTAATAAACAATTCGGCTGACAGTATAAAAATTAGAAAATTTACAATCTTGGAAGCAATGCACATGATAACATCAGCATGGAAAGAAGTTTCTTCATCCACAATAAAAAACTGCTTTCGAGTTGCTGGAATTCACAAATACCTTGTAATGGAACTGCAAAGTACGGATGTAGAAATCAACAAAGATAACATTACCCCTGAAAGTCTTGCTGAAGATGAGGATGTTTCAATTCAAGGTTTCTACAATTGTGATAAATATGTTTTAACAACAGATTTCAGAAATGTAGAACAAATTTATTAAGATATTGTAAACGAAAACACTGTGTCAGACGAAGAAGGTGAAGTTGAAGACACGGAAAACGAGACACTGCCACCGTCTTACACAGATGCAATTTCTGCTCTAGATGTTCTCCGATGCTATATTACATCGAAAATGGAAGGTGACTCATTTAACATTTTAGAAAATCTGGAAAAGAGAATAACGAAAACAAGGCGAATGAAGCAATCAACACTTTTTGAATTTTTTAAAACGTAATTTATTGTATTGTTTGTACTCTTTTTTTTTCAATGTAATTTAAAATAACTTTTTGTGAATAAAATAATGATGATAATAAAAATAACATTTTTAAACACTCCAATATATTAAGAAATATATTGACAGTCCTAAATCTGTAAAGTGTGAAGGGAAATGTTATTTTTTCACAAATTCTGTTTAAGGACGATCTCTACTTAAGGACGATTTTTCACGGTCCCTTGAAAGTCGTTAAACAGAGAACCAACTGTATATATATATATATATATATATATATATATATATATATATATATATATATATATATATATATATATATATATATATATATATATATATATATATATATATATATATATATATATATATATATATATATGTCGGACTTGACTTCTACTCCCATACTATTTAATATAAATCCGAACCTCTTTTGTATCATAATGCAGTCGGTGAACCGGTGGTGACGCTTATCCTCTAAATATTTCCATCAAACCGTGTTGTGTCGACACAAAGCCATAAAATAGTCCAATTGATGTTCCCAAACATATTTAATAAATTTCTTTAAGAATTTCAGCTCCATTAAACATTAATTAAGAACCCCACCCAATTTAAATATGTGCGCTTACGGCACACGTCCTTTCCATTCCCTAGTTATCCATGGCTGTGCCGATTTTCTTTGTTTCAACGTTAAAACCAACGATTAGTGAGGCTCATTACTTATGCGTGATGTCATATCGTACATGTTCTTTTGATAAACTAAGCATTTTCTTAGCTCCAAACTGCAAGGCTATACGTCTACCTAAAATTCTCCTCGGTTCTTCGGAGATTGAATCAAGTCTAACCCATTAATTCTATTTTCACTGCAAAACCTGATGCCGCTTATTTGAACTCCCAGACTTTTAAATTTTTAATCCTATATTTTACTAATTAAAATCCCGTTTTAAGGTAGCGCGATCGCCCCCCCCCCATATTTTTAGCCTCACACACATATATATACACACGTATATATATATATATATATATATATATATATATATATATATATATATATATATATATATATATATATATATATACACAGTCAGAACACCTTGGCAAAAATAATTTCCATGTATCAAGATTTTATATATAGCGATATTTTGTTGAGAACCCGTGTACCATAGACAGCAAACTATTTATAGTTTGAAAATATTTCTACATTGACTTTTATCCCAGAAAAATCAGAATTAAGGAGCATTTTAGACAAAATAAATATTTTCCAGTTCTTGACGAACTGCTTTTAAAAATACTTCTATATGTATACTCCATCGTATTTCTATACTATTTTTAATCTGACTCTCTTTTATTCGTTTAATAACACAAATAGTTACGTGAGAGTCACTGCAACTCATCACACGTTGAAAGCTATTTAAAAAGCATTAGAATCGCCGATCAACAGGTTCCAAGCGAAATGAAAGCTTCAGAGATATAAAAATTTCTTTTAAACAAACATATGAGTTCAGGATATTTTCCGTTTTCTTCACCCTCAGCGCGTCACTGATATCATAGCACACATTCCGTGCGAACGTGTTCAAACAGATATCTGCTCGCACGTACGTCAGATTGGAGCTACGTGATCAAATATATTTTATGAAAGTAACAGCGTTAAACGATATTTTTATGGTTCTCTAAGTTTGGCCTCGTCAAACGAAAATTGAAGATGACTGTTTAAGTTAACCATTTTAGATTAATAGCGTAAACTAAGTTATATCTCATTTATACATAAGTTACATGTATAAGCTATGACCAGAAAATTGTATTTTTACATAAAATGCAGTTTAAGTATGTTATATATATATATATATATATATATATATATATATATATATATATATATATATATATATATATATATATATATATATATATATATATATATATATATTTTATTTATTTATTTTTTTTTTATTGTTTCATTTGAAATCTCCTCATGCACCACAAGGTATAACATGAGGCTTACAGAAGTAAGTGAAAAACACAAAACAAGAAAAATTAAACATTTAAATTACAAACAAAATTTTGCAAGACAGCAAGACTTTCTACACTCTTAACGAGATCAGAAAGAACAGGAGGTCAACAAATGGACAGACGTCTGAGGTCCGCCTTTAATATATCTCGGGCATTCGCATGTAATTTGCAGTGAAAAAGAAAATGTTCAACATCTTCATCAGCATCACCACAAGCACAAAGTCCACTAGTCACCAAATTAAAACGAAGCAAATAACTCTTGAAATTCCATGACCAGTTAAAACTTGAGTTAAGTTAAAGTCAGTTGAAAAGTGCTTACACTTTAAACGCTGAAAAATAGTTGGAAAAAATCTTTTTGTCCACAATGCCTTTGACGAAGCAAGAAATTCAGTATTCCAGTCCAAGACAGTTTTTTCCCTAGCGACACGCTTCCAGTGAGACTCCGGGACAGACATCACTAAATCTATCTCTTGAAGAGTCGCTTCTTTCGCTAACTGGTCCGCTCTTTCATTGCCAAGATTGCCAGTATGGCCCCGAATATAAGAAAAATGAATCTCAACAACATTTTCAAGTTCGTGCAAAATTGAGTGAATTTCTACTACAAGCTTTTCTGTAGAAGCTGTATTCCGCAAAAGAAAGAGGGAAGAAAGAGAATCTGAGCAAACAAGATATTTAAGCGTTTCACTCTCACGGAAAGAATCCTGAATCCATTTTACAACCAGGTTTAAGGATAAAAGTTCGGCCTGGAAAACAGAACATTCATCAAGTAATCGATGCTGAGCTGTAACCTTCTCTATACCATCTTCATAAATCACAAAAGCAAGACCAACACTTCCATCTAGCTTACTACCATCCGTGAAACATATAGTTTTATACTCCTGAAAAACATCCTCTGCATAGTTAATAACTATAATAGGTTTCCTAGTTGCAGGGTGCGGCAAACAAGAAATAGGAAGCTTCCCATCCAGGGTGTTACAAACGTTGTCTTTTATATGGCTCCTCTTAACTTCAAGATTATTTAAAATAATTAAATCAATAGGCGGACGACCAGAAATAACAAAGACTGCATCATAACTAACTGTTCTATAACCCCGAATAATACGAAGTAGAAATCTTTGAATTCTTCTAAGAAGTCTACTATTTATTTTCTTTTTCAAGGAGTGTCCCCGTGATCCTGAAGCATAAGAGATCAGTGGTACAATACCCTGATTATAAATCAATTTCAGAACATCAGTTTTAACCCCATAAGTGTTTTTTGCAATTCGCAATAAACCAAGAAGAATTTTTTCACTTTTACTGGAGACGTAAGAAATATGTTGCTTCCACTGCAGTTTATTATCAACAATAACTCCCAAATACCTTATCTGCTGTACTTCTTCAATAGGTTCACTCCCAAGAGTTAAATGAATTCCATGAGCCGGCCTCGATTTTTTATGTATCATCATAACTTTAGATTTAGAAGAATTAAACTCCAACTTATAAACTCCAACTTATATATATATATTTAACATACAAAATCAAAAACCTTTTCTAATTTCGAAATTCTTTTTAATTCCCTTAAAAATTACTTGGGCGTAAGCAAGCTGTTTTTGTTTTAACCCCTTCTGTACCAGCATATGAAGATTACATGCAAAACCAGTTTTTCGGGCATCTAGATTTAAAATATCAAGTAGTAGTTTTCAGATAAATGAGATGCTTTTATTCATATTAATAAGAAAAGATATAGGTATCGATATTTAAATCGTTATATATATATATCAATATCTAAATCGATATATATAGAAATATAACGATATATACATCGATTTATGTAAAAATTGCATAAAAATGTTTACAGTTTTGTTTCCTTTATATATCAATATCTAAATCGATACATATAGAAATATAACGATATCTAAATCGATACACATAGAAATATGACGATATATAAATCGATACATATAGAAATATAACGATATCTAAATCCATACACATAGAAATATAACGGTATATTAATCGATACATATAGAAATATAACGATATCTACATCGATTTATGTAAAAATTACATAAAAAAGTTAATTTACAATTCCACTGGAACACATTATGGATCCACTGGTACAGAAGGGGTTAAGAACAAAGGAATTTTGTGTATCCTAAATACAAAAGTAGGCAATTAATATATCATCCCTTAACCCCCAATATCGTGGGCGCCAAAACTTATATCACCAGACACGGCCCAAGTAACACAAAACCGTTGGCAAGGCGTTGGCCAACCACTTTCGGGCATGGTTGGCCAACGGTGGTTTTTGGCCGTTGGCGCGAGGTTGGCCCAACGGTTGGCGTTCAGTTGGCCCAACGGTTGGCGTTCAGTTGGCCCAACGGTTGGCATTCAGTTGGCCCAACCATTGGATTTACAGGATTTGGCCGTTGGCGTTCTGTTGGCCCAACGGTGGGATTTGTAGGGAAACGGTTGGCGTTCTGTTGGCCCAACGGTTAGATTTGTAGGGAAACGGTTGGCGTTCTGTTGGCCCAACGGTTGGATTTAAATGATTTGGCCGTTGGCACGAGGTTGGTCAACAGTAGGCATTCAGTTGGCCCAACAGTCAACTTTGTAGGTAAGCCTACATTAAATTTATTTAGGGCTATTATGCATTTTTCAACCCAGCCAGCAACTCTTTGTTCATCAGGCCAACAGTCAAACTATCCAAGGGTCAATAGTTTTGACATTTTGCTATTTTTCAGCAGATCGTTTACAAAGAGGATTTCCCCTTTTTAAACAGTTTATTAAGTTCTAGTATTTAGCCACAAATAATTTATATAAAAATAGTATATTCGAAATTCTATTTTGAATATATAAAATAGGATATTAAAGTATATTTATATAAAAATTGTATATTCGAAATTCTATTTTGAATATATGAAATAGGATATTAAAGTATATTTATATAAAAATAGTGTATTCAAAAATGCTTTTTTGAATATACAAAAAGGGAAATCCCCATTGTAAACGGTCTGCTGAAAATTAGCAAAATGTCAAACTATTGACCCTTGAATAGTTTGAAAACTGGCCCAATGAACAAAGAGTTGATGGCTGGGTTGAAAAATGTATAACTCTTTTCCCCAAAAAGTAGTCTGAAAACTGCAAAATTCACTCTTTTATGAAATCAAAAAGTTTCCATAGTTAAATATTAAAATGTACAAAAAGCAACAATACATTTTAATTTTAATGTTATTTTTAACAGTTTATATTTTGCTTGACATTGTTTATATAAAGTGTTTTGTTTTAAACACTTTATATCTTTTTAAAGAGAATAAATCTTATACATTATATCCTTAGTA
Source organism: Dolomedes plantarius (assembly GCA_907164885.2). Taxonomy (NCBI): domain Eukaryota; kingdom Metazoa; phylum Arthropoda; class Arachnida; order Araneae; family Dolomedidae; genus Dolomedes; species Dolomedes plantarius. The sequence goes on along the minus strand of OU015499.1, from coordinate 66,936,740 downwards.
ATATTATAAATCTCATGTCACTTTATATATATATACAATTTATAATATCAATGCTACCTGTTGTTTTTAATCAGTCACTTTACTACATATATAAATTTTTTTAAATAAACACCTTTCCATTATAATCAACTGGTGTCAAATTGCACACTCATGCTGAGTTAATATGACAAATACTTTTTGTAAGATTACCTTTATATAAATATTTTTTTCATTATATATATATATATATATATATATATATATTTTTTTATAAACACTATCTTCCGATTGGTCTTCAGGTCTGATACAATATATACAACTGAGGTCTGATTTTTTTTAAACTTTCCATAAAACTGTTATATCAATTTTTGGACTTACCTTGTTTAATATTTTAAAACAGCATCTTAATAAAGCATGTTATAGTAATTTTAATAAAACACAACTTTTCATCAATTTTTTTTTATTTTAACAAAAAATTTAATAAAATTTAATTTTACATTGTCAGAAATACACAGTTCTTTTATCTCTCCCTCCTTCTCTGTCTTTCGAAAAATGAAAAAATCCCTTTATTAAGTCTTCAACAAATTTTTCCTTTATGACTTCTCCCTGGTAAGCCAGTCCGACAGAAGCTGTCAATAGAAAAATAAATTAGTACAGTAAATGAGTCAAAAGAAAAATAGCTATATATGCACCAAACAGTCAAACAAAAATGCCTGATTAAGTTAGTTTTTTTAATTTTTTAGAAACAAGTTAACTTATTATGAAATCTAACCCTAGCATTTACTTCATAATCAAAAATTTCTTCATGTTGCATGAACTTGTCTTAACTATTACTTCAGGTATGTATCAGTAAAGGTTTATTTATTTGCTAAATTATCAAAGTACAAAATAAAACAACAATTTCAAATATGCAAACTAAATTAACATCAGAGGCAAATTAGACACTGCACAGATCTTTAATAATTTTAGTACATATTTATTTACATGAATATATCAACTCTCTGAAAACTTACTTAAAATTTAGACATGAAAAATTAAAATATCAAGAGCTATTGGCAGAAATTTCTTTACATTATAGGAACTAATCATCTTAAACTGCTTGCATGTATTTAGCAAAGTTTATTTTCATAAATTAACAGAGCAGAAACTTAAAGAATAATTTGAAATATTTGAACCAAATTAAAATTAGAAAAATAAGACATTGTAGTATATGATAGATAAGATTAATTTCCACATACATTTTACCAATACAACATTGAAAAAATTAAGGTGAAATTTTCCTTCTCTTAATCACACAGTAAACAATATTTTCTCAGTAAAAGTCAAATTAATTCTGTAGCATCAAAAGCCCAACAGTTTGTAAATGTATGTTTGTCAACACAAAGCTTTTTATTAGCACAATATCTTTAAAAAAAACCAACACTTTAATAATTTTAGACAATATTTATAACTCCACGAATATAAAAAAAAATTACAAATGTTTGTACAAAATATCAAACCTACTAATGCCTTTCTATCTACTGAACATCACAGTATCTATATATTTAAGTTGCTAAGCCAGACCGATTCTTTGGACTGTCATAGAGAGAAAACTACTGCATCAATTTAATTCATTTTGGTCTTAAAAAAAAGATTTTAATCTATAGATGTGTCAAATATGGTTTTTGTAACCATAATCTCTATTAATTAGCGATAATTTATAATCTAAAATTGTTTTCTGTACATGCTCAGCGACATGTTTAAATCTGGCTTTAGATACTCACTAAGCACGAGGCTGCATAAACTACTGCATAAAATACTGTACTAATTAGATATAACTAAAAATTTAAAACACATTAACATAATGATTTAAAAATACATATTTAATAAAGTGAATCAAATAATACTGGTAGGAAACAAGGGAAAATAAAAAAGAGTGAGGAACAAGACTTCAGTTTATACAAATAGGCCAAGAATTCAAAGCAAGTTTTTACCTAGATTCAATCATTCATAAGATGATAACCACACTTCCAGTTCTTTCATCTATGGTACTAATGAGATCAGGACTGGCAGTCAAATAAAAATTTCCAGAATTTCTAATTCTGCATACCAGTTCCTTGAATACATGATCTTATAGACAGCTAAAAATAGAAAAATAAGTCATATACCATGGGATTGTCAAAATACAGTCTTTAATATTATGTACAAACTTTATAATATATATTGTTAAAAATATTGCTAAAAATGTAAATATTATAATAAGTAGCAGCTAATCAAATTTTAAAGACAAGTGAATTATTTTAATGAGTGATCAGCTTACTTCATAAATAGTCTTTAATATTATGTACAAACTTTATTAAGTATATTGTCAAAAATTGCTTAAAATGTAAATATTACAATAACTAGCAGATAATCAAATGTTAAAGACAAATGAATTATTTTAATGAGTGATCTGCATATTTCATAAATACTTTGTATTGATATTTTACTTTCAAACAAAATATTTAACATCAAATACCTGTTCGAGTCTGAGACAGACAATTATTTTAAACTGAAATAAAATACAATTGCTAAGTTGATAGTGAGGAGAGAAAAATTACTGAAATTTCACCAAAGCAGACAGCTAATTCTATTTTATCCTTGTATTCATAAGCTAGTGATTAACTGACGCTTCTTTATAAATTTGACGATTTAATAGAGTAGGTTTTCTAAATTTATGAAGTAAACTGTGAGATATAAACTTATAAACAACTTAAATACACTCAGAATAAATGTTCAACTTCTTATATAAAATGTTCAGTAAACTTTAATAACAGATATTTGAGCATAAATAAAAGTTTACCATAATGTTTTTATTATAAATACTCTAGTTAGAAATAATCTTACTGAAAGTACAAGGTAAGAATCATCAGTAAACACCAAATTTGATCAACTATTCAATTTAAAACTTTCTGAACGATCCTATTAACTAAAGTAACTCAACCATTTAAAATAAATAACATAAACACATCCATGATTTCAAAAAGTTTAAATACAACCATTCTATAAAGGATTCTAAATATACAGATTACTTATTGTGTTCTAAAAATAGAGAAACAGAAAATACAATTACAGTAGTTAAATTTATTATTTGAGGAAAGCTTTGGCTGTTTTTATAGAAGTTTAACAAAGCATTTTACTTAAATTTACCAAGTTACGCTTCATTTTGATATGCATTTTAGAAAACTACTTGATGCTACTAATTAGCCAAGTACATCATTTTGTTTACTAAATAAAATTATATTACTAATAAAATAATATACTTACTCTGGAATTCTTCGTAATATTACAATCACGTGGAACATGGAATGGCCGACATCCATTTCTTTTAACCGTTCATTTCTTCTCGACACGTGCAAACAATTCGCCAAACCAGTTTCTGTCGTAGTGAATAATGCATTCTGTAACTGTTGGCCCAACAGCTTTAATTTGCAGTTGGGCCAACCATATTTTGTAACCGTTGGCCCAACCGCATCCATTTGCAGTTGGGCCAACCATATTTTGTAACCGTTGGCCCAACCGCATCCATTTGCAGTTGGGCCAACCACATTTTGTAACCGTTGGCCCAACCGCTTCCATTTGCAGTTGGGCCAACCATATTTTGCAACCGTTGGCCCAACCGTTTTCATTTGCAGTTGGCCCATCTGAATTTCTGGAATTTCTGCCAACGGTAACCATTCCCCAACGATGCCACGAAAATATGCGGTTGGGCCAACGGTGTGTGTTACTTGGGGGGACTTCTGTGCCTAGATAACTGGGCCGACCAATATATGCAGAGTGCAAGGGTCATGTGACAACGACCTCGTGAAGATTATTTAAGCCCGAGCACTGAGTTTTTTGCGGCTTTTTTCACTCTAGTCCTGTCGAAGTGCCGCGTCTGTTTTTCCGTCACTGTCGCACGATATAACTTCTGTCTTCGAATGTCCCGGCAGACGGCCGGTGGTTGAGTTCGTATCTAATGCTTCCCCTACAAACGCCCCCTGCTTTTTTTGTGTTTGTCCTAGTGTCTCGTTAAGTTGTGTGTTACTGCTCTGTTTCGTCGCACCTATTCTCCCAAATTCAAGATATGTTCCTCCTGCGAGTCTTGTGTCATCCTTGCATCCATGTCGCCCTCTTGGAGTACTCGTCGATTCAATAAATAAGTCCAATTGTTCAAAGTCTGGACTATGTCTTCCTCGAGTGTTTATTCGTGTTCTCCTCTCCGGAATCAGTAATGTTTGTGATGTTACATTTATATATGAAACGATAACTTCCATAACCATTAAAGGAAATGCCTATTCAAAATTCTTTTATATTATCGCAATATAATAAGTCCCCTCACGCTTATTTCGACCTGGGTAATATAACGATAGCTAAATCGATACACATAGAAATACAACGATATATAAATCGATACATATAGAAATATAACGGTATCTAAATCGATACACATAGAAATATAACGATATCTAAATCGATACACATAGAAATATAACAATATCTAAATCGATACATATAGAAATATAACGATAGCTAAATCGATACACATAGAAATATAACGATATATAAATCGATACATATAGAAATATAACGGTATCTAAATCGATACACATAGAAATATAACGATATCTAAATCGATACCCATAGAAATATAACAATATCTAAATCGATACATATAGAAATATAACGATAGCTAAATCGATACACATAGAAATATAACGATATATAAATCGATACATATAGAAATATAACGGTATCTAAATCCATACTCATAGAAATATAACAATATCTAAAGCGATACATATATAAATATAACGATAGCTAAATCGATACACATAGAAATATAACGATATATAAATCTATACACATAGAAATATAACGATATATAAATCGATACATATAGAAATATAACGGTATCTAAATCGATACACATAGAAATATAACGATATCTAAATCGATACCCATAGAAATATAACAATATCTAAATCGATACATATAGAAATATAACGATAGCTAAATCGATACACATAGAAATACAACGATATATAAATCGATACATATAGAAATATAACGGTATCTAAATCGATACACATAGAAATATAACAATATCTAAAGCGATACATATATAAATATAACGATAGCTAAATCGATACACATAGAAATATAACGATATATAAATCGATACATATAGAAATATAACGATATCTAAATCAATACACATAGAAATTGCTGGGATGCATGACTTCACAGGTATAACCAAAATAACCTATTAGTTTTTCCCCTAAATCCACGCACACCCAGAGTTACATAACGAGAAAGTTCGAGAAAGTCTGACGAAATCATCACCTCATGGCGTATTAAGTCAGGTGTCATAAATTGACCAATTAGGAGTCTAAATCTGATCACGCCTTTTCAGAAATCGTTCTCTCGTCGTCTCCTGTGTCCGGTCTTCGTCCTATAAACATGCAGCAAGTTGCGCTGCGATCCTTCCCGTGAATCCGTAATGTTTCGGGGAAACATTTATCTGATGTGTTCAGCCTGTGCCATGGGAATCGTGTTAAATAAAAAGACTTTATAACCAGCTAACTGCAGGATCATGTTTTCTCGCCTCTTCCTTTCCGGAGTCGAATTCAGTTGATTCTCAGTTTCGCCTGGCCCCGGTACCATGACTACAATGCTCTAAGACTCTACGATTACGCCATTCTGAAGTGTATCGCCACCGTTAATATTACATATATATGTGTGTGTGTGTGTGTGTGTGTGTGTGTTAGTTAAAGTTAAAAAATTAACGCAGGAGACTCATCCTAAAGTATCAGATGTCGTAGGCAGCACGAGTGGTCCAAGCTTCAATCAAAACAAACAATTCATAAATTTACCACATATTTATTACGACATATTCTGTGAGAGAGTGACTTGAGTCTGACCTTCCACGAGGGGTTCCAAGACCTAGCTGCAAAGTGTAAATGTAGGAAGGCAATTATGCATCACGTAACACCCCGACAAACTGACATGAACCGTTCCTTGTGGACAGGATTTTTACTAACTCGGCAATTTCATAGTTCGCTATTCCTTATATGATTACAATTTAGATACCAAAAAAATTAGAATATAGATCGTCTCCCACGTCCTAGATAGGAGCTCATCTGAGGTTAGATACAAAAATTACTGAAATCATCTTAAACGCTATTGATATCGAAGTTGATGCAGTTCATGGCTGAAGAATATCATAGAGGACATAATACCGTTTTAATCCAATTATTTAAATCATCTTTCCACCATTGCTCCACACGCGCCTACACCTCAATATAGTCGAATACCGCCAAATTTTTACGGGGCGGATTTCTTACCTCTTATTCGCATAATCGAAATCCATAATCTGCCTTTGTTTGCAATTGCGTAGAGTTGAGCGTCGCATAACCATGATTCATACTCACATGTTTTCAGATGGAACTTTCTAGGAGAACACAGTTCTTGACGTTACATTCTCTGCTAGCCGCTCAAGGACTCTCTTGAACCGAGAGATGGAAAGCATACTCCGATGTTAAATAAATAGTGAATTTCTCATAGTAAATTACTGTTCAACGGTAATTTGTCTAATTTGAACCCAATTAAATCTAGTTAATAATAGTTTACGCTCCTAGCAGTACACACACACAATCACATATATATATATATATGTGTGTGTGTGTGTGTGTGTGTATGTACATGTATATGCGAATATCATGTGCATCTGTAGGAATGTACATTGTCTATTTGCATATATATAAATACATTTAAAAACATAATTGATAAAACGCAAAATCAGGTGTAATTTCTAAAACGCTTGGATTCTATTTTGTTTAACAAGTGACCCTTTCTACTCTCTCGTTCGGATCTAAAGTCATTTTCCATAACTTTGCTCTGCATCTGGCACTTCAGCAGGTCGATTTTCTGAACATGGCTATTTGCGATTTCGGCCTTTCTCCTGTGTGTATCCGTATCTAATTTAGGACCATCCATCAAGGGGACGCTAGCTCAAACTTTAATGTCCAAACCACAAGCGGAGGCCATTTCCACCTTTGTTGACCGACGCTTTAAAACAGACGACTCTCGCACGTCTCCAATAAGTTCACGTTTGTAGCAGAGAGGCGATTGTGTGAAATGTGGAATTTGATAAATCCAATGCAGTAGACCAGTGGTCGTCAATCTGGTCCCTAACCACCAATATCAATATATATATATATATATATATATATATATGTATATATATATATATATATATATATATATATATATATATATATATATATATATATTATATATATATATAAATATATATATACATATATATATTTATATATATATATATATATATATATACATATATATATATATATATATATATATATATATATATATATATATATATATATATATATATATATATATATATATTATATATATTTATATATATATATATATATACATATATATATACATACATATATATACATACATATATATATATATATATATATATATATATGTATGCATACATATATATGTACATACATATATATATATATATATACATACATATATATACATACATACATATATATATATATATATATATATATATATATATATATATATATATATATATATATATATATATATACATATATATGTATATTTATATAGATATATATATACATACATACATATATATATTTATATATATATATATATATATATATATATATATATATATATATATATATATATATATATATATATATATATATATATATATATGTCAAATCTAAACAAAACAAAATTACCGTAATTAAAACCATTGGACAACTTCTAGCAATTTTCAGACATTCGGGGTTTATAAAAAAGAATGGTTCACTAACATGACTATACTGAGCACCGTATTCCGGAAGTGTCTTTGTTTTCGAAGATCAAGGACAGTCGCATCATGCTGCTCCAAGATTTATTATTAATACGCGCTTTTCAGCCAGCCTGCAGTGGAGATCACATGGTCTGATTCATTCAACACGCGCTCCTGAAGTCATCGATAATTAATTGACTACTGCGCGCTTGAACTACCGCAATCATCGTCACATGCTATCACGGGGTTTTTTGCGCGGTCTTTATACGCTTGTGGGGTTTAACAAATGCCCACTCGGAGTTTCGATCTCAGAGGGTTAAGACGCTTTTTCTTTTCCATGAGGGCTAAATAAGGGGCATACTGGGCTGTTTGGTTAATTTATGAATAAACGCTACAACATCTATATGGAGTGTTTGTGATCCTTGATTCTTCAATTGTCTTCAATTTTATACATTTTGTTTGTACAGGGGACCATTTTTAGGATTATTCTGTAGCTATGTTCGACCCGTGTCATATATATAGATATATAGATATATAGATAGATAGATGGATAGATATAGAGAGAGGGAGATAGATATAGTTATATTTATATATATATACAAGGTGCACCCATAAAGTAAACGGAAATTTTTTTTATAAATAAAAAAAATATTGCTCACCTTCAAATAAATTTATCTCCTTCAAAATAATCGCCAAAGGAGTCTATACAATTTTTCCAACGTTTCTTCAATACGTCGAAACACTGTTTATAGGCGTCGGAACTAACCGTTCGCAAAATACGCGTAACATTTGATTTGATATCCGAGATGTTTTCAAATCTCTGTCCTTTCAAGGATTTTGCATTTTTTTTTAGTACAAAGGACTTATTCACAACGAATGTTTTCCTGAAAATCAAACAATTAATCAGTAATTTTATAAGGAGGTGCTTTTTCGATTAAGAAATAGGATAAGGCGAGTTAGGAAGGAACTGTTTGATTCTGGGAAATGGTTTGTTTAACACGATAATGCTTGGTCCCATATAGCGATTTATGTACAACAATACCTTGATAAGCATTCAGTTACAGTGATGAATCCCCCACCGTATTCTCCCGACTTAAAGACAGCTGATTTTTTTCCCTTTTTTCGAAGCTTAAGATGGCCATGATAGGACAGAGATTTGAGAACGTCTCGAATATTAAATCAAATGTTACGCGTATTTTGCGAGCGGTTACTTCCGATGCCTATAAACAGTGTTTCGATCACTTGAAGAAACGTTGGAAAATTTGTATACACTCCTTTAGTGATTATTATATATATATATATATATATATATATATATATATATATATATATATATATATATATATCTGTGTGTGTGTGACATGGGGAGAACGGCCGTCGGTCATTAAAAAGAAGAATGCCGCAACCCCACATCACAGTCATTTCTGTAGACACTGGAATGGTAGTCTGTCCGAAAGAACAAGTCGTCGACACAAGTTTTTACGGGAACATTTTTATTCAATACACCGACCGCTCCGTCGGTATCGATGCAGCAAGAGAAGGTACAGGAATCCGTCCTACTTCCGGGTAACAAGCATTATATAAACTTCAGTCCATCACGTGATTAAAGGATGTGTCTTACTAGCTGATTGGTTTAAAGTTGTTGTTGATGTGCAGAACTGATTTAAACTTGTACTGACGGCGCGCTGCGTCCTTTTAGTTAAAAAAGACAGCCATCTTGAATGATTTTGCAGAAGGCTGTAATAATGGAATTTAACGCGAATGCCCAAAGGGAATTAAATGTTTTAAGGAATTAAAAAAGGGTTTGTAATTTGGAATAGTAAAGTGATGAATTAATAGTTTTTAAATGTTAAAAGCGATGAATTAAGAAATTACTAGTTTTTTAATATTATATATATATATATATATATATATATATATATATATGTATGTATGTATATATATATATATAAGTCGTAAAGTCGTATATATATATATAAGTCGGAAGCAAAGTCGTAATACAGCATCAGCACTCATTATCCGGTAAAACATTTTACTGATTTTGAAAATATAAAACAGTGCTTATCTCTAATGTATAGAAAAGATGGGATTAATTTATGGATAGCTTTACACTTTCAATATAGTCGTTCATTTCTAGTGTTTGGAGAAACTAAACTGTTCATATGAATATTTATGTCAGGTGTAATGAGAAGCTGGAATGAATACATAATTAGCACTTATCTTTCGATATGAATTTTAATTTTCAATGCATGGGTAAATTCGGGTAACTGCATAAATACATCCAAGGACTAAATTTAGCATATTTAGATCAATTCCTTTGTGTATTCGAGAATTACAATTTTTAAAGCCTGAAATCCATTCGTCCTCTTGCGATTGTTTTTTTATATCTAAAACACCTGTTCCCCTGAAATCGAAATTCAAGAGTCAACAATTCTGGTTTCGTGTTTCAAATTTTAAACTTAACGGGACAACGCAAAGTGAAATATTTCTTTTAAAAAATTTATAGCTTTTACTCATTAAAATCATAAAAACACATTATGCAATAGAAACAGAAGTAACATAAAGATGATTTCTAGGTAAAAGGAAATTAATGGACAGATCTATTCAATGCGGGAAACTGAATTTGATAAATGAAAGTTTCTGATATCGCCGGTCTCTTCCTGTTGGTAGAATTCCGGGCTTAGGGTTGGAAGTTTCACGTTCAACTCCCAGCCCTGGCAGGCATTACACTGGCACCAGACTATTGAAAAGAAAGTTTAGGGAGGATTTCTGAAAAGTTATAACAAAAATTCACAGTGGTAAGATAAAACGTGTTCACAAAAAAATTATATATATATATATATATATATATATATATATATATATATATATATATATATATATATATATATATATATATATATATATATATATATATATACATATATATATATACATATATATATACATATATATACACATATATATATACATATATATATATATAAAAAAAAAATATATATATATATATATATATATATATACATATGTATATATACATATATATATATATATATATATATATATATATATATATATATATATATATATATATATATATATGATTTATGTCGTACCCTACATAGAATGTTTGGGCTAAGTTAAGGGGGCACACCACCTTTAAAACTTCAAAAAATCGATTTTTGGTTTTTTCTATATTCTGATTTTTGGGACATTTCTGAACAATATGCAATAAAAGCATAATAAAATTCGCATTATTTCTCGAGTTATGAGAGTTTATGTAAAGCTCACTCTGTTGCCATGGCCCAACTTTATATTCCAACTTTAATTTAAGTTTTCTGAAATATGCAAATTTTTGGATTACGCGGACTGTTACGCCCAAACTATGCGTGCTAGACACAATTTTTATCAGATGTTTATTTTAAGCTTCTTTATATACTAAATCCAAAAATATAAAAATAAATTAGTAAAAAAAATTTTTACTCTTGAAAATGTTTTTAAAAAATTGCTAAATTTTAATTTTTTTTTAATTTTATGTAAATTTTTCAATTTAAACTATATTTTTTGTATATTTTTTGGTTTTACATTAAAGTTGAGTATATTATTAATTTACGTTCACCAAAAAATAGTTTCCGTATGTATATTTCTTAATTTTATGATGCGTGAAACATACAATGATTTTTTTCCCTTTTTAGTAATGTCTACATTTAAATATGAAATCTAAAAATTATTTATGGATTTACAAGTTCAAATTTTGCATAAAATATAGCTGAAGAAGTGTAATTTTGACGTAAAATAAAAATATTATACATATATATATATATATATATATATATATATATATATATATTAATATTATTAGAGTTTCAGTAGTTCGAATTTGATCATGTTTACTGTCATTTCAGTATATTCAAATGTAGTGTGCCCCCTTAATTAAAAAACTCCTTGGCTAACTTTAACTTTTCAACCGTTACTAAATATTCTTAATTCTTAGCTGCACGAATAAATATTCTGATTTTCATGATTATACGCAAATAAATATAAACACAAAAATAATACGTTAATCAAAAACAAAAACGCGTGTATCCGCTCAGTTAAATTATTAATTTCAGCTTCGAAATTTTATAACTATACAATAACGAATATGTTGTTGTTTGGCAGTGCGGGGCACTTGTCAATAAAAACATTCGAACCGCATATGTAAACAAACACCACCCTTGGTGCCACCTCAGTTTTGACAGAGCACCCTCCAGTGGGGGATGTCTGAAAGTTTTGCCCTGTTCCCACCAACTTACCTCGTAGAAAGACTTTCCGGTCTATGGATTTAAAGTTCCCACAACTGGCCTAAACACGAAGGTATTTAATGACGTTCATCGGGATCCGAACCGACCACCCCGAGTCCTGAGCCCCGACGCTCTACCCCTAGGCTACCCCATGCCACAATAAAAAGTATTAGCTCTTTAAAATGTATAGTCCCTATTGATCTGAAACCTTGCAACTTATCAAAAATTTCTCGTAACATTCACCTAGAATAATTCAAATTCTTTCAAGCATCTGTAACTCTTTTAATACATTAATCAACTTTAATTTATCTGTAAAGTTACACTCGAGGAAATATTAATTTTCCATTAATGAAAATATATGTGATAAATACTGATAACGTTTGAAACCTGGTGCAATGCAGATTCAGTAAGTATTTTAAAACTATTTTATCGTTGCACGAGATGCATTTAAAAGCTTAAAAATAGTCATGTTTTTCACATTTTTCGATTTATAACTGTTTATATTTTCCCTCTAAATATCTAATTTTTCAAACGCCTGACAGTTTATACATGATTAAACGAATTTTCTTATTAGGATTATTAAAAATTTATTAAAAAGTGACTGGTTATGATGGATTTTTACTCTTATCTGGTTTTTTATCAAATAGTTGAAAAATAACTTTTTTCATCAAGGGATAGGAATCTTGTGTTTCACACCAGAAAAAAAGATATATATATATATATATATATATATATATATATATATATATATATATATATATATATATATATATATATATATATATATATATATATATATCTTTCCAAGCACATAATTGGTCGTTTTAGTTTTAATGAATAGCTTAATCTGTTGCTCTAATTTAAGTAATAAAATTTAATAAATATAATTCAATAAGTTTATGTTGTAAATTAATTTATTCTTAAGTTATGATAATGAATAATATTTTTATTCTTAAGTAATAATAATTAATAATAATATTTTTATTCTTGAGTTATAATAATAATAATGCAATATTAATTTTGGTTTAAATGTCTATTAACAGTCTCCTTTGTAAGTCTGCATCTGTGCTTCCATTAACATCATGGTTGCAAGGTTTGTGACGTCAGTCTTCTTGTGGTTTAATACTTTTAACTTCAACATTGTCTAGCGCCAGGCTTGGTGTTCTTTGTTTGAATAGCAACTTTTTATTCATTTCTTCTGCTTCTTATGGATTGTTCGGTGTCTAAGTATGTTTATTGGTTAGATCATACTTATCAGAAACAATCCATTGGTTTTTAGACAATATAGACACCGCTGATGAAGAGAGGCTGTCTAAAACCTTTTAAATTCTTATCTTTTCATGTTTTTTTGTTTCACGCTGCATATTGTAATATGTCTTATGCTGAATTTTCACTTTCAACTCTGTCTTACAAATATATATATATATATATATATATAATGAAATGAAACTGAATAAAATAAAAACAATAAACACAACAGTTAATATTTCACTTCAATTGCACTATTATACTGTTTTGCCTTTTAGACGATACTTAACTCTGACAACTTCAATATGTGCAATAAATGTTCCTATTTTTAATTCAGGATAATATAACATAATATGACAACAAGCTCTCATAAACTTCGTGATGTTATCTATGATATTTATTATAATATCTTTCGGTATGAGTTTATCTAAGGTCAAACTCCTCATTTTGAGAAAATATACTTTAACTTGGACCATTTGAGAGGCTATTTATAAAAGTAAGCCTGCATCTCTGTAAAATAACTCGGTCATTTCTGTTGGGGTTTTTTTAAATAGTTTAAAAAAGCCTATATATGAAAGCATTCTTCATTCAATATATTATATTTTTAATACTGATTAATGGTTGTTACCTCGTAAATTAAACTTTTCAAAGACTTTTCTGCGATATATATATAGCTTCTATAAATATATTGGATTTTTTTAAATATATAAAAAAGACATAAATAATGCAACTTGTTTATATAGCGGCATTTATATATAAAAGTAAATCATCCTTTATTAGCATCTTCCGACGACATTATGACAAGATCTCAAGTAAAGATTTTCTTTTCTAATTGTGTACTCTAATTTTTGAGAGCAAAAGCAAAATTATTTGCTGACTTTTTTCGAAAATTGTATTGTGTCACAATTTTTCGAAAATAGTTTTATTTGAATGAAGTTGTTATGGGTTTATTACTCATGAAGCATTACTGAACATTTAATAAGCATAATGGTTCTCAAGTGTTATCAATGGATATTTGTTACGATGACATTCCTTCTCTCTTTCGTCTTGTATTGCGTTGTGTTTAGCAGAAAAAAAAGCCCCGCGCTGCAGTACAAACAGAACTCGGGAACATAGAATACCTGGTGGACGCCGGTGGTTTTAAGACTTTATTATAACATTCTCATACAGCGAACTGACCTTCGCCAGTCAAAATGTGGGCATCTCCAACTAACAACTCACAACCAACTAACTCTTTTAGCTGCGTTCAGCTCTTTTCAAGTAGGGGTTGCCAGAAAATGTATGCCTTCAGAAAACCTCCAACAAACAAAGCTTGCCAAGAAAAGGTGAGCCAACACCCCTACCCCTGGTGACTGGGAGATAATGATCGGAAGTGCTCACTCGCCAAGTTCCCGCAAAACCACCACCCACCAGTGGGGTCCATCAAGAAAATTAATGGTGGCCAGGACACTCCAAAACGGCAACAGATGTTTCAGACCGGTGGCGATTTCCTCTCAGTCACCACACACTGTGTCAAAGCAATTCCCTAAACGGAAGAGAGGGGGAGGGAAGAGGGACTGGAATGGCATATACACACTTTTCTACAGCAGTCAAAAGTCGCCACAACACATTCAATGGTGATATGGGAGAGCTAGACATATAATACTGTCTTCCATGTAGAAAAAAAATCTAATTGTGACATAACACCTTTATCCGTTCATGTCTTCAATTATTGGAAGGAAACGGTTTACTGGGTACTTCCTTTTTAAATCGGCTTTGGCTATAAAGGAGAATGAGGGCCTATTCACATTACGTCCGTCAGTGCCAGAGTTGCTCGTATTGACATATTTAAAACCAATAACAGACCTTAACAATTTTGTGGATAATTGTTTGGAGGCCTGTAATTGGTTAATATATTTCAATACGAGTAAAGCTACCGCTAACGGATTCAATGTGTTAATTTTTGTGATCTTTCTCGTGATATAAATTTTATCACCCTCAGATTATTATTTTAAATGCAAACTTAAAGAAAGTCACAAAAACTGTTTGAAAATTTAATTTTAAAAAATCTAAGAAGAATTTTTTGAAATTCTTTCCTAGTGCAACCCTATACTATAAGAAAAATCTCCTTGCAAAATTTCAGCCCTTTAGGTCCAGCGGTTTGTTCTGTACGTTATCTGTCAGTCAGTCCCGGAACTGCTTTATATCTGTAGATTAAATAAATCGTGTGGTATAGATATTGAACGAATTGTTTGTGTGTATCTGTAAACTTTTGTTTCACGCACGTCGGAATTGCGCTATTTGCCCCATTCGGCCGCTATAAAAAGAAAGTGTCGTTTACTGTTAATATGAAAACTCCAAATGAACTATACTAAAATAAGCAAAAAAACTTTTTAACTGAGATCCAGTGTTTATTTTTTATACCCCGCTTAAGTTACATCGATTTATGTAACACCGAATATGACAATTAAAAATATAAAAGATCCAAAAATATGAAAAAAAAACTGTAGGAACTAAATATGAAAAAAAAATGAAATACAGTATCACTGAACAACAAATACAAAGTATAACGACCCTCAAGATCTATCAGTGGATATTCAAGGTTACTATGTGAGAAATAGACACAAAATACCTTCTTCTAAAAGCATTTTAAATGACATCCAGTGTTCAATTTTATGCTCTTTTTAAGTCACACCGATTTATGTCCCATCGAATATGAAAGGTAAAAATACGAAAGATACAGACATATTGAGACAGTTCATATTTTCAGACTAGAATACCAAGAAAATGCCGAGCACAAAACGTCACAAGTAAACCAAGCATAACACCCTTTGTACACATACGTTAGGTTGACAGTTTAAATAAAATTTCTTGCTGTAGTGAAAAGAATTATGGAGAACTTACCCTCGAGGACAAAACTGATATTCGACGATGGATGGATGACGTGAAAGGTCTTTCTGGAGTTGTAAAAAGGCTTTTAAAAGTTGCTATTTATGGCTACTGTATCCAAATTGAAAGAGCTTTTTTTATATTCATTGAATGACGCATGATGTAGCCAAAGATTTTCTCTGGTTTTAGTTTGAGCTTTCTCTGTACAAATCAAACTAAAATCAGTTTTAACTGGATAAAAAATTTACCTAACTGAAGAGTTTTTATTCTCCTCGTCCAAAAATAAAACGATCTTGAGACTTGAAAAATGTCGTCCACTGACAATAACAGTTGAGACAAGTCGACTTAAAATTTGATGTAGTGTGAGCTCCAGGGACCTTAGTAACAGCTATAACAAAAATTTGATTGCATGTTGTTATTTTTTTTACGGCAAATAAATTTTCATACTTTTTTCCTCCCAGTTTCCCGAAATATTTATATTTAGAGATTTTGAACGTTTGAACTATTCGTAGACAATATTTTATAACTCTGAAGGAAGAATAAAAAATAGTTTTTAAAACAATAAGTGTATAAAATGAATAAACATTTAAAATATTAAAACACTTTTGTTTGTCAATGTAGGGTATTCGGAAGTAAAGACATACGAACTTTATCATCGAGAACTGTTGATTGCTTTCAATGGGATCACCTTATAGGTGAACCAAGCTATCCCTAGTGCCACCTCAATTTGGAAGGAGCATCCCAAACGGGTGACATTTAGAAGGGTCGTCATTTCTCCCACCCTCTGACCTCATAGGAGGACTCTGCGTGTACGGAATTAATGCGTCCATATCCAGCTTAGACATGGAGGTATTGAAGAAAAGCGTTCATCGGAATTCGTAATGACCATCCTCCTCCCGAAGCCCAACGCACTACCACTGGGCAACATAGGGCATATATATATATATATATATATATATATATATATATATGAAACGATAAACCTTTCCGTCCATTAACTTTGTCTTACCGCAACAGAACATTATCCCTCAATTTGATTTTGATCTAGATATACCAAATTAAGCTATTAGTTTTCCACCAAAAAGCCACGTGCGGCCAACAGTTATATAAGGCCGAATGTCGTGGAACATTCGAAAACCATCACCCCATATGACGCGTTAAAGTCAGGTGTCAATTTTTAACCAATTAAAAGTTCAGCGCGTCGGTACAGGGCGTGAACCTAGGGTTTTGGCGGTCTTCTGTGTTCGGCTCTAGTCCGACAAGCATGTAGATTTCCGCTGCGGGATTTTCCCGTATGTCTGGCGATTTCTGGACGATGTGTTGTGATGTGTAGATCTGCGGTATTGTAATTTCTAATAGAAGATATCCAGCAACATTTCCAAGAATAAAAAAACTGTACTATGACCAAACCGCCTCTTACTTTCTGGCATCGGATTTTATTTGACTCTACGTTGGGATTGCCTCCACTCGTCGACCACTTCCATCGCCTAATGCTCCGTTAAGGACTACCTATGGTACGACTTTACCGATCAGTTCTCATTCTTACAAGAATTTAGTTATCATTTCATATATATCTATATCTATATATATATATATATATATATATATACCGGGTGTCCCAAAAATGACCGACGATTTGAAAAATCAATTAAAGAAAAACGGAAGGTGATAGAAATGTACGGTTTGCTGCATTCTGCTTAGGTAACCAGGAAATTTTTTCTCACCAATGTTCAAAATTAGTCACAAAGTGCATCAACAGATGGCGCTGCTGACTGGAAAAAACTATAAAACTATGTTTTCATAATAACCACCGTTTGAAGCAACAACGTGGCGCAGTCTGAGGACAAAATTCGTAGACGCCCGTGCAAACATTTCAGTTTGAATGTTCTGACAAGCAGCAGAGATGAATTGTTCCAGTTCATCTATAGTTTGTGGATTATGACGATACACCTGGTCTTTCAAGTACCCCCAAAGAAAAAAATCGCAAGGTGTCAAATCTGGCGAATAGGGAGGCCAATCCATGCCACTTTGCGCATGCTTCTTCCTTTGAAAACATTGTTTTATAGTTTTTCCCACTCAGCAGCGCCATCTGTTGAAGACCTTTGTAACTAAATTTGAAAATTGGTGAGAATAAATTCCCTGGTTGCCTAAGCAGAATGCAGCAAACAGTACATTTTTATCACCTTCCGTTTTTCTTTAATTGATTTTTCAAATCGTCGGTCATTTTTGGGACACCCGGTATATAAAACCTCGGGCCTCATTTTAAAGCATGTATACCCATAAATAGTTAGATGACTATATACACTTTTTTCATTCATGCATACAGTTATCCCACCTAAAGGATAGTACTTCGTCAAACTACAAAGAACAACAGTATTTGCTTACAGTGAAAAGAACTAATCTCCAGGGCAATTTGTTTGTGAAACCCATATGATTGTGTGAAACTTAAGGCTGCTATGTACTAACCCTACTCACCGCAATGTTAACCTATGGAGAAAATTTGTCTATTACTTACAGTTACATAAATTCTGATGATCCAATAAAATTGATATTTTTATATTGCTTGAACTTCTCTGAACATTTCAACAGCATTCATTTTGTAAATTTCGTCCTACAAAGGAATGAATAACTGTTTAAAACTCACTAGACCAGATTTTTCCCCGAATAAATTAAAATTTAAAGCAGTATTTATATTTTTTATAAAAAAACGAAAAATGCCCAAAGGTGTAAAATTTCTTTCTCTATTACGGAGTACAATTTGAAAAAAAATATTCTTTCATTCCAAGTCGGCAATCTTTGAACATATTTTCTCCATAAATTATCATTGAGATGAGCGAATCCAATAGTTTTAGTACTCGGCAACCTTAAAGTTTTTGTACGAATGTCTTTGGAGTTTTTATTTTTTTTTCGCATCTACCTATAATGACCTGTCAAAATTACTTGACAGGTCATTATAGGTAGATTACAAGATTGTGATTAACACCAGAAAGTAAGAGAAATTAGAGACATCAAGACACTTGCAATACCAGATTAAAGGAATTTATGATAGTTTAAAACACGCTAGACTAGATTTTTTACCTGAAACATTTACATTTAAAAATATTATTTATATTTTTTTTAAAAGAGAAAAATGGCCCTATATGTAAAATTTCTTTTTCTTTTACGGAGTACAGTTTTTAAAAAAATCTTTTAATCTAACTCGGCAATCCTTGGACACATATTCTCCATAGGTTGACATTGAGGTGAGCAAATCCAATAGGGATAATACACAGCAGCCTTAATATTTATCCCTACTTATAATTTAACCATCCCTCTATTCAAAAAATTGAATATTTCTTGCCAAAGTCAGAGTATACCTCCATGGATCTAAATGCCAAAAGTTTGGAAAACAATACATCATAAAAGTTTTTAAACATAGAATTACGTTCCTCCATAACGGTCCTCTGGAAAAAAAAATTTCAGACATTAAAACCGTCCGTCTGTCCATCCTCGCGAGTTATTATTTTGGTAGTGTGCCATATATATATATATATATATACTGCTGGCCACTGTAAATGCAACACCCTGAAGGAAACATGCAAATAACATGAAATTTACAACATGCATTAGCGAAGGTGAGATATGCAAATGATTAGAATTTCAGCGCAGACGCACATCACGCGCGCCTGTGGCGCCACTTCAAAGCGCTATTTAAGGCTTGGGGATTTCGACGATTTCAAGTTCGGCAATTGTGTTTTTCTTGTGGTTTTTTCAAAAAAACGATCAATTAGGCCTCGTCGAAAACAGTGATCATCTTTTGATCAAGTATCCGAGTTCGACAGAGGAAGGATAGTGGCCTACCGAGATTGTGGATTATCTTTCAGGGAAATCGGTAGTCGTGTTGGACGAAACCAAACAACTGTAATGCGGATATGTGATCGTTGGATGCAGGAGGGTAAGACGGACCGGCGTGTTCGATCGCATCCACCTCAGCGCACCACTTCACGTGATGACAGGCAAATTGTGCGCATGGCAGTGTCGGATCGCTCAGTCACATCACGAACCATAGCACAGCACATGCAGTCTGTAACGCATCATCCAGTGTCTGCGCGTACCATTCGACGCCGTTTACAGCAGAGTGGTCAGTCCACAAGACGTCCATTGCTTTGTCTACCCTTGACGCAGAACCACAGACGTCTCCGCCGCCAATGGTGCGATGACAGAAGGATGTGGACGGCAGAATGGAATGAAATTGTCTTTACTGACGAGTCACGCATCTGTCTGCAACACCACGATGGTCGCATTCGAGTCTGGAGACACCGTGAAGAGAGGATGCTGAACAGCTGCGTTATGCACCGCCACACTGGTCCTGCACCGGGTATTATGGTATGGGGCGGTACTGGTTATCACTCTCGCACACCTCTAGTACGCATTGCCGGTACTTTAAGTCCTCGGAGATGCTGCCTCGGAGATGCAGCCAGCGCTACATCTCCGAGGTGTTGGAGCCAGTGGTCCTTCCTTACCTTCAGGGCTTGCCCACAGCCATATTTCAACAGGATAATGCGCGACCACACGTGGCACGCATTCTCCAACGGTTCTTCGTCAATCGCCAGATTGAATTGCTTCCCTGGCCGCCTCGCTCTCCGGATCTTTCGCCGATAGAAAACATGTGGTCCATGGTTGCTCTATGATTGACCCAGATTCCATCCCCAGCTGCCACAGCAGATCAACTTTGGCAACGTGTGGAAGCTGCTTGGTCTGCTGTACCCCAAGAACTCATCCAAAGTCTCTCTGAATCAATGCCGAGGCGTGTGGTAGCGGTGATCTCCAACAATGGCGGCTACTCTGGCTACTGATTTTGGCAGGAACCACACTTCACAGAAGTCTATAAATTTAATCATTTGATACTTGGTCAACATGTTATCTACAAAATAAACTTTGTTGTGATATCTCTTGTCTTTCTTGGTTTTGCAATTTGGGTGGCCAGCAGTGTATATATATATATATATATATATATATATATATATATATATATATATATATATATGTACAGAGGGTTGTAAATAAAGTAGTGGCAGCGTCGCCCAAAAAGTCGTAGAACATAGGGCATGCTCAAACAGGATATCGGAGGAGTGAGGTGGAGCTGTAGTCGATGTGTAGAGTACATTGTTACGGATTTCTCCCTTTGACCGCGAGAGGGTGCTGTGTGAGCACCGCGCGATATGTACGTTTTCGACTTTCAGCCAGTCTGTGGCAGGCGAACGAAAATGTAAGTTCTGTAAGGATTGGGGTTGCCTAATACTTAACGCCCTCAGTTGTTTATTAAAACTTGTAAATATGTAAATAGTTGTGAAATAAACTTAATTAAAATGTTAAGGGCTGATTAATGGATCACTGAAGCATCGTTGCAAAATACATAAAAGCGTAGATCCAGTAGAAGGGGTAGTTAGTGCTTGACGTTGAAGTGGACAGTGTCGTCTCTACCGCTCTAAATCCTGTTTACAAAAAGTGATCAGTTGTCGGGGATTAAAATCAAGGTTGCCCGTGGCTGCAGTACCATCTGCACCCGGGAGTTGTTGGAACAACCTCCGTACTCCCCTGACATGACCTCTTTCCTAATTTGAAATAACCCCGTTGAGGCATCAGATGCCGTCTGTGATCCGAGCAATAAGGCGCTCCGTCGCTGACATCAACGCACAACACCTTGCCAATGGTATCCTATGGCGACATCTGGCGAAAGGTACAAGACTTTGCTGGTGATTATATTGAAGGAATGCAATGTAATTTTGTTTGTACGTACATTAAAAGAAGTTTTCTGGGTATGTTTCCATTACTTTATTTACAACCCTCGTATATATATATATATATATATATATATATATATATATATATATAAATACGTATATATATATACATAAAACATACATACCTATATACATACAAAAGAGGTAAGCAACGGTAAGTAATCCTACGTTAATAACCCACGGAATTTTCATTAGAAGAGCCTACCTGAATTTTTTTTTACTAATTATACGTCACTTATTTATTGATAAACCGTATTTCCAGAAAAAACTTTAAAAAATCTATTGTTTCCTTTAATTTTATGTAAACTTTAATAATTCTCTTATAGTTTTACTTCTAAATCATCAAATCCGCAGAAGTTTTACAATTGGTTTCAGATTCACCCTCCGGCTCAATTTTAAACAATTTACCCGCTATCGAAGATCCGAAATACATTTTTCCTTGTTGCGAAAATAGTTTTCGGAAATTTTTCGATTGATTTCTGGGAAGATTTTAATTAATTCCTTCCACGTCCGGAAAAATCTTAAATTAACGAGACTTCTAAGCCTGAATCTTGATTTCTCGTTAAATTTACCCTTTGCTGTCGATATGCAGCGAAAATTTCGTGATTCATCGTGAGACTTTGCCTTTCGCCGAGACTCGATAATATTTTAGAGGAATGAAGTTTATGTTAAAGTGTAACTTATTACAACGGTAACTTATTGCTCGCAAGTACCGCGAGGTATGACGTCAGGAAGAGAGTTCACGAAAACTGACTTCATTTTACAAAACTCTATTCGAAATAACAAGACACACACACACACACACACATATATATATATATATATATATATATATATATATATATATATATATATATATATATATATATATATACAGGGTGTCCATAATTAAACTTCTCTACTTTAAAGTTGTCTACAATCGAAACTATTGTTCAGAAAGTTATCAAATTTTGTGTAGCACATATTGAAGGGATGGGAATTTGTTTCAGAAAATAAAAAAATTAGTTCAAAATTTCACCACCAGAGAGCGTTTTTTGATGAATAACACATTTACGACTGGTTCTTTACTTAAGGTTTCACCATCTTTTCATCCATAGGTCACCCTAACAATATAACTCATACTCATTAAATTTTACAATCTTTAAAGTGATTGCAAAGTCCACCGGAATCTTGTTCAATAAATAATTTTCGGGAAAAAGATTTGAAGGAATGAAGAAGAAACAAATATGCAAATCATTTTTTGCCGACGTAGAGCAGAAACTGTTATAAAACCTAGAAGTAAATGTTGGCTATATGTGTAATTCATCAAAAAAACGCCCTCTGGAAGGGAAATTTTGAAATAATTTTTCTATTCACTCAAACAAATTCCCTTCCCTTCAATAATATATGTCCTACACAAAATTTCATAACTTTCTGAACAATAGTTTCGACTGTAAACAACTTTAAAGTTGGGAAGTTTAATTATGGACACCCTGTATATCAGACTTTGCCCTTCGGGCACATTAAGTGGCGACACATGAAACTGCTTTATACATGACTGTAGTGCTTATTTTCTAAAAATCTTGCTGTAATCTCTTAATAAATGTCATTATTTTTCCAAACTAATTTCTGACTATTGAATCATGTTGGTAAAAGTATCCTTTTTCCTTTCTTTTCCATATAGAATAAATAGATGATTGCGACTACAAACTATGTTGATAAATATCCCTACTCGAGGATGTCATGTGAAAAATAAAAGATGTGAAAATAAAAGCAGACAGTTAGTCAGTGTCTGATCAAACACAATATGCGAATCGCTTTTCCTTCGTAATGTTCATTTCCACTTAGCGATAGCGTCTCCATTTTCCTCATCTTTTTCGGTTTGGCTAAGTGGCGTCGGTTGAAAATGATACTGAATCGCAAGTACGATGAGAGATAAAATTGCTTAAAGGAGACTTGAAACCCTAGTCGGTTATCACAATTTCGTCATGCAAAAAAATATTATATATATATATATATATATATATATATATATATATATATATATATATAAAATAATTCGGCCCCACTATCCAAATTAAATTTAAGATCTTTCCCTGTTTTCCGAGGCTAAATTTGTGCGCGGTCCCGGCTTGTTGTTGTTGTTGTTTCTCATCCCCATGACCAGCAGAGCTAGATCAGGTCCATAAGCTCGTTCACTCTGAGAAAGTCCAGCACCAAGAGAGGATCTTGAGCTTTATGAGTCCCGGCTTTATGAGTTTTATCACACAGAATCATCTAAAAGTCTTAAATTAACCTTTAAACACTGTCATAGATTTCCGTTTTCAGCGAGATGCTCACGCATCACATTTTCTTAGTCACGTGATCGGGCTGGACTTATAAAAGTTATATAATTTGGTGAGAAGAAAAGAGAAGATGTATTTTCGGTTGTCGAACGGGAGGCTTCTCGCGTTCGTCTCGCGTTTCCGTCACGCAGCGTTACCGGATTGTTCCACTGATGGTATTGAAAATAAAGTGACGGTTTAATACTTAATTAAAAGCTTTGATTAGTGCTTTGGATTCCTACGGATAATTGCTTTAATGTCACGACTACGCCCATATTGAATGAATAATCGAATGGCTACTATTGCTGGGCATTTCATACATATATATATATATATATATATATATATATATATATATATATATATATATATATATATATAGATGGTTATCAAAATAATGGAAACACTAAAAAACATCATGAAGACCTTTATTAAGATTGCGCATAATCACCTTTGTCATGTAATACCACCTGATTCACCTTGGGATCGGATTTTACAAATCATGAATAGTGGTAAAGAACATATCATGCCATTCTGAGGGGGAAATCATGAAAGTTCCTGTAGAGATGCTATGGTGGATATCGATACCTTTATCTATCCGCTTATACAGATCACAGTGGTTGGATGATTTATAGTCGGGGGGATTGTACAGAGCACAATAAGATATTTGACTTCTTTTTCATGCTCTTCAAACCAATACTTCAAACCAATAGCTGTAAGTATATGGGAATTATCATACCGGAGAACGCCATCTCCTGCAAGAAACAATGTTTGCACCATAGGATGGACTAGTGAGCTAAAATTTCGGCATAGTCCTTCTAATTCAATCTTTCTTTTAGGGTTAAAATAGGGCCTGAAGAAAATCATGAGATGCCATCCCAAACCCTGATACATCTACCTCCATGATTGACAGTTGAGATGAGACAGCCAGAATTTTACGCTTGTGTAGGTGTTCTCCAATCATACGCACGTCCTGTTCCGAGGAATAATGTGAACAATGATTCATCGGACCAAATGCCGTTTTTCGACATATTACTCGACCAGGATTTGCGCACGTGGCACCATTGTAGACGATATTTTGTATTGGCATCTAATTACAAGTGGCTTGGGAATAACTACTCTTCCGTAAATGTTTTGTTTGTGAAGCTCCCTTCTACCTCTAATGGTTGATACCGAAACATGCAGATGCCGATTGAGCTTTTCGGTCATTTTGATTGCAGTTGTTTTCTTTCTTCGCGTCACAGTTTGCTTCAATACCTCGTCTGTCTCTTTCACTCAGCTCTTCCTTTCATCCACTATTCTGTTTAGAAAAGGATGTTTTTCCATTCACTCTGTATTGCTATCATGACTTTCAATACCATAGCTCAAAAAACACGCATAAGCCTGGGGCCTGCAGTAATAGATACTCCAATTTAAACGCGCTCCAACAATTTGCCCTTTTCACAAGGTCTGCAAGGTTTGACATTTTACGCTGTTCTTCCCAAAATCACGATGCCCTTAGCTTTATTACTGCTACCTGACAGTAGAATAATTCATGCACTATATCAGCGGTTCTCAACCTGGGAGGCGCCCCCCCCCCCTGGGGAGGCGTAAAAGATTTTCAAGGGAGGAGTGAGTTTAAAAAATTAAAATAAAAAGTAAAACTAACTGTAATTTACTGTACTCAATTTTGCTGTCACAATGTAACCGTAACGTATTTTCGACATACGAACACGTACACAATAATTGTCGCACACGATAATTGTCGTAGCTACAATGTCAAAATAACATTCTGAAGACTTATGATGCAGTTAAGGGTTTCACATAAAAGTTAACTCTTTGGCAACGCCATCTTCAGAGTTCAGAGCCAAACTTTTCATCCTTTCCAAGATTGAACGACCTCCTCGATGATAAAAAAAAATCTCCCATTGCAACAAATAAATGAATTGAAGGACCTTATATCAGGGCATTTGGTAGCACTGCAAAATGAAATTGCAGACTATTTTCCAGATATTCGTTCAGAGAACTGGGAGTTTTAGGGTGACAAGGGATCCTTTTAAAATCGACGTGGATGTTCTTCCTGATTATATTCAGGAACAGGCAATCGGCCTAAAATGTGTTTCTCAGGCAAACGCGGAATTCGAAAATATGGATTTTGAAAATTTTTGGTTACGCTATTTTCCTCTTTATTCAGAAGTTGCTTTGGAATCATTGAGGTTGTTAGTGCAGTTTTCATCCACATATCTCTGTGTATCTGGATTTTCAGCATTAGCATACATAAAGTCAAAATATCGAGCAAAGCTGGACGTTGAAAGTGACCTGAGGTGTGCTTTGTCACAGTTACAACCTAATATTCAAAAACTTGTCAAGGACAAACAGTGCCAGCCCTCTCATTAATGTTGTGAAAGTGAGTGGTATTACATGCCAACCTCACCTAGATCCTTGATTACCTCAAATATATTTGATCTGTATTTAATTCTTTGAATTCATACGTTCTAATAATAATATGTTCCATATTAAGATATGTGTAGTAATATTAAATTTTGTGTATGAAATTATCTATTCCATATTTTCATTTAATAACCAGCTTCAGTTTCAAATTCCAATTGTACTACTTGTATTGACCACATATGGTGGTGGTGGGGGGGGGGGGGAGGCGTGACCTACATAAGTGTTCAAAGGGGAGCACAGAGCATAAAATGTTTGAGAACCCCTGCACTATATTATATAAAAAAAATACCGGTGGCCAGACTCGTTTTTTATGAAATACGAAGCACATTCATAAACACCAAAATAGTGATAGGTGTTTCCATTATTTTGATAACCACCTGTATATATTGGGAACGCTATTTATTGCTAGGCAACTGTGTTCATCGATACGTAATAATCTTACAAAACATGCAACTTGAAGATGCCATTTTTATACCCCGAATACATGAAAATAAACTAATACATAAATGTAAACAGCGGAAGTTTCGTCCTCTACCGTTACTATGGAAATGGGAATAAAATACTTTGATAAGTGAAATGAAAGAACAAAATGTACATTGTCGATTTCACGTCGTAAATTCAATTACGACCATCATTTATCAGAATCAAGTATAGAATGTTTAAATCCCAACCTCGCATCATCATTCTGTATCATGATCTAACACGATTTAAAACACTCGGAGGGGTTAAATCATTCAGGTATGTTCAGTTGTTCGATCTGTGTGATACGGATCAATTGCGATACGGTGAGTATATGTATATATATATATATATATATATATATATATATATATATATATATATATATATATATAATGTGTGTGTGTGTGTGTGTGTGTGGTGCCCGGTATAAAGGCTTAAATAAATGACAGTGATTTAAATATACCAAGTTATTGGCTTTTATACCAATCGCAGAATAATAATTTTGACTGGAGTCTTTGTACAAAGAAATGTACTTTTGTATACAAAATTGATAGCCTTAAGCCTTTCATACAAGCCAAAAGTTTTGTTTTTTTTTTGGTCAATACTAACAATTATCTAAAAATCACTTTTCTGACTTAATCCCTTTATACCGGACACCATGTATATATATATATATATATATATACAGTTGGCTCTCTGTTTAACGACGCTCTACTTAACGACGATCTCCATTTAAAGACGATATTTCCCAGTCCCGGCCCCTCCGACGCAAAACAATTCTATTTAAAGATAAATGAAATTGTTTCTGTTTAACGACGAATTTTTTTACATGATAAACTTTTTCTTCAACATTTTATCTGCAGGAGGGGAACCTTCTGTGGGGAAAAACAAGTTTGGTTTCAATAACAGACCCGACATTTCCTTGATGTTTGCAATGTTGCAATCATAGACTTGTTGCAGTGGAAAAACGGGGTGGGGTAGGGTGGGATTACTGTTTCTCGGAAGATCGAATAGTCTTTCATGGAGCTCTTAGTTCGGGGGCTGACTTACTTTATTGTCCCTACCATCTGTTGTCATGTGACTTACGAACTGTCAAATAACAACCCAAACTCACTCCTTCCGGGATGCAGGTGTTCATGTTTAGAGAATTCATGGTTGTGTGTAGGAGCTCATTCCAGTACGAATACGAGGTGAGCAGAGCAAAATGGCATCAAAGCGAAAGTATCTTACGCTACACGAAAAGGTGAAAATTATTGAAGACTGGGAAGAAAGTGTTGTAATAACAAATGTCTAATTTGCAAGAAAATTTCAGCTACCCGAGTCTACTCTTAAAGGCATTTTAGCTAGCAAAGAGAAAATTCTTGAAGCAGCACAAAAATTTGGTTTGGCATCCAAATCCAAACGGCAGAAAATTCAATGTGGCCGATCAGAAGAATTTGATAAGGCAGTCCTGCAATGGTTTCATGAAGAAAGAGCATCCAGCATTCCCATTTCCGGAGTGATATTTAAAGAAAATGCTATTGTTCTGGTAGAAAAGTTTGGAATGCAAAATTTTCAGGCTTTGGCTGGTTGGCTAGCAAAGTTCAAAGAAAGATATGGGCTTAAATTTAAAAGCATATCTGGCGAAAGTGGCTCTGTAGATGAAAAAATAGTGGAGGAATGGAAAATAGTGCTGAAGGTGTTATTAGATGAAGGGGTTAGTGCTGAAGGGGTTATGATGAGAAGAACATATTCAATGCAGGTGAGACGGGCCTATTCTAGAATATTGTGCCTAATAAACTTTTAATGTACATGGGCGAAAAGTTCTTTGGTGGAAAACACAGTAAGGAACGATTGACTGTTTTACTGTGTACTAATTCGGATGGATCTGGGAAATTTCCACCACTAGTTATAGGCAAATCAAAGCAACCAAGGTGTTAAGAGAATATTAACAGGAAACCTAGTGAGTACCGGAATAACTATAAAGCGTGGATGACATCACAAATTTTTATTGAATGGATTAGAAAATTTGATGCAAAAATGTACCAAAAGAAAAATTTTACTTTTAATCGACCGTTGTACTGCACATACTACAAATATCGCTGGACTTACAGATTTGACTATTCATTTCTTACCAGCTAATTTCACTAGAAAGTTGCAGCCATAAGACCTGGGTATCCTTCTCAGTGTGAAAGCATACTACAGAAAGTCTTTAATTAGAAAATTAATAAACAATTCGGCTGACAGTATGAAAATTAGAAAATTTACTATTGGAAGCAATGAACATGATAACATCAGCATGGAAAGAAGTTTCTTCATCCACAATAAAAAAGTCTTTCGCGCTGCTGGAATTCACAAAGAACTTGTAGTGGAAGTGCAAAGTACGGAAGTAGAAATCAACGATGTTGACATTACCCCTGAAGAATGGAGAAGTCTTGTTGAAGATGAGGATGTTTCAATTCAAGATATCTACAACTGTGATGAATCTGTTTTAACAACAGATTACAGAAATGTAGAACAAATTTATGAAGATATAGTAAACGAAAACACAGTGTCAGACGAAGAAGGTGAAGTTGAAGACACGGAAAACGAGACATTTCCACCGTCTTACACAGATGCAACTTCTGTTCTGGATGTTCTCCGACGCTATATTACATCGAATATGGAAGATGACACATTTAACATTTTAGAAAATAAAGAGAATAACGAAAACAAAGCGAAAAATGAAGCATCAATACTTTTTGACTTTGTTAAAACCTAATTTATTGTATTGTTTGTACTCTTTTTTTCAATATAATTTAAAATAACTATTTGTGAATAAAACAATAATGATAATAAAAATAACATTTTTAAACACGCCAATACATTAAGAAATATATTGACAGTCCTGTAAAGTGTGAAGGGAAACGTTATTTTTTCAGAAATTCTGTTGAAGAGGGTTCTCTACTTAAGGACGATTTTTCACGGTCCCTTGAAAGTCGTTAAACAGAGAGCCAATTGTATATATATATATATATATATATATATGTTCATGTTTACGAGATTTTGTTTTATTATACAACGTAAATAACTCACATTTCACAAAATGACCTTAAACGAAGTTACTGTTTCCTTAAACAGATGTCTATAAACTTATTTTCTGTAACATTCCCATTATTTTTTCAATAAATACAAACTTCAATGAAGATAATCACCAGTACAAACACAATTCCTACAAAATAGCGTAAATGGGCACAAAGGCACAAACTGCATAGAGTAAGCCATAGAAGGTGGAGCCAATTACAAAAATTTACGCCTCCAACGTACCAGGCATCAGTCTTCGACCTAGATTTCACCCTCGAAATAGGCTCCTCAGTAAAATACAGCCGATGATGAGTGTGATGGAAGGAAAGAATTTCCAAATGCGGAATTTCTCACAATTTTTACTGGTAACCCAAGAAAAAATGTCAAATTACATAGACAAAATAAGATGGGTGATAGTACTCATCAAGACGAACAATATTTACAATGCAACCTAGGAACGCATTCCACTCAGTGTGCCAGTAAAGCGTAAAGTTCAGTGCCCAAGACACTACCGGTCGAATAGGTTATCAGAAATCTGCAATTAACGCTCAACTTAACATAAATGCAAGAATCTGTAGCAATAATTGAAATCAGAAATAGCAAAGCATAAGAAAATAAAAAAAATAACGAGATAATCGAGACGAAATCTTTGGGGGATCGTACCCTCTCTCACCCTCTGTGACCTCATAGAAGAACTTTCCCGTCTGCAGATTTTACTTTCCCATAACCGGCCTAGACACGGAGGTATTTAATGGCGCGTGTCGGGATTCGATCCTAGCACCCTCAGCACCAAAAACCAACGCGCTACCTCGAGGCCATGAAAACGCATAAAAACCTCAAACTTATGCATTTTTTAGCCCACGCTTAGCTCATACAATGACAAAATATCTAGAAACGGAACACCGAAACTTGTCAAGAGCAGTTTCACGTATTCATAGACGTGACGCAAATTAAGTGCCGATGGATGTGAGAAGTCTCCCCAAAACTTAAATAGATGGGAGCCGGATGATGGCCGTAAAGCTAGGGCGATGGCCTTAGGTACCATAGTCTGTGGGTTCAAGTCCTACAATTGGCATGGATGTTTGTAGCCGTTCGGAATCAGATTTAAGCAGTAGGTCCCGGTTTAGTTAGCCCTCGTGTAGCAAAAAATGACAGTACTGATCCCAAACCAAACTAAACCTAAATAGAGGAAGGTAAATAATAAATAAATTTTAAAATGGTTAATTAAAAATAGAAGAGGATGTTATATATAGAACTTGACTGGACGAACGACATACATTTCAATTATATTCCTATTCCTGGCGTGTTTATTTTTATCGGGGTCACGTTACAGCTGAAAGTCTTGGATAAAGTTGTTATAATCTGACGGAGCTGAGTAAATGTGCTTATTATAGATGGAATACCAACAAAGACAATCTGCCAAAAAGTTATAAGTTACAAACACTATAGTTATTATGGGCTGCAGTGGCCTAGTTGGCAAGGGCAGCGGACTAGTGATCTGAAAGTCACGGGTTCGATTCTCGTCGCTGACATAATCCACTGCCGTGTCACACTAAGGGCGGCTGGCGTACGTAAAATCTGCCGTGGCATCAATATCCTCCAACTTCTCAAAATTACCTCTGGAGATGCGGGGTCAAGTGTCCTGGCTTCGTCACTTGACTCGGTTCAAAATTACGGGACTGGTCCTTTGGCCAAGTCGTACTGCGACCCTTGTGATGCCAGTCAAAACAGGAACCGCACCTTCATCGTCCATAACCTTCGGGACTTGATCTGATGTTGCTGTCGGTCAAGTGGCATAATCACCAACAACAGAGTTAGTAGGGATTGGGATTCGTTCATAAATCAAAAAATCTCCAACAAGCATTTTTGAACACATCCCATCTTTAAGTATTACTCCGCATTTAGACATACCATACAGTGTAACAAGCTTTTGAATTCCTTCAACATACCCTCTGCTACTCTTCCCTCAAAGTAAATAACAACTATTTTATTTAACTTCTTCTCTCTCAGAAGAAGTATTCCACATAAGAAAATCTTATAGATCTCAGTTTGTTAAGGCATACGGTACCTAAAAGAAAACAGAAACGCTCCGAAAGCCAATACACCAATCAAACAACCAAAAATGTTGTTAAATTTCTTGAAAAGGTAATAGTTTTCATGAACCGTGAAGTAGAGCCAATGATTCTCAGACTCCGAATAAAATATATACACTAGTTATCAAAAATTAAGAAAAAATCACAAAAAGAGGGATAACACGTTCAAAACTAGGCCAATCTGTTTAAAATATGAATATGTTGTTAAGTAAAATCTGCTGAACAATACTACATTATGCAAAATAGTGGCTCTGCAGTCGGAATACGTCATTTGCGAGGAGCATAAACGTGCATGTTTCAGAGCAAGGTGGCAATTGTATCTGCGAGGCTGAGATTAGACATCTGGCATAGCCAAATTGTAACAATGACCTCCAATCATCATTTGACCGAAGAACTGCGATGGCGAACTATTGGGAGGATAGAGGAAGGACAAAGTTAGATAGAAGTGGCCAGATGGCTAAATGTCAGTCTGTCTGTGGTTCATAGACTTTGGCAGCAATTTCTAACCACGGATTCGGCATCCAGGAGGTTCAGCCAAGGACGGCCATACGCTACGACGAGTGCCGATGACCAATATTTGTAATTTTGCGCACGAAGGAATAGAACCACAACTCCGTCTGCAGATCCTCCCTCGCTGCAAGCTCTGTAAAGTTGGTATCAACGTCAACCGTGCGTAGAAGGCTTCACGAAGGTGGTCTTTTTGCGAGGAGACCAGTCATTTGCATCCCGCTCACGTCACGCCATAGGCGGGATTGTTTGGAGTGCGCACGTCAACACTGGACGCGTGATCAATGGACGGCGGTTCTCTTCACGGATGAATCCAGGTTTAGCCTCCAAAGAGATAGTAGGCTTATTTTGATTTGGAGAGAACCTGGAACTCGTTTTCACCCATCACACATCCGTGAAAGAGATGCATACGGATCAGGCAGTGTCTGTGTTTGGGGTGGTATCTGGATTGCCGCACAGACTTCCATGCCTTTCCCCGTGGAAATGTGAATACTCACACCTATAGAGATAACATCCTTGATGCTTATGTGCACTCTTATGCCTGGGCAATAAGTGATGCTTTTGTGCTACAGGACGATAACGCGAGACCGCACAGGGCTCGCATCGTGGATGCTTATCTTGAGCAGGAAACATTTCAGCGCATGGAGTGGCCAGCTCGATCACCGGACCTGAATCCTTTCGAGCTTGTTTGGGACGCTTTAGGACGACGTATAGCTGCTCTCAATCCTCCTCCTAGCCACGCTTTCAACTGCTTTGCAAGAGCAATGGCTCTCACTTCCGACCGAACTCATAGACCGCATAGTTGACAGCATCACACATCGCTGTATGTGCTGTATTCCTTCTTGGGGGGATCATACGCCATATTAAATATACTTTTCCTATACCAAACTGACACATCCGATTTGTTCATTGTACACATATGCTAGTTTCTATAACACCATAATTGTCTGGCGATTTCTTTTTATGCTATTTAATACCTACCTACGTGTTGTATAATGTGTATAAGTTTCATTAAATTCTACGCATGTCTTTTTGAGTAATCGCTATATTTGTGACTTTGCCTTAATTTTTGATAACCAGTGTATGTCAGTAAGTGTTTTGATCTTGTAAAGACAAATTGTTGTATGGGAAAACCCGATTCTTAATGTCCCAACGCAACGCAAAATGAGCGCCAGTGACAGTATACAGTGGACAAGGGGGAATTGATTAACAGACATTGGATTTTCTCGTATATTTTTAAATCTAGGGTCCCTTTTGGATGCAACTAGAAGTTTTTATCCCAGCCCCTCTGGTGTAAGTGTATGTGATTTTTTATACTCCCATTTCTTTATGCAGAAAACCACCTGTTTAATTCTTGCTCATCATCTACAATCCTGCTAACATTTTGTTCCCATACCCTTGCCTTCCAAAAAAAGAGAAATCATCATAAGGGTTATGCCACAGCCAAAAAAAAAATGGATTCGTTTCTCCCTCTCTGGAGACCTCTCCAGAAAAAAAGATACAACAGAGAAAGAATAATTGTAATAGCGATTAATTGTAAAGATAAAATAGCGTCTTTTTGTATCAGGCGGCTGGTATATGTGCGTAGGCGAATTGACATATCCGGCTTCTTGCAAAGAGCGCCGTCATTTTGCAATGCGGATAGCAAATTGGAACATGATTGATAACTTTCGAATTATCCTGATATTTTATAGACTTACTAGCTGAATACCCGTACTTCGCTACGGAGTACATTCAAATTAAATACAATGGTCAATGTATGCAATTAATGCTAAAAAAAATATTTATAATAAATACAATGATCAAAGTATGCAATCAATGTATGCATATATGTGTGTGTGTATAAAATCATAACGGATATTTTTATAGACAAAATAATGTAGAATAAAATATTCAAATTAAATACAACAGTCAATGTATGCAATTACTTTATATGTTTAATATCCAACAAACATACTAATTTGAATTAAATTCTTAAAAAACTTCCATCTCAATTAGTCTAGTGGTTAAATTTTACCCTTTACCGTATTTTAATATATTTTTTATCGATTTATTTCGTCGTTATGCACGTGTCGCAAAATTAATTTAAAGTATCTTAAAAAGAAAAGAAATCACGTGATCAGCATTTAATAAATTAAATTCTAAAAATTACTCTTTAAAAATTCCTCAAAAATCATAAAATGGAGGTAAAGATTTGAAAAAGACTCCATTTGAAAGGAATTTTTATAATCTTTCTTGTGATATAAGTTTTATAACCCTCAAATTGTTATCTTAAATGCAAACTTTAAAGAATGTTACAAAAATAGCTTAAAAATTTTATTTAAAAAACTCTAAGAAGAATTTCTCAAAAATCTTTCTTAGTGCAACCCTACACTCTAAGAAGAATAGCCATGCAAAATTTCAGCACTTAGGTCCAGCGGTTTGGTCTGTGCGTTGTATGTCAGTCAGCCAGTCAGTCAGTCAGACAGTTACGGAACTGTTTTATGTATATAGATTGTAATGATCGCATACACCTTCAGGCAAGATAGAAAATTTGCAATAATTTGCAAACAGCCTGGTTTCATACATACTTATTGCAATAAGCTCAAAGTACTCGTAGTAACGCTTTATCAAAAATGAGAGATGAAGAAATTGTTACTAAAGTACCTTCTTTAGTAAACTTATGAATTAGTTTAAGAGTTACATAGGTTGAAAAGGGGTAAAACCTGCACAACAATCATCATAGTTTGAAAAAAAATAATAATTATTATTATTATTTAACAATTGCATTATTATTGTCAAATAAGTGTAATAAACAAATTCCTAAAAAAAAATTTCAGATAGTCCCTTCTCTTCCAACGAAACTACTGCGGGTTATTAACGTAGGACTACTTATTTTTGATTACCTCTTTTGTAAGTATATATGTATGTATGTGTTATGTATACTATATGTATCTATTTATATATATATATATATATATATATATATATATATATATATATATTATATATATATATATATATATATATACTACTGGCCAAAAGTATTAGAAGTTTGAGAAATCTAACATTTTTTCAAGAATAAGCCCAAAAAAATAATATTTTTTTAATGCAACTGACATTCTTTAATGTCATTATGTTAAATTAAATACCAAGTTTTCTATTAAATACCAGACGTGTCATCTTTTGTAGACACAAGTAGTAATATTAAACACACGGCGAGTTCTAAATATACACTGCTGGCCACTGTAAATGCAACACCCTGAAGGAAACATGCAAATAACATGAAATTTACAACATGCATTAGCGGAGGTGAGATATGCAAATGATTAGAATTTCAGCGCAGACGCACATCACGCGCGCCTGTGGCGCGACTTCAAAGAGCTATTTAAGGCTTGGAGATTTCGACAATTTCAAGTTCGGCAATTGTGTTTTTCTTGTGGTTTTTTCAAAAAAAAACGATCTATTATGCCTCTTCGAAAACAGCGATCATCTTTTGATTAAGTATCCGAGTTCGACAGAGGAAAGATAGTGGCCTACCGAGATTGTGGATTATCTTTCAGGGAAATCGGTAGTCGTGTTGGACGAAACCAAACAACTGTAATGCGGATATGTGATCGTTGGATGCAGGAGGGTACGACGGACCGGCGTGTTCGATCGCATCCACCTCAGCGCACCACTTCACGTGATGACAGGCAAATTGTGCGCATGGCAGTGACGGATCGCTCAGTCACATCACGAACCATAGCACAGCACATGCAGTCTGTAACGCATCATCCAGTGTCTGCGCGTACCATTCGACGCCGTTTACAGCAGAGTGGTCTGTCCGCAAGACGTCCATTGCTTTGTCTACCCTTGACGCAGAACCACAGACGTCTCCGCCGCCAATGGTGCGATGACAGAAGGATGTGGACGGCAGAATGGAATGAAATTGTCTTTACTGACAAGTCACGCTTCTGTCTGCAACACCACGATGGTCGCATTCGAGTCTGGAGACACCGTGAAGAGAGGATGCTGAACAGCTGCGTTATGCACCGCCACACTGGTCCTGCACCGGGTATTATGGTATGGGGCGGTATTGGATATCACTCTCGCACACCTCTAGTACGCATTGCCGGTAATTTAAACAGCCAGCGCTACATCTCCGAGGTCTTGGAGCCAGTTGTCCTTCCTTACCTTCAGGGCTTGCCCACAGACATATTTCAACAGGATAATGCGCGACCACAAGTGGCACGCATTGTCCAACGGTTCTTCGTCATTCGCCAGATTGAATTGCTTCCCTGGCCGCCTCGCTCTCCGGATCTTTCTCCGATAGAAAACATGTGGTCCATGGTTGCTCTACGATTGACCCAGATTCCATCCCCAGCTGCCACAGCAGATCAACTTTGGCAACGTTTGGAAGCTGCTTGGTCTGCTGTACCCCAAGAACTCATCCAAAGTCTCTTTGAACCAATGCCGAGGCGTGTGGCAGCGGTGATCTCCAACAATGGCGGCTACTCTGGCTACTGATTTTGGCAGGAACCACACTTCACAGAAGTCTATAAATTTAATCATTTGATACTTGGTCAACATGTTATCTACAAAATAAATTTTGTTGTGATATCTCTTGTCTTTCTTGGTGTTGCAATTTGGGTGGCCAGCAGTTTAGTTTAAATACAAGATATGATTAAGTTACTAAAAAAAAATAAATATTTAATTTTACAAAAAATCGCATACAAAAAATGTACAGGATATCAGAAATCGGCACTCATTTTGGTTCTCCGGAATGAAATGAAATAAATAAACAATTTAAAGTTCTTCTTAGCCGAAAAGATAATAAATGTGTGTAATTGAACCGAAAAGCATTTAATATGATGTTGGGCCGCCTCTGAATCACAACATGGAGGAACGTAATATGGAGGAACGTCATATGGAGGAACGTAATCGTACGTTAAAAGACACACAATTAGACTTTGAACTGTTCTTTCTCCCACATCTCCCACCTGGAATAAGAAAATCACGTGTTAATAATTCACTGATATAATAATGTCCCATCATGCACGTCAATAAACGCTTTGACTGTAGAAACATTTCTCTGGCTTCACTTTTTTTAAGACTGTTCAACGGTCTTGAAAAATTAACCGTCAAGATATTGGACCAAGATTTGTCTAGACCAATCCTGGTGAAACACAATGCACATAAGTGAAAATATAAACAAACTATTGCTCTCCCAATGAAAAGTTTGATGAGATTGACAAATTTTTGACTGAGACTAGCGCTCCGTTCGGCTACACAAATATATTCACTAGAGCACACACGAACTAGATACTTTCACTAGAGCACACAGAATGCTACTATTTTCGAAACATCCAACTTTTTTTTAAGAATTGAATAGATCACTTCCAAACAAAGAACAGAAAATGCATGCTCTAGAAATAAGAAGGAAGATATTGACAGATGCAGTGGATTGTCTAGAGCCGAAGACTAGCCCGGGGGAAATTTCTTACTGGGCTCTTTGCTCTTACGCCTAGGCCCCAAAAATTTTTGGGCCAGGAAATTTTTTACCATCTTTTTTCCCCCTTCCCCGGGCTCTTCGGTTTTGGACACGCAACGTAAGGATGAGCACAGTCATCGATCTAGCCTTGCATCGTTGATAACAGTGTACATAACAGAGGTGGCCAAGATAAATAGTGATAAGATCCATTTGGGAATATCTACATACTCAGAAGAGCCAAAAACAGAAATAAAAATTATATTTGATATGAAAGAACATTTAAGCGTTGCTTTTCTAATGTTTTATTAAACATATAATTCTGCAGTTGTTAGAATAATTATTGTTTCTAAATTTTTAACATTTTCCTGACAGGGTGGGGTGGCATGTATCCCAAGAATACGGGCCCAAGAAAGAATATATATATATATATATATATATATATATATATATATATATATATATATATATATATATATATATATATATATATATATATATATATATATATATATATATATATATATATAAAACCTCTTTAACAGCCGTTCTTAGAAAGGGGATATGAAATTTCCCGTTCTAAAGAGGGAATCGGAAAAATGGACCCCGTAAGCTAAAGGTTAAATAGTTTTGATCTGTAATAATTATATTTTTTAAATTGTTTTCCTAAAATTATTCAAACCTGCCATATATTGAGTTTTTGCAGCTCGTAGCAATTCAGCTAAATGCTGATTGTACCGAAAGAAAAAAGTGTGAAATAAAATTTATAAAAAAAAAAATTTCAGTGAACAATTTATTAGATATTGTTGTACAGAATATTTGAAAAATTGATCACTGAATCATTTTTATCCACTAAAAAGTGACAAAGAAAGAGCAGAATACGGCACGGGGGCACCGGTTAGGCCCTCGTTATATAACCTCAAATGTCTGTTTCGATAGTTCGCTAAGTGATATATATTTTATATATAACAATATTAGTGTAATAACTTTATTTTTGTTCATAAAAAATTGGTCTCTTTGAAAATGTGTTCAGGTCATGAGCACACAAATGTAATCAACAGAAATTTTACATAAAATTCTTGTATATGTGAACATATGTTAACATAATATGTTAATATAATATGTTTGTATAATATGTTAACATAATATGTAAAAATAATATGTTAAAAAAATATGTTAACATAAAATTTGGATAAAAATACTTATTATCGTAAATAATGTGCAATAACTGTGTGAGCCTAAAGTTTAATATACGCAAGTTTCGTTCCAGGGATACCTCTGCGTTACATTTATCCAAGAAACTAAATATTCAAACTTTTCTAAAAATACTAAGAGGAACTAAATTACATAAAAGAATCTCCGTTGAAATTCTTTTAGAAAACAGCCTGTCTCTCTAGAACAATCAAGGTTACGAACTGGGGGACAACTTCACATAAATCATAGCTTCTTTCTTATCCGGGTTCTTAAAACTTTGTGAGCGAATCATTAGGGCAGATGATATCGTGGTGTGTTGGCTAGTTAGTACCTCTGTCTAGAAAGTAAAAGGTTCCGAGTTCCCAAGCTTGCAAGAAATATTTTGGATAATGGAAAATGAATAAAACGATTCCCCATTCTGTTTAAGGACTCAAGAGGACAAAAGATCTTCAATCTCAAATTTTTTAGTTATCAATTTTTAACTCTTTATATAAAATGAGAATAATTTGCATTATTTTTTACTCTGTTGAATACCCTTAAAAATCAAAATAAGCACTTTTAGCCTGTTTTTCAAAAACATTTTCCAAAATGATAGAATTTTTCCAAATGCTCCGCGTGCATTCCGAATCATTTCAAAACCTTAAATTGCTTAATGTGAGTTTGCCGTATATATTGTTCCGTTTTCCTGGATTCGTTAGGATTGAATAAAATCTCTTCAGAGAGTTCACGCAAAATAAATTTTTTATTCTGTAAATTCTTCAGGCGAACACACAAATTCAAACATAAAACACGTAACAGCTGACTTCTATACAACAGAATATTCTAAAAACTCAAATCAGGATACCAGAATTTTCAATACAATACACGCCAATCAACGCAGTTTCAACACATTCAATTCTCACTAGGAAATATAACTGAGTTCCAACGCCAATGTCAGGTACACTGCTGGCCACCCAAATTGCAACACCAAGAAAGACAAGAGTAATCACAACAAAATTTATTTTGTAGATAACATGTTGACCAAGTATCAAATGATTAAATTTATAGACTTCTGTGAAGTGTGGTTCCTGCCAAAATCAGTAGCCAGAGTACCCGCCATTGTTGGAGATCACCGCTGCCACACGCCTCGGCATTGATTCAAAGAGACTTTGGATGAGTTCTTGGGGTACAGCAGACCAAGCAGCTTCCACACGTTGCCAAAGTTGATCTGCTGTGGCAGCTGGGGATGGAATCTGGGTCAATCGTAGAGCAACCATGGACCACATGTTTTCTATCGGCGAAAGATCCGAAGAGGGAAGCGGCCAGGGAAGCAATTCAATCTGGCAATTGACGAAGAACCGTTGGACAATGCGTGCCACGTGTGGTCGCGCATTATCCTGTTGAAATATGGCTGTGGGCAAGCACTGAAGGTAAGGAAGGACAACTGGCTCCAATACCTCGGAGATGTAACGCTGGCTGTTTAAAGTACCGGCAATGAATACTAGAGGTGTGCGAGAGTGATATCCAATACCTCCCCATACCATAGTACCCGGTGCGGGATCAGTGTGGCGGTGCATAACGCAGCTGTTCGGCATCCTCTCTTCTCGGTATCTCCAGACTCGAATGCGACCATCGTGGTGTTGCAGACAGAAGCGTGAGTCGTCAGTAAAGAGAATTTCATGCCATTCTGCCGTCCACATCCTTCTGTCAT
The DNA here is from genome assembly GCA_907164885.2 of Dolomedes plantarius. Lineage (NCBI taxonomy): Eukaryota > Metazoa > Arthropoda > Arachnida > Araneae > Dolomedidae > Dolomedes > Dolomedes plantarius. The sequence continues at coordinate 66,895,536 of OU015499.1, read as the reverse complement.
AGCACCATTGGCGGCGGAGACGTCTGTGGTTCTGCGTCAAGGGTAGACAAAGCAATGGACGTCTTGCGGACAGACCACTCTGCTGTAAACGGCGTCGAATGGTACGCGCAGACACTGGATGATGCGTTACAGACTGCATGTGCTGTGCTATGGTTCTTGATGTGACTGAGTGATCCGTCACTGCCATGCGCACAATTTGCCTGTCATCACGTGAAGTGATGCGCTAAGGTGGATGCGATCGAACACGCCGGTCCGTCGTACCCTCCTGCATCCAATGATCACATATCCGCATTACAGTTGTTTGGTTTCATCCAACACGACTACCGATTTCCCTGAAAGATAATCCACAATCTCGGTAGGCCACTATCCTTCCTCTGTCGAACTCGGATACTTGATCAAAAGATGATCGCTGATTTCGACGAGGCATAATTGATCGTTTTTTTGAAAAAAGCACAAGAAAAACACAATTGACGAACTTGAAATCGTCGAAATCTCCAAGCCTTAAATAGCGCTTTGAAGTGGCGCCACAGGCGCGCGTGATGTGCGTCTGCGCTGAAATTCTAATGATTTGCATATCTCACCTCCGCTAATGCATGTTGTAAATTTCATGTTATTTGCATGTTTCCTTCAGGGTGTTGCATTTACAGTGGCCAGCAGTGTATATTTGTACATTGATTTCCAAAGCGTACTGTCGCAGTGTGGGCGACAGTTTCGAAAATTGAACAGATGCAAGTTAGGCACAAGGTAATAGGAGAAGAAAAGTATTTAAGAACGGGCAGTGAATGGTGACAAGCTGCAGTTAACGAACTGCGTATTTGTAACTAAAGACGAGCAGATGTCAAGTTAAGAGAAATATGGACAGTAAAGGGTCACCAGCTGTGGATAATGATCTGAGAGAGGTAAAAATTGGAAGCCAAGAGGAGGCAAAGTTCAGATAGTGTTGGAGATACGCAGTTATACGAGGTGGACTTCATTAGGTAATCAGCAGGAGGTGGAAACCGAAGCGTGAGAGTCTGAGAAGTTGAAGGATCCCCAGAGTGAACTCCAGAAGGGTGCACGGGCTGACGCCCCCTTCAATTTAGATTGGAGAGATTATTAATATAAAATGTGGGGGGGTAGCCAATATTAAGAGACCCAGTTTAGCTCATTGGTCAGGAGAGAGCCACCAATGAAAGCCTGAATAAAAAATTATCGAAGTTTAGCTCGGTGTGAAAAAGAGGTAGAGGAATCAGAATAGCTGAAATCCTCGAGAGACATAGTCTGACTTGAAGCGAAATAGCTGCAATTGAGATAGCAGTATGGGTATGTGTTATCCCGATAATTAATGACGAAGGAAGGCAGAGTCGCTGATAGACTGAGGCTAAGCTAGAAAGCCGCCTGAGAAAAGCCTGAGCTAATGTGAAGGAAGCGGATGCAAGCCCCAAGTGTTGATGCGAGAATCGCCCATCTATTGATGCTGACCTGTTGAAAGATCCTACGTCCTCTAGAGCCTGTTCCCGTCTGCCTAGTGACTGACGGAAGCCCGCAGTGCCATTCGAGGTCAAGACGCGGTGACCAGACCTGCAGCCCTAAAAGGGAATGCCCCGACCCTTTCAACGCAGAGTAGAGTCTCACCCATGCCGACCCCGTTCGTCGAATGTAAGCCCAAGATTGCAGTGTTCGGTAGTCAAGAGTGCCATCGAATAGATGCAAGCCACCCCCTGATCGATGTTATCAATAGGAGAACCCAGTGTTGAGTGATGACAGCGCACCTGATACCTGTTCAAGCGAATGAGTGATCGCAGGTAGGAAGCTTAAGATCTTTGGTAGATTATTTGTTCAGTGCTCACTGATATCAATATAGGATAGGAGCGTAATGATAATAGTTATTTTCCGGTGAACATTCACTTATTTGGCCATAGATATCTATCATATAATATAGGTTTTTTAATTCCATAGTAATTGGAATATTGTTAAATAATGGTATTAGCAGTGTATATGTATGATTATCAATTAAGAATCTTGGAGTATAGTTAAATGATGATATTGAGGAGTTAAATGATGATAGTAGCAGTGTATGTGTATGATTATCGATTAAGAATTGTTTAATTCTGTAGAAATTGGCATATTGTTAAATGATGATATTAGAAGTGTATATGTGTGATTATCAATTATGAATCTTGGAATATAGTTAAATGATGATATTGAGTAGATAAAGGATGATAGTAGCAGTGTATGTGTATGTTTATCAGTTAAGAATCTTTGAATAATTAAATGATGATAGTGAGTAGTTAAATGAGGATATTAGTAAGAGTAAATAATGGATTAATATGATATAGGAGTAGGGGTAATATGAATTGTGTATGTATTGTGTTAATATGATATAGGAGTAGGAAGTCAATGATGAGTAATAGGAATTGTATATATATTGTGTTAATATAATATAGGAGTCGGAATTCAGTAATGCGTAGTGTTAATTGTATATGTATTGTGAAAGTTTAATAAATTGATTTGTATGGATACATATGAGTAATCACTATCTGTTATTCTAAGTACGACCACAAACTAACCACTATAACTTTAGATTACATAAATTAGTGCCGATGACAAATAAGTGGAGGTTAAATAATTGATTTGTATAAAATAAGTATTGTAGAAATTTTATATGTGGACCAACGCCACTGATAAAAGAAGTGATTGCTCTGTGTACCGATCATGAATCAAGATATTAAACAGTGTTTACATTAGTGATAGATATCTATGTCCGCGATTAAAAAAAATTGGTTATAATACAGTAGACATTGCACGGAGTTAAGGAAAGTGTATACGCAAACAGTACAACAATATTATTTGAGTTAGTTAGATTTAAAAAGTAATTGCTAAATTGCCACGGACAGCGAAAGATTTAATGAACCAAGTTGCATTTCAAAAGATTAGTCAATTGCCAGGCCAGAAAATTGAAAATGTCTCTAAACATATAAAAGGCGTAGTACATCGATATTTGGGAACGGAAGTTGCGAAAACTTATGAAATAGACCAAATAATGCTACATAAATTCATAAAATCAATACGACAGGAGATAACAAAAGAATTAGTGACATTACGTCCACGAACGTTTCAAGAGGCAGTAGACTTTGCAAAAGAAATTCAGGGAGTGATAAACAGTGGGGTTAAAGTAAATAAGTCCATAATTAATAATATAATTGTTAGCGAAAAGACAAAAGATGAACCAATGACGGGGGAATAGAAGATATATATGCAACACAGCAGAAACAAAGAGGTAATGAAAACATTAGGCAAAGGCCCGAACAAAATATTCCGCAATTAGCAGTAGAGGTGGAACAGGCTACCCTAGAATATTTTGGTATACAATTTAAAGGGGACGAAGCTACAGAGCAAGTCATGTTGTTTAAATTTTTGCAATCGGTCGATAAAGATATGGAAAAAGAGTTGCGAGAATTAAATGTACAGAATTTTCAGGAAGCAGTGAATAGGGCAAAACAAATTGAATGCGTAAGAAACGAGCAGGAATATAAGGCCGAAATAGGGTGTATAATAAGTAATGAGGATGCGACAAAAAGTCTAAATGGCAGAGGTCAAAAGCAGGAGGAATTAAATTTAAATGAAGCTCAAGAGGATAAAATTAAGGTTGAACATGAGAGGGCAATATCGCCGAACATAGAGATACAGGATGACAATAATGCAGAATTTTGCCTCGCATGCGAAACTACTGGACATTTAATTCAAAACTGCGATAAATTTAAAAGAATCAAATTACATATAAAGGAAAGTAATCAAACTCCAGTTTGTGACGCTTGTGAAAATCCGGGGCATCTTCTTAAGGATTGAAACATATTCCAAAAATTCAAACAGAATTACGAATGTGGCGGGAAACAAATGAAACGATTATCAAAATAAAATAGCCTGAAGAATTGCAAAAAACAAAACAGTTGGATGCGGATCGATTAGTGAAATCACACAGTATGATACGACAAAATTCAGTAAAGAGAGAGCCACAATTAAATAATATTAACGCAATGTATGTCAACACACTATTCATAGCGGATAAGAAACCTAAAGATTGCAAAAATAGTCATGAAGGTATGATAAACAATCGGGGTCAGTCAGTCGTGTCAGGACATTCGCATATTAATGAATCAAATGCACGAAATTCACGCAAGAGTAATGTACGCTATCAACGGCGCAAAAGAAATAATGAATTTATAGTAGGAGAGATTGTGAGTTTACGACAATTAAATTCAATCAAGGCATTAAATAAGCAATGAGTTTGAAATAATACGAATTTACAAAGATAGAAACACGTTATTGAGATTTATAAAGTCATCGTGCACAATAATAAAAATTAATTTAAATAAAGTAGTCAGATCACACTATTAGAAAATGATATGAATAAACAAAATAAATAAATAAATAAATAATAAAAATAATAAATTCAAATAAGAAAGAGATCGCATAATAACATATGTAAACAAAGCAATAAATAATTTCATAATAAATACCTAGAAAGGTGTCAAATTATTAAATTGTTTTGTAATCGGAATATACTATTATTAAGGGTATCAATGTCAACAAAAAGTCATTAAAATACATGCGAATAAGATTAAAATTATCTCACAAGAATAATAACAAGAGGAATAATAATTTGCTAATGATAAGAGCTAATTAACATTAAAAAAAGAGAAAATTAATAGAAAATCAATCAATTAATAAATAAATAAATAAATAAATATGTAGATAATCATTAGTACGGAAGGAAGTCCCGGGTCAAAAAACCACGCCCCCCACAGAAGGCGTATAGGAGTCACTAATTAGAAATTCATCCCTGCATTGAAGGGAGTGATTAAGATACAATGAAATTCGTCCACAGCATGCGAATAAATTAACAGTCACACAAATGTGTAAAATAAAATAAAATAAAATGCAGTTAACATATTCATAAATAGAAAATATGATAAAGTATGCAATTTAACCAAGGCAAGTAGTGACGATATGAAATGATGATTAAATATAGGAGTAATAAGTGCGAGTAATAATACATAGTAATAATTTCGCTACCAGCAAGAATTAAGACATGCATGAAGGGCGGATACCCAAGAATGATAAAATGCAGCATACACAAGAAAGTAAAATAAATAAATAAAGAAATAAAAAATAAAGAAATAAAGAAATAATTGATGAGTAAACGTAGGATAGAAATGCACATATGAAATACATTGAAAAACAGGTAAGATAATCAAAGAACAATGGGATAAATTACTCACTGTTAGACGAGGAGTGCGATGACATACGAAGAATGGCAGAACATGAAAAAAAAAATACATAGATAAATAACAAAATAAGATAAATAAATAAATGAATAAATATTGATAGGTAGCTGAAGTTAATTCAGTGAAATAACTGATAGATGGATAGAAGATAATTAACTATTAGTGATCATGCATTCGGGGGATAACACAGGTTAGGATACGAGTATTTCGAATTAGTGACATAGGAAGGAAATAATAACGAAGAAAGAAAGCGTAATAAAAAAATAAAAATTAAAAAATAAAAAAATAAAAAGGAAACATCAGGGAGAATACGGGTCTAACACGTGCACGTGGCCATAACAATTCCGTAGTAATTGGAATATTGTTAAATAATGGTATTAGCAGTGTATATGCATGATTATCAATTAAGAATCTTGGAGTATAGTTAAATGATGATATTGAGGCGATAAATGATGATAGTAGCAGTGTATGTGTCTGTTTATCAGTTAAGAATCTTTGAATAATTAGATGATGATAGTGAGTAGTTAAATGAGAATATTAGTAAGAGTAAATAACGGATTAATATGATAAAGGAGTGGGGGTAATATGAATTGTGTATGCATTGTTTTAATATGATATAGGAGTAGGAAGTCAATGTTGCGTAATAGGAATTGTATATGTATTGTGTTAATATAATACAGGAGTCGAAATTCAGTAATGAGTAGTATTAATTGTACACTGCTGGCCACCCAAATTGCAACACCAAGAAAGACAAGAGATATCACAACAAAATTTATTTTATAGATAACATGTTGACCAAGTATCAAAATGATTAAATTTATCGACTTCTGTGAAGTGTGGTTCCTGCCAAAATCAGTAGCCAGACTAGCCGCCATTGTTGGAGATCACCGCCGCCACACGCCTCGGCATTGATTCAAAGAGACTTTGGATGAGTTCTTGGGGTACAGCAGACCAAGCAGCTTCCACACGTTGCCAAAGTTGATCTGCTGTGGCAGCTGGGGGTGGAATCTGGGTCAACCGTAGAGCAACCATGGACCACATGTTTTCTATCGGCGAAAGATCCGGAGAGCGAGGCGGCCAGGGAAGCAATTCAATCTGGCGATTGACGAAGAACCGTTGGGCAATGCGTGATACGTGTGGTCGCGCATTATCCTGTTGAAAATTATCCTGTGGGCAAGCCCTGAAGGTAAGGAAGGACACCTGGCTCCAACACATCGGAGATGTAGCGCTGGCTGTTTAAAGTACCGGCAATGCGTACTAGAGTTGTGCGAGAGTGATATCCAATACCGCCCCATACCATAATACCCGGTGCAGGACCAGTGTGGCGGTGCATAACGCAGCTGTTCAGCATCCTCTCTTCACGGTGTCTCCAGACTCGAATGCGACCATTGTGGTGTTGCACACAGAAGCGTGACTCGTCAGTAAAGACAATTTCATTCCATTCTGCCGTCCACATCCTTCTGTCATCGCACCATTGGCGGCGGAGACGTCTGTGGTTCTGCGTCAAGGGTAGACAAAGCAATGGACGTCTTGCGGACAGACCACTCTGCTGTAAACGGCGTCGAATGGTACGCGCAGACACTGGGTGATGCGTTACAGACTGCATGTGCTGTGCTATGGTTCGCGATGTGACTGAGCGATTCGTCACTGCCATGCGCATAATTTGCCTGTCATCACGTGAAGTGGTGCGCTGAGGAGGATGCGATTGAACACGCCGGTCCGTCGTACCCTCCTGCATCCAACGATCACATATCCGCATTACAGTTGTTTGGTTTCGTCCAACACGACCACCGATTTCCCTGAAAGGTAATCCACAATCTCGGTAGGCCACTATCCTTCCTCTGTCGAACTCGGATACTAGATCAAAAGATGATCGCCGTTTTCAACGAGGCATAATTGATCGTTTTTTTGAAAAAACACAAGAAAAACACAATTGCCGAACTTGAAATTGTCGAAATATCCAAGCCTTAAATAGCTCTTTGAAGTGGTGCCACAGGCGCGCGTGATGTGCGTCAGCGCTGAAATTCTAATCATTTGCATATCTCACCTCCGCTAATGCATGTTGTAAATTTCATGTTATTTGCATGTTTCCTTCAGGGTGTTGCATTTACAGTGGCCAGCAGTGTATATGTATTGTGAAGGTTTAATAAATTGACGCTGCAGCGCATCTTAACTGTGCAATTAACTCCATATTAAAGAGGAGAAATTTGGATTCCAGGTCATAAATTCTTTGCGAATTTCCTTCCGTGTACTCAGGTAGACAGTAACTATGCCTAGCATACAGGTACGCGAACAATATGCGCAGATGTCAGCATTTGAGAGAGGACGTGTAGTTAGGCTCAAAGAGGCCGGCTGGTCTAATCGGCGAATCGCACGACATTTGGATAGGAGCGATGCCACTATTAGACAATGTTGGCAAAAATGTGTGATCCACTGCCGAACACAGCGTCAAGAAAGAAGCTGTCGGCCTAGAGAAGCGGCAGAACATGAGGACTGAGCAATCGTCAGATTGGCACTCGCAGCCCCAGATTCATCATTACCATCTATCGTACGTGCAATTGGTGCTTCAGTGACCGCAAGGACCATTCATAGGCGGCTCAGAGAAAGGGGGCTGAGCTCACGGCACCCCTTGCGCCGACTACCATTGACCTCTGTACACCGACAAGCCCGTTTGCATTGGTGTCGGGCACATTCGACCTGGAATATCTCTAACTGGAGTAGAATTGTCTTCAGTGATGAGTCCCGCTTCGAAATGAGCCCCGTTGACCAGCGAATACTTGTCTGGAGACGCCCCGGACAGCGGTGAGATACCAACCAGACTGTCTTCCCCCATACGGGCCGACAACCAGGAGTGATGGTCTGGGCAGCCCTTTCATTTCATAGCAGGACCCCTTTGGTTGTCATCCGCGGCACCCTTGTTGCACAGTGGTATGTCGACGATATTCTACACCCCGTTGTGTGACCCTTCATATCACGCAATCCTGGGATTACATATCAGCAAGATAATGGCCGCCCGAACACGGCGAGAGTTTCTACTGCTTGTCTTCGTGCTTTCGCAACGCTACCTTGGCCAGCAAGGTCGCTGGATACCTTCCCCCATTGAGCACGGTTGGAGCATTATGGGCAGGACCCTCCATCCATCTCGGGATTATGACGATCTAACACGCCAGTTGGACAGACTTTGGCACGATATCCCGCGGGGGGACATCCGCCACCTCTATCAATCAATGTCAAGTCGAATAACTGCTTGCATAAGGTCCAGAGGTGGACCAGCGCAATGTTGACTTTTTCACTTTGTGAAGCTCTTTCTCTTGAATAAATGATCCAATATTTCTCAAATTATAATCATTTCTTTTCTGTACATGTACATCACATCTACGGATTTTCACCTCATTCGAATAACTCTTTCTTCGTGCGTCATTTTTTTTTGGGGGGGTGGGGGTCTAAAAGTGTAAATTCCTTATTTTGGGGACAATATAGAAAAATTATGGGAAATGAAACAACTTTAATATTAGATATGTAACAAAGTCAATCGGATTTAATTTTCGGACATCGGACTAATGCATAGAAATTTCGACGAAGAGTCGTCGTAAAGTGATATTTCAAAAAAGAAGATTTAAAAGAATGATTATTAAGGTGAGTCATAAGTATTATGACTCATCATAATCATAAGTATTTAGATCATAAGTATTTAAATCATAATTATTTAGATCTTTAATCATAAATATTTAATCATAAGTATTTAGATCAAGGTTTAATCATCAGTATTTAGATCTCTATTAAAATATCAATCAAAAATAATCCCAACACCCACGTCTTAATTTACTTTACAGGTAAATGAACTTTAACAACATTTTATAACCTTTTTATACACATTAAAAACTTGTTTTCTTAAATTAAAGTTTTACAAACTCTTTGAAAAGAATCTAAATAATTTTTTTTTCCGTTTTGATTAACTGTTTTCTGGAAATTGCTTTCAAGCAATTGAATGAAATAATTAGTTTTTAACGCAGTTAAAAAAGAACTCCACTTTTTCCTATAATAAAAGCAATATTAAAAGAAGTAAAGTTAATAGACAAAGAATTTAAAACAAAATGATAGTGTTACATATTTGCAAATATCATTCAAAACAAATTTCTATCTAAAATAAGAAAGTTACATTTCGATTTGGACCAATTCTTTTTAATTCTATTTTTTTATGTTGGTAGCTCGATGGGCTCGGAACTAAAGGAGCTCGGTTCGAACCCCACCGAAGCCATTAAATACCTTTGTGTCTCGACCGGATACGGATATGTTGAATCTGTAGACCGAAAAGTCCTACCAGGTCAGTGGGTGGGAAAAGGTACGAGCCCCGTCCCCCAAATGACGCCCCTGTGGATGCTCATTTAAAACTGAGGTAGCGCCAGGGGGGGGGTCTCGTAAGTCCAATAATATTTCTGCCCCCATTGAAAGTCTCATTCTCGCAGGTAAAGTGCTAATGTCTTCATTGTCCTTCGTGTCTAGGCCCGATATGGGTACGTAAACCTTTTCCTTATGGGGTGGGATAGCATTTATCCCAAAAATACGGGTCCAAGAATATATATATATATATATATATATATATATATATATATATATATATATATATATATATATATATATATATATATATATATATATATATATATATGAATATATATATATGCATATATATATATATATATATGCATATATATATATATGCATATATATATATATATATATATATATATATATATATATATATATACATATATATACATATATATATCTATATATATCTATATATATATATATATGCATATATATACATATATATATCTATACATATATATATGCATTTATATATATGCATATATATATATCTATATATATATATATATATATATATATATATATTTATATATATATATATATATATATATATATATATATATATATATATATTTATATATATATAACCCCATTTGTGGTCATTCTTACGAAGGGGTATGAAATTTCCTGTTCTGAAGAGAGAATCGGAAAAATGGGCCCCGTAAGCTAAAGGTTAAATACGTATATCGGAAAGTCCTTCCATGAGGTCAGAGAGTATGGGAGAAGGTACCGTCCCCCATATGTCTCTCCTGGGATTGCACGGTCAAAATATGCTTGGCACCGGGGGGTAACCAATACGGAGCCCCCATTGAAATCAACCAACTATTCTTGCGGTTTAAGGGCGATTGTATTATGGAACAAGTGTCCAAATATTGGCAACCAACTACAACTTTTTTTTGTTAGTATTATTAATATATTTCTACTTTACATTTCTATTTATAATTCTTATTTTTTTTTCAAATTTCTTCACTCTTTACCTTTCCTTCTATTTCCATTTCCTTTTATTCCAATAATATTTCTATATTTGTGCCATTCTTTGGAAATAAATTTCATTCTGACGTGAGGAAATAGCATTCCGATATTTGCACGACTCTTTGCAATACTATTACTTTTATATTCCTTTTCTATTATTTATATATTCTATTACTATTGTTTCGATATTCCTATTCTCGATTTGTATTTTATATTCCAGGTTTTTCTTTCCAATTTTTTTTTCTTTCTTTTTTTTCTCCTCTTTGATTTTTGATTGTATAGTTCATGTCATTTCAGCGATATCCAAAAAAATTTGCTATTTTTAAAATAAAAAACCGATTTTAGTCTGAAATAAAAATGCCACTGATACATTTGATTTGTATACGGAAATTATGCAATAGTAATAGCTCATGCTCTACATAAAAAAAAATTTTGAAATAAATTTTGAATAAAAAAATTTCAGGAAAAAAGTTCAGAATAAATGTTTATAAATGTACTTTTGGCATATGTATTTTTTTCCCATATTTTTTTCCGTATGTGATACTGAATCATTTTTCATCGGGTATTTTTCTCATACATTTCATGCCAGAATGATAAGGGCACTGGCATTCGATCCAGCGCCTGTGAATTCGAGTCCCACTGCGGGTATGAATGTTTGAAACCGTTTGGAATTTTAAACTGTAAATTTAGTTAAACCTTGTGTAGCGAAAGTTAAATGTAGCGTTCTTAAGGCTGCCGTGTACTAACCCTATTGGATTTGCTCATATCAATGTTAACCCATAGAGAAAATGTGTCGATTACTTACAGCTATATAAGTGCTGATTATCCAGTGTAAATGGTATTTACAAATAGCGTTTAGAATAAGAATGCGTTGTTATCTATCTATATATATAAAACAGATCCGTAACTGACTCACTGACTGACATACAACGCACAGACCAAACCGCTGGACCTAAAGGGCTGAAATTTTGCGTAGCGATTCTTCTTATAGTGTAGGGGTGCACTAAGGAAGATTTTTCAAATTTCTTCTTAGATTTTTTTTAAATTAAATTTTTAAGCTGTTTTTTTAACTTTTTTTACGCTTGCATTTAAAATAATACGTTGAGGGTTATAAAATTTATATCGCGAGAAAGATCATAAAAATTCCTTTAAAATGAAATTTTTTTCGAATCTTTACCTCCATTTCCTGATTTTTGGTGAATTTTTAAAGAATAAATTTTAGAATTTAATTTATTAAATGCTGATCACGTGATTTCTTTTTCTGGTACTTTAAATAAATTTATCGTCACATGCATAACAACTAAATAGTCAAAAAATATTTTTTTCCTTGCTAATGCGGCAGACGATTGGACATTATCCAAAAAAATATTAAAATACAGTAAAATAAATGTTCTACAAACTGTACTATATTAACTGCTCTATATTCTTTAGTATTCTTTATATTAGATTTAATTTGAATATTTTCTTCTACATTATTTTTTCTATAAAATTATCCTTTATGATTTTCTTATAAATATATATATATATATATATATATTTTACATCAAATGTACACATTGATCGTCGTATTTATCGTATAATATATATATATATATATATATATATATATATATTTGGCATTAATTGCATACATTGACCGTTGTATTAAATTTGAATGTACTCCGTAGCGAAGTACGGGTTTTCAGCTAGTATACGTATATAAAATAGTACCGGAACTGACTTACTGACTGACTGACATATAACGCACAGTCCAAACCACTGGACCTAAACGGCTGAAATTTTGCATGGCGATCCTACTTATAGTGAAAGGGTGCACTACGAAAGATTTTTTAAAAATTCTTCTTAGATTTATTTTAATTACATTTTTAAGCTGTTTTTGTAACATTCTTTAAAGTAGACATTTAAAATAATAATCCGAGGGTTATAAGATTTATATCACGAGAAAGATCATAAAATTTCCTTTAAAATGAAAACTTTTTTGAATCTTCACCTCCATTTTCTGATTTTTTGGTGAATTTTTAAATATTAATTTTTAGAATTTAATTTATAAAATGCTCATCACGTGGTTTCTTTTCTTTCAATTTTGCGTCACGTGCATAACAACGAAATAGACAAAAAAAATTTCTTACTAATGCGTCAGACGATTGGACATTATTCAAAAAAATATTAACATACAGTTAAAGAAATGTTCTTCAAACTGTACTATATTAACTTTACTATATTCTTTAGTATGTTCAATTAGATTTAATCTCAATATTTTCTTCTACATTATTTTGCCTATAAAAATATCCGTTACAATTTTCTTATAAATATATTTTTTCGTTTTTTTTACATCAATTGCATACATTGATCGTTGTATTTAGCATAAATATATATATACATATTTTTTTCATTAATTGCATACATTGACCGTTGAATTTAATTTGAATGTACTCCTTAGTGAAGTACCAGTTTTCAGCTACTATTTATATACTTTATTTGAAATATAAGTTTATAAAGGGATCAAAATTACGCCTTTCCGTAGTTCCACGTGTATCCGAAATTCCGTACCTCAAGTGTTAAGGCTGTACTAACCCTATTGGATTCTCTCCCCTCAATGGTAACCTATGGAGAAAAAATGTCTACCATTGACAGCTACATAAATGCTGATAATTCAGTAAAAAAGGTTCAGTTGCCCGAACTTTCTGCACCTTGCAACAGAATTCATTTTATGAATTTCGTCCACCGAAGGAATTTAGGAGCGTTGAAAACGCACTATAGCAGATTTTTCCCCGAGAAATTCAAATTTAATGTTTTTCCAATGCGGAGGCATTTGCTTTCTGATTGTGGGTACTTCATCTTCTGACATTTGGCCCTTGAAGATCCCGTGAAGTCTTTCTGACTACTTCTTTACTACGGGAGCACACATTTTAGGTGAGCCAGTATTGCTCCCTATGAGGGGACATCACGATAACGGCCAAACCTTATTCGGGATTCGAACCCAACCCCACAACATGACAGAGTAGGATGCTATCCACTATACCACGTGGACGGCAATTTTAAGGGCACACAGAACATCTCAACAACCAAAATGAAGCGACTTCAGTGAAATGTTCATGAGCGTATTTAATTGCAGAAAACAGATATATGCAAAATATTTATATACCATTAAATACATACATTATATTTTATATTTAAAAGGAAATGCAAGAATTATGTTAAAAATTTAGTTTATTGTAGCAATTTAATTATTTTCAAAAACTTGTTAAATGTTTGATACTATATGTCAGTTATGTAGACTTTTCTAAAAATCTATCGAATTCATCTCTTCTAAATTGGGTGTGGTAACATAAAATATATCGGTTGACAATAATACGAAGTATTTTGCTGCTAGGTTAGAGAAAAAATTAAATTAAAAATGTGTTAGTGGAAAACTTAAAAAAAATTAAAATGTTAATTACATATTTTTGTTATTTTCAATTCAATACAATTTCTCTACACCTAGAAGCAAAAATCTTCGTATTATTATTAACTGATATATTTTATGTTACCATATCAAATTTGGAAGATATAAATTCAATAGATTTTTAGAAAAGTGTACTTAACTGACTATATTACCAAACATTCAACAAGTTTTAGAAAATAATTAAGTAGCTACAATAAACTAAATTTTTAACAAAATTCTTCCATTTCCCTTTAAATATAAAATATAATGTATTTATTTACTGGTATATAAATATTTTGCGTATATCTGCATTCTGCAATTAAATACATGCTCGTAAACATTTCACTAAAATCGCTCCATTTTGGTTGAAATTTTCTGTGTTCCCTTAAAGTATTATTTGAATTTAAAAAAAACGAAAAATGCCCCAAGGTGTAAAATATCTTTCTATATTACAGAGTGCAATTTAAAAAAAAAGTCTTTAAATCCAAGTCGGCAATCCTTGGATACATTTTCTCCATAGGTTAACACTGAGGTGAGCGAGTCCAATAGGGTTAGTAGACAGCAGCCTTAACCAACCAACCGATCCTTATGTTTGACTACCTGTCCATTATCATCCCTTTGAAAGGTGATACACCACTGCGACTACCACAATAAACATATCCGAGTCTGGTAACTATAACGCTGTTATCCTATCAAGTTGACTTTCCCATTAGTTGATGTGAGAAAGTCTCACCTTTCGTGCTGCATACCTCGCAATCTGTGTGTGTTTGCCGAACGACGGTGTTCCTGTATTCACCACTAGAAAATGCGAATTCAAGCCCTGTTACTTACATGAGTGTTTTGCAGACATTCAAAATCGGTTTTAAACGATAGGTCTCGGTCTATTTGATCCTTGTATAACAGAATGTAAGTGCACTTCTCTGGATCCCAAGTATCCTCCCAAGTAGCACGTATACGTCGGGCCACCATACTGCCGACGTATGACCGGAGTGATCCTTGTATAACAAAATGTAAGTGCACTTCTCTGGACTCAGTATCTTCCCAAGTAGCACGTGTAAGTCGGGCCACCATACTGCCGACGTTTAACCGACGTGATCCTTGTATAACAGAATGTAAGTTCACTTCTCTGGACCTCGAGTATCCTCTCAAGTAGCACGTATACGTCGGACCACCATACTGCCGACGTTTGACCGACGCGTCGGTCAAACGTCGGCAGGATATTACTTGGGAGGATACTCGAGGTCCAGAGAAGTGCACTTACATTCTGTTATTCAAGGATCAAATAGACCGAACGTTGGCTTCGGAATCCGACTGGAAACCGATTGGAAGTCGACCGTCGTTTTCCGTCTGTATACCGACGTCAGTTATCCGCGTCGAATTTCGGTTCTCTTTTACCCTAGAAGTTTTTTTCTTTTAAAATTTTTAAAACTTTAAGTGTTATACATTGGTTTTTGGTTTTTTATATTTGGTAATACTTTTATGTTTAGAAAGTCAGTGTAAATAATGAGATACAAGATTAGGAATATCACCCATTATCTCATATAAATTTAAGGCAGTAATTATATTTTATTTTTATTGTCTGATAAGTTATTTAGCTTCCCAGTTTTGATTGGAAAAAACATAATTTGTAGCATCAGGAATAATCCAACGCTGCTGTCATATGTCGTTGTTGGTCTAGTTGCGTATGGTGACGTCGGTCCAACGACGAAACCGTTGGCGCGCCGTTGGCCCAGTGGTAAGTCCGACGTCGCAACTGAAGTCTGCCTGATCTTTTGAGTCGCGGATATGGCGTCGTCGGATACCCTCCATAAACCGACGTCGGTCCGACGTAGTTCTGCTACTAGGGCTGGTGGTTAGCATGTCGGCATTCGGTACTGAGGGTACTAGATTCGAGTCTGGACAAATGCCTCTCTATGATTTAGTGTCTACGCCGGTTATGAGCAAGTTGAATCTATAGACCGAAAGTCCTTTCGGAGGGTTGTACGGGTGAGAGGAAGGTACAAGCCCCCAGTTGACACCCCTCTAGCCGGAAGGAATTTTCACCGGAAGGCCATAGTTGCTACGTCGAGCCGTGTGGGATGCATTGAAAGCATTGAAAGTGTAGCGCTCCAAAACCACCCAAACTAATATTAAGGTAATCTATATGTATAAAACAGTTCCGTAACTGACTGACTGACCGACAGATAACACACAGACCAAAATGCTGTACGTAAAGGGCTGAAATGTTGCATGGCGATTCTTCTTATAGTGTAAGAGTGCACTAAGAAAGATTTTTGAAAAATTCTTCTCATATTTTTTTAATTAAATTTTTAAGCTGATTTTGTAACATTTTTTCAGTTCGCATTTAAAATAATAATCTGAGAGTTACAAAATTTATATCACGAGAAAGATCATAAAAATTCCTTTAAAAGAAAATGTTTTTAGAATCTTTACCTCCATTTTCTGATTTTTGGTGAATTTTTAAATATTATTTTTTAGAATTTAATTTGTTAAATGCTGATCACGTGGTTGCTTTTCTATTTGTGATACTATAAACTAATTTTCCGTCACGTGCATAACAACGAAATAGACAAAAAAATGTTTCTTTCTATTGTTATTGCTAATGCGAAAAAATTGCTGATTTCAAACGATTGGACCAAAAATATTAAAATACAGTAAAAGATATGTTCCTCAAACTGTACTGTATTAACTGTACTATATTCTTTAGTATGTTCCATTAGATTTAATTTGAATATTTTCATCTTCGTCTATAAAAATATCCGTTACGATATTTCTTATATATATATATACATATATATATTACATCATTTGCATACATTGACCGTTGTATTGAATTTGAATGTACTCCGTAGCGAAACACGGGTATTCAGCTAGTTAGACATATGGAAATAACTTTTGATTTAACAAACTGCATTTGTAACAAATTTATAATAATGCAAATTTATACTGTACAGTTATACGGCAGTATTTCTTATTACTTCCACTTCATTGCGCGAAATTTCCCGGATAGTCCAAAAAACATCTTTTAAAAGCATATCCAAGCAGAAAATACTGGCGCCGATTGGAAACAGCATTTACATTTAGCCTCGCTTTTAGATTCTTCAAGCGAAAACTACTCGTAGGCATAAGATAAGGGTCGATGTGCCGGGCGTAACATGGAGATAGTACAATACCGCAGAAACTTAGGGATAGGTTAAATCATCCTCTTTTTGACTACGTAAGACTGTTTTGTTTTGGAGGGGTTTTCGAACTACGATTTAAAAGTGACTGTAGAATGTATTAATAATATGCATAACGATATGAATTAAAACATTACACGCGTTTTACTTATAAACTGTAGTTTTCGAAACTACTTGTATTACTTGAAATGTATACAATACTAGCTGAAAACCCTCACTTCTTTACGAAGTACATTCAAATTAAATACAACGGTCAATGGATGCAATTAATGCCAAAATATATATATATATATATATATATATATTTATAATAAATACGACGATCAATGTATATAATTGATGTAAAAATACCAAAAAAAAATCTATAAAAAAATTTTTCGAATCTTTATCCCCATTTTCTGATTTTTGGTGAATTTTTAAAGATTAATTTTTAGAATTTCATTCATTAAATTTTGATCACGTGATTTCATTTTCTGGTACTTTAAACAAATTTATCGTCACGTCATAACAATGAAATAGACAAAAAAATATTTTTCTTTTCTTGCTAATGCGGCAGACGATTGGACATTATCCAAAAAAATATTAAAATACAGTGAAATATATGTACCTCAAACTGTACTATATTAACTATACTATATTATTTAGTATGTCCTATTAGATTTAATATGAATAATTTCTTCTACATTATTTTGTCTATAAAATATCCCTTACGATTTTTTTATAAATGTATTTTTTTACTTGAATTGTATACATTGATCGTCGTATTTATTATAAATATATATATATATATATATATATATATATATATATATTGGCATTAATTGCATACATTGACCGTTGTATTTAATTTTAATGTACTCCGTAGTGAAGTGCGGGTTTTCAGCTAGTAACAAATAAACAATCACGGGAAACAGCTGAAATTCAAAATTTTTTAAAAGTAAAAAATTAATATTAAGGCTTTAGTGTACAAACTCTATTGGAACCGCTCACCCCAATGTTAACCTATGGAGAAAATGTGTCTACTATTTACAGCTACATAAACGCTGATTATACAATAAAAATGGTATTTTCAGATAGCCTGAACTTTTCTGTCCCTTGCAGTAGGATTCGTTTTATAAATTTCGTCCACCAAAGGAATTTAGGGGCGTTTAAAACACACTATACCAGACTTTTTCCCCGAATAATTTAAATTTTAAAATATTATCTTCATTAAAATAAGACGAAAGATGCCCCAAAGTGTAAAATTTCTTTCTCTATTACGGAGTACAATTTTTTTTTTAAATGTTTCAATCCAAGTCGACAATCCTTGGACACATTTTCTCCATAGGTTAGCATTAAGGTGAGTGAATCCAATAGGGTTAGTACACGGCAGCCGTAACTGCCTAATACATCATCAAAGAATTACAATCCACATTCCATAATACTATTAAGGGGGGAGATCACCTTAAAACCTTAAAAAAAATCAATTTTTTATTATGATTTGATTTTAAAAAATGGAATGTAAGTAATCTTTTTTTAAAAATGAAGTCGATACTACAATTAGAACAGCTTTTATGGCCAAATGTTTAAAGCTGATAGTAAAGTAATATGTAGAAACTTTACATTTTAAAAGGCTTTTTCTAAAAACTATTATTTCCAAACGTGTGCGCACTATTTCTTCAAAACTAATGGTCATAAATTGCTAAAAGTTTGTGTACATGTATATTTAGTACGTTTATACAATTTCTACCTACATTTAGGTAAGTACATAGTACAAATTTTTTTACAGAAATTTTTTTGATAAAAATTTTTATATTTCTTGTATATTACAATACATTTGCCTGAAATATTATTTTTATGTGAAATATGGTAATTATTTTAGGTGTAGATTAAAGTATAAGCTATGAATAGAATATATAGAAATAATTTAATATATATCTCTTATATAGTTTTTTAAAAATCAGCGAGCAATGCATTGTCCTAAGATTCATTATTCATAAAACATTTATTATTTTTACATGAAATTATTTCTAATAATCTCCCAACAATTTTGCTTTTGTTTTCTAATAGATAAATCTTTTTACAATTCACCCTAAAAATTGGTTTAAATTAATAACAAATTAACTGTTTGACAAAACATTAATCATGGTAGTAAAATAAGTGTGCTTTTGCGAGTGCAAACGTGATCTCCCCCCTTAAAGAGAAAAAACCTTTTCAAAATCCACTTAGAATCGACAATTTAAGGTTTCACGTTGTAAGGTTTACATAACATTAGATTCACAATAATCGAACTTTTAAGTGAATAAATTTAAAGAAGCCGCTGAAGGGGATTCACGACTCTTAAGTCGAGGAAATAAAGCATATTTTCATACTTTTTGACTCTTTGTAACTATTTCAATTTACTCCCAATTTTTCCAAATTTTATGTATATGATAAATTGATATATTTACTTTAATAAACAACTTTCCAACTCTCCAAATAATTTTAAATATTTTTTTAAAAAATGCTTTAGATATACCTTGTTTTTTTAAGTTATTTTTATTGTATACTCGCTTGCGCGCAGAACTAGGAAATTAATTTTACACTTAGATCTATAATTCCTGTTTTATATTTAAAATAAATAATTCAAAATACAGTTGAGCAAAAAACATTCAACATTAAAATATTTTTTCAATTTTTTTAAAACTGCTCAAAATATACTTAAAATTCCCTTAAATTTTTGCATTAATTTAACCCTAAAAAAATAACAAAATGTGCAGTGATTGCAATAACTCTAGCCCAGACGCAATAAAATAACATGATTATGCAGTGATAAAAGTTTCATGGAATTATATTTCATAGTTTTTGAGATATTAGTTACGGAATGATGCAAAATTACATTTTGAGAAAAATGAGTTTACAATTTTTCTTACCATAAACTTCATCAGTAATTAATTATTTAGAATATCAATATCTCCGGAACTAAGCGGAATATTTCTTATGCGGTTCGCCTTATTTTGTTCAGAAATGATCAGGCTTTAACATATATTTTTTTCAAAAAATCGAATGTTTTAAAGATTTAAGAGTAGTGAGTCCCCTTAAGTTATGCTAATTGCAGCATAGGCTGTTGGTATAAATACCGAGCAGCTAAATTACAGAAAAGAAGTGAAAGGAGGAGTAGAGCTGACGAAACGAAGTATCGAGCTGGAGTCTGGTTTGTGTATAGTTGAGTTTTGCGAGCAGCCGCTCGAGGCGTATAGCTAGGTTGCTTCAAATCTACGCGAGTTCTTGTTAGGCGAAAGTTATTTAGTGGTCAGAGGCCAGAGTTTACGAAGCAGCATTGCTGGTTGACTTTCGAAGTATCTGTGAGTATTTCAAATTGTATTTTTCTTGCATGAGTAGTTATACTAGTGAGTATATTGAATTGTATTTCCTTGCAAAAAATATGCATACAACTCGTACCAGAAGTACGCATCATTTATGCTGAACAGCAAATTTATATGTGCAAAAATTTAAATAAACATTTTTAGTAATTTAGAACTGTGTTTGAATCTAATTCATTACAGTGCCACTTCGAGTTATATACACCCAAGATAGGGTAGAAGTAGCTAGAGGGGCTGTTCGCACATTTTTTAGACGATTTTGGTAAGCGGTAATAAAAAATCGTTTGCTGCAAAAGAAATAATTGCAATTGTACTATGTTTATAAAAGTCAAAATTATCGTCTTTGGCTTGAAAGTTATGTTTTTATTCAAAATGGCGTTTTTAACAAAGCAGTGGTTCGAAAGTTACATTCATGCTCTTTCCGAAGAGAAATATGCATACTCCGTTATCCAAAAACGATGTGAGAGTCATGGTTTTGTGATATCTAAAGCGTCGATAGGTAATATCGTCATCAAGAAAGGAAAAAACGTCAAATTGGAGCCTCAAATGGGACAAAAATTCCAAAGAAGTATCCAAGGAAAAAACGCACATCTTCGACTATTGCAAAGGTACGTTATTTAATGTTAAAAGAAAATTCCCCTAGTCAAAGGACAGTTGCAAAATCATTAAAATGCTCGGTGTCCACTGTACACAAAATGATAAACGTTGATTTAAATCTTAAGAAAGCGAAAAAACGCAATGTGCATCGTCTTCTTCCAAATCATATCGCTGAACGCAAGACACGCTGCAGAATTCTATATGAGAAACATTCATCCAAAGAAAAATGGAAAACAATTGTCACAATAGATGAATCATGGGTGTATTTAAATGATTGCAACAAAAAAAGAGCCATTTATTATCATAAAAGGGGAGAAAAAAATTTAAGTACATGGTTCAAAGAATCGAAAGAAAGTTTTTCTAAGGATTTCATGATTGTTTCTCGTTTTTCTTATAATGGCAAGTTAAAAATAAAGAGAGTGGAAAAAAATGTCAAGATTGACTCCAAATACTATCAAAAACAAATTTTATCGCCAATTTTTCTGAATGAAATACCATCGCTTTACCCACAGTGCCATCAATCTGTGAGACTCCATCAGGACAAAGCTAGCAGTGACACATCAAAATCCACTGTAAATTTCCTAAAAGAAATGGAACAAAAAACTGGTATCAAGGCCATACCCTTCACTGATATCCCTACTAAATCTCTCGATGTATCACCTATGGATTTTTGTGCTTTCGGACTTTTAAAGTCTGCATTATCCAAATGTCGTCCCAAAACCCTTACAGGACTCTGGAAAGCTGTTCAGGAGGAATGGGATAGAATACCTCTTCTGATACTTCAAAAGGCATTATTATGCTGGAAATTGTGGTGTCGAAAGAGAGTTCAGAATAAGGGATGTCAAATAGAACATTTAAAACACAAGAATTTTATGTAATTTAGTTTTGTGAATACAATATACATCGTCTAAAAAATGTGTGAACAGCCTCTGTATTCTCTATAACGTAAATCCAATTATCTCAAAAATCTTCTTTTTTTCTTGCTTGCAACCCTTTTTCTTTGATCCACTCATATAGTAAATAAATGTTTATGATCCACCTTTAGTCAGTTTTATAAGAAATTTTAAATAATTTATAATTTTTTTTTAAATTTAACAATATGTAATAATAATATTGTCCAAAAAAAGTATAAAATCTTTTGAAGTCAATCTTTTGAAGTCAGAGGGAAAATTTTACATACTAATTTTTTATGTAGATGGCTTTAATGCAATTCAAAATAGTAATCATATAGTATAAGAAGGCGTTATCATTTCATTTTTCTTTCATAATTTTAAAGCATTTAAATTTTGAATGATACAGAATTTGCAAATTTTTCCAAATAAATTTGCATCTAATCCTCAAAAATTTAAAAATGTATATCAATATAAAAATGCGGAATATATATTCAGTATTTCTATATTGAGGGTTTACTAAGTTTGATAATTATGCGTTTATCCTGTTTGTTTTAAATTTTTTGATCAAAAAGAATTAGAAAAAAAATTTCATATCACCAGATACATCATGCCAAAAATTTAGATTAGAAAGCAGATTTTTATTTAAAGTTTTTCTATGTGATATGACTATGTGTCATAATGAAGATGGTTTCAACCCCATTTGTTTTTTAAAAATTTCTGACACAGTTTAACTGTTTCTTTACATGCTATCTCTGTCTGTATCTATCTATCTTTCTCTCTTTCATATGACCCTTACAGAGTTGAAGGAGGAGGGGATTGTGGGGGGGGGGGAATTTCGTACCCCCATCCCACCCTTACAAACCTCATGGAGGGAGTTTCCAGTCAAACAAATTAAAATGATACTTAAAACTTACAAAAAACTTCACTTTCATAATGAAGATAGGTGTGTTCTTTAGTCTCTATAAAGTAGAGACATGTTAAATATGTAGGCCTTACAAACCTCATGGAGTTTCCAGTAAAACAAATCAAAATGATACCTAAAAAGCAAAAAACCTTCACTTTCATAATGAAGATAGTTGTGTTCTTTAGTCTCTATAAAGTATGAACGCTTTAACTGTGTAGGCCTTACAAACCTTATGGAGGGAATTTCCAGTCAAACAAATCAAAATGATACTTAAAACTTTCAAAACCTTCACTTTCATAATGAATATAGTTGTGTTCTTTAGTCTCTATAAAGTACGGTCGCGTTAAATCTGTAGGCCTTACGAACGTCATGGAGGGAGTTCCCAGTCAAACAAATCAAAATGATACTTAAAACTTACAAAAAACTTCACTTTCATAATGAAGATTGGTGTGTACTTTAGTCTCTATAAAGTACGGTCGCGTTAAATCTGTAGGCCTTACGAACCTCATGGGAGTTTCCAGTCAAACAAATCAAAATTATAATTAAAACTTCACTTTCATAATGAAGATAGGTGTGTTCTTTAGTCTCTATAAAGTACAGACATGTTAAATATGTAGGCCTTACAAACCTCATGGAGTTTCCAGTAAAACAAATCAAAATGATAATTAAAAAGGAAAAAAACTTTCACTTTCATAATGAAGATAGTTGTGTTCTTTAGTCTCTATAAAGTATGAACGGTTTAATTGTGTAGGCCTTACAAACCTCATGGAGGGAGTTTCCAGTCAAACAAATCAAAATGATACTTAAAACTTAAAAAGAAACTTCACTTTCAGAATGAAGATAGTTGTGTTCTTTAGTCTTTATAAAGTACGGACATGTTAAATCTGTAGGCCTTACAAACCTCATAGAGTTTCCAGTAAAACAAATCAAAATGATACTTAAAAAGTAAAAAACCTTCACTTTCATAACGACGATAGTTGTGTTCTTTAGTCTCTATAAAGTATGTACGCTTTAAATCTGTAGACCGGATTAGTAAATAAACCAAAATTCATAAAGAATTTATGGGGGGGGGGGGGCTAGTGCCGTCAGCTCATCCTTACAAACCCCATGGAGTGACTTTCGGGCCTACAAATTTAACGCTTCCATACTTAAATACTTTATAGAGGTTAAAATATATAATTACCTTCCAAATGAAAGTAAAATTTATTTGAAGTTTTTAGTATCTGATTTGACTGATTTTCTGTAAAAGACGATGTTAATCTAGTACATCACCATTTCAACTTTCCAGAGTGAACTAACAAACAAACCCAAACAAAATTCCGCAATGTAAAACCCACGATAACAACCCTAATTAAGAAATTTACGAAGCAACGATCAACATGTAACTCGCATTTATTCTATCACCGATAAACGGAAACATTTAAATTCTTTCCCTCTAATGCGACTATTATCTCACTTCTTTAGCAATTTAATCCCTGTCCATATTAGAATCCGTGCTTCACAAATCTCTAATTGATTAAGCAGTCCATTACGAAGGGTTGCCAAGGTTACGGCCGAAGGGAAGCCCATAAAATACTTGCCCTTAGAGTGAAGCTGTCCTTCATATCGATACCGATAATGGTAAAAATCTGCATAGCTATCGATTGTCCGCTTATGTGACCTCTCCCCGTTTCAGACGAATAATACACAACTTAGATCAATATCAGAAGGGGGAGAACTAGAGGCACTTACTTCGGGGGAGAGGGCCGAGTTGCTTCTAAACGGAAGAGAATTTTTTGAAAGGGCGATAACTTTTAGTTTGAGAAATTAGAATTATAATTGATAGTTTTGTCTTCAACTTTCGCAATTAATTTTGGAATTAGATTTCAGAAACAGTTTATCCTCCAATTAATTCTAGCCTCAATTGATGTATTTATGTACCTCCACAGTTTCATTTTTAAGGCACTGCCGATATTAAATTTGTAATTATACTTGTGATATATATATATATATATATATATATATATATATATATAATGTATATATATATATACATATATACATATATATATATACATACATACATACATACATATATGTATATATATATATATATATATATATACATACATATATACATATATATATATATATATATATATATACACATATATACATACATACATACATACATACATACATATATGTGTATATATGTATATATATATATATATATATATATATATATATATATATATATCCGTACAAAACATTGCACTCTATATTTATGGCGAGCTCTAAATCTTAATAAAAAAAATCTGACTAAACACGTGATTAGAGAAAGGAAACATGAAAAGGTCGTTGACAGGGCACGAAACATAATACTGAAAAACGGAGCTTAATCTCTTCCCCGAATACATAAATATATCAAACATGTACATAATCAAATCTGTAATGTTTTTCCGTCATGTTTTTGACTTTCTAGCATCTTTCATTATATTTTTCCTATACATAAAAATGAAAGGCTAGAAAAGGGAGTAATCCGTCAATGGACCAAGGATATATATATATATATATATATATATATATATATATATATATATATATATATATATATATGTATGTATGTACATATGTATGTATATATACCGATAAGCCAAAACATTCTTGGGATGATACTTAATTGGTATAATTGCAAGTCAAACTTGAAAGTCAAAAATATTGCGTGTTTTAATCGCCTCTCAATGTTCTGGAAACGACACAGGATTTAGGGCCTGTTCACATAGGAGTCCGGTAGCGGAGGATTTAAAGTATTTAAATATATTTAAACAATGACAAACCTCCAAGCGATTAGCAGCGAAGTTTTTAACGCCTATGATCAGTTTATTTCCGTCTCAGAGCTATCTTCCCTTTCACGCTTTCGCTACCGTACTCCTATGTAAACAGACCCTAATAGCTTTTCAAAATGCCTTTGGCTGGCAATCTCGTCTGTGTTTTGTAGGGTTTTACAGGTACTGTGGTACGATTCATCCATATTGCCACATCGCTTGGTTCTTCAAAACCAAGCTAATGGCTGGGGCTCTGGCTTTAAGGTTCAGATCCTGTGGTTCGAGTCCCACTGGTGTTATGGATGCTTCCAGCCGTGCGGAATTGGCTTTAAACTGTACGTCCCGGTCTAGTTAGCCATCGTATAGCAAAAAGTAGACCGTAGAGCTCCAAACCAAACTGCAGTCAATTAACTACAAAGTATGGACACGCAAATCTTGATACATTTGTTAAAATTGTCCTTTCATTAAATGGGTACTTTCATTAAATGAATTGTCCTTTCATTAAATGAATGACAGACCATTTCTGTTTGCATTTTTTTTTCAATTTCATTGCAAAGGCCTAACACCAAAATAAAAAAATCGTATCTGTACTCCTTCATACAGTACCCGACAGCAATTTTAGTCAACAGATCTTCAACCCAAACACGTAACAAATTAATTAAAGCTCTCGCGTGGTGCCAGCACGCTAATAAGCTTCTTCCTAAACAAATATTATCATGCATACACAAAAAATACAAATACAATGCAAATACAATACGATACAAATACAAATTATTGTCATTTCATTAAACGGGTGCTTGTTAGAGAATGAACCAACCATTTCTTTTTTCCCTTTTTTTTTCAACTTCATTGCAAGGGTTCTAACACAGACTAACTCGAAATGTATATTTAATGCTGACATATTTCATGCTGATACGTCCAATTTTAAGATGAATGTGCTTGCTAAGCATAGTTGTACAATTTTTTTAATCTGTAAGTGCTCACAAATATGCAACGCTCAATTGTACAACTGAAAATCGATGGTGCGGGGCTAGCCTAACATAAAAAATGCTATCTGTACTCCGTTACAAACTACCAGACAGCAAAGTTAATTATCCGATATTAAACCCAAACACGAAATGAATTAATTAAAGCTCGCACCAGTTAAATGCCAGCACACTGAAAAATTTCTTCCTAAACAAATATTACGATACAAACAATAACAATAAAAATTTAAATACAATTCAATAAAAATACAAACTATTGTCCCTTCATTAAACGGGTACTTGTTAGCGAATGAACCCACCATTTCTTTGTCTATTTATTTTTTTTAATTCATTGCAAGGGCACTAACTCGTCGAAGTCTATTTTTAATGCTCACATATTTTAAGTTGGATATGCATGATAAGAAAATTTGTACAATTTATAAATCTTCAAGTGCGCGCAATTATACAACTTTCAATTGTACAACTTTAAAATCAGTAGTGCGCGGCTAGCCTAACATAAAAAAAAAAAAAATCTTATCTGTACTCCGTCACAAACTACCAAACAGCAATGTTAATCATCCGATCTTCAACCGAAACACGAAACGAATTAATTAAAGCTCGCGCCTCGTAAATGGCGGCACTTCTTCCTAAACAAGTATTACTTTAAAACACAAACAATAAAAATTAAAAATGCAATACAATAAAAATACAAACTATTGTCCCTTCATTAAATGGGTACTTGTTAGCGAATGAACCCACCATTTCTTTGTCCATATATATATATATATATATATATATATATATATATATATATATATATATATATACAGGGTGTAACGAAACTCTTGGGCAAAACTTTAAGGGATGATAGTACACATCAAGATAAACAATATTATATAAGAAACTTAGGGTCCCAAACGTCTTCCAAAGGAGATAGACACCATTAAAGTTTAGGGTCCGAAATTTCAAATGATTATAAAAAACGGAAAAATGGGTCAATTCGTTTGCGGTTTTAGCTAAAATTATTCTTTTTTCAGTTTTTTCTTGAAAAATAAATGTAAAGATAAAATTAAAAAAATGTCGATAGAGGGCGCTTTAGACTTTGGAGTAACGAATAACTATTTTTTACCGTTATTTTTTTTATCACATTAAATGCTTTCAAAAGCTTAGCCTTAAACTTAAGTTTTGAGCTCAAAATCTGATTCGTTGGGGGTGGTTAAGTAGCGCAAACGGAATTGTGTTCAGGAGTTGCAATTTGAAACTCCCTCCCTCCTGAACAGAGTTCAGTTATTCCCGATCTTGGTGTCGTAGGACTTTGTGTCGTAGACCGGGCAGCAACTACTACCTCCTAGACGTAAAATAAACTAGAGAGGGATGACAAAATTTAAAAATTTATTCATAATACTAGACATGAGCAATTTCTCCTCTCGAAATAAAAAAAAAAATTTGATGTACCCACGTCGTGCGCATGAATGAAGGTTGAATGAATGATGACACGTAGAAAACAATGGTACACGCATGAATTTCTTGTGGAATCACAAAAACTGCTCGATAGAGACCCCACCAGTAAGGATGCAGGCCTCACACCGCCGGCGGAGGGACTTTCGAACGTTAGCAAATACCCCGGGCATCTCCCGGATATCGCCTGCTACGACGGCAATTCTCGCAACCAGTTCCTCGTTGGAGTGGAAAGGGCTTGCGTAAACAAGACTCTTCGTATGGCCCCAGAGGAAGAAGTCTAGACAGGAGAGGTCAGGCGAGCGTGACGGCCAATTTACCGGACCACCCCGTCCAATCCATCGCCCTGGATATGCTGTATCCAATGCACTTCTCACATTTGCGCTGAAATGTGCAGGCGCTCCATCATGTTGGAACCACATACGAGCCATTATGTTGGCTGGAACACTTTGCAGCAGAACTGGAAGCACCTCTTGTAGGAATACCAGATACGTTCCGCCGTCCAGGCACCTTGGCAGAAGATATGGCCCGATCAAATGATCGTAGATAATTCCGGCCCATACATTTTTGTCATCCCTCTCTCGTTTATTTTACGTTTAGTGGGTAATAGTTGCTGCCTGGTCTATGACCGAGCATCTTAAATCGTGAATAACTGAACTGCGTACAGGGGAGGAGGGGGTTCAAATTTCACCTCCTGAACACTGTTGAGTTTTCGCGACATAACCACCCCCAACGATTCAGATTTTGAGCTCAAAATTTAGGTTTAAGTCTAAGCTTTTGAAAGAATTTAGTCTGATACAAAAAATAACAGTAAAAAATAGTTGTTTGTTACTCCAAAGTCTAAAGCGCCCTCTAACAGCATTTTTTTAACTTTAACTTTTAAAATTTATTTTCCAGAAAATCTTGACATAAAGAATAATTTAAGCGAAAACAGCAAACGAATCGACAAATTTTCCCGTTTTTTATGATCATTTGAAATTTCGGACCCTAAACTTTAATGGCGTCTAACTCTAAGTTTCCTATATAATATTGTTTGTCTTGATGTGTACTATCACCCCTTAAAGTTTTGCCCAAGAGTTTCGTTACACCCTGTATATATATATCTCAAGTGTCCGGATGGACATCTCATGAAATAGTAGATTACATCGTGGCCGGAAAATAATAAAATCAGCTTCAGGAACAAACTAATTTATTAAACAGTAAAGCAACCCATCTTACTCGCTTCGAGCCAGTCCAGCGTCTACCGCAAAGAGCGCCAAAATAGAATTAGGTCAGAGAGGTTGCCAGAATTGGCGGTGAAGTTAGTATGTGGGAAGGCGAAGCGTTTACGCCAAGACAAGAAGGAGGGGTTGCCAGGACAGAGATGAAATACAGAATGGGCGATTATAGGTAGTTAGTAATATTATCACATTATATATATACCCAACAAACACAGAGGCATCGGGCCGGGGCCGGATGATTCCGGCCAGCCGATTTCTCCATTGCCGGGCCGGCGCATTAGGTCAGTATCGGATCCGTCACGGGCTTGTCCTCTCGCCCGCGACTTCCCCGTCGAGTACTGGGCCGCTTCCGGTAACAATGAAGCTATCGTGCATCCGACTGAGTACCGTGATTGAACCGCAAATTTCCCGTCGATGTGGACATACAGCCGCACCATTGCCGGAGGCTGACGGGCCGGTTACGGGAGCAATAATTCGTGTCGACAGGCCGTCAAATACCCATCTCGAAACCATCAAAGCGCCGTCGATCAGGGTTACTTTCCAGTGCTGGGCCATAATTGGAATTCCGACAGATTTTCTAAGTTTTTCTTAGACCCCTTCCTTTCACATGCTTTTTATTTTTATTAATGAGATTGTTTATGATAACAGTACTTAACAGTGTTTATGATAACATTTGATATACATCAGATGATGTATATCTGATATATATATCTGTAGATATCAGATGTTATATATGTAATACTTGATATATATAACATCTGATATCTACCCTTACACTTTATTTCTATTTTTTTCTGGCTCTCCATGTATAACTAGTATTAATATTTTTAACTTTTCTCTTTTTCTCGTGTATTTTCAGGTAATAGAAAATATTAATCTCTGCTAAAACCTAAAATTTTTGTTCAGAATAATCCCTTAAAATTATATTTTGTACATGTTATTTTAAGTAAAGTTCGTAAATGTTTTCGAGATAAGAAAATTATAATATTTTCCATAGAGGAAATTTATTTCATTCTTCTCAAAGTTAAAAGTGAGGTGTATTATATATTTGAAAACCAGGAATTACCTGATTATATAACTTTAATTGTTATAATTTATTTGAAAATGATTTAAAATTAAAATTGAATGTAGTTCAATGTTTTATAAATTTTGTTCAGTACTATTTTAGTAGTTGACAAGTGAAAACATTTCATAGTTTTGCATATCAAACAATGGTTCATTGTTAAAGCTTAGCTGTTCAAGAAATATTTTGTTTTGAGACATCTTCAAATACGTCTTGATAAGTTTATTCTTTGGTGATAAAAATAATAATATTCTGTCATCCTACAGTCTTATATTGCTGAATACGATAAGACTGAAAAAAGGACTGAACAAAATTTATAAAACATTGAACTACATTCAATTTTAATTTTAAATCATTTTCAAATAAATTATATAAATTAAGATTATATAATCGGGTAATTCGTGATTTTCAAATGTATATTACACCTCACTTTTAACTTTGAGAAGAATGAAATAAATTTCCTCTATGGAAAATATTATAATTTTCTTATCTTGAGAAAATTTACGAAGTTTACTTAAAATAACAAGTACAAAATATAAACATACCTTTCGGTCATTGTCCAATGACGGTATATTAAAAAAATGTTGGAAATAAAAAAAATCCCACATCCCACACAGTCGAGCATCATGTACACAACTGAAGACATTAACTGTGTAGGAAAATAATTGGCATAAATAGCGTGCGCCAAATGTTTCGCCAAAACAAAATCGCCAATTTTTATACGTCCTGCGACTGCCCAAAGAGCATTCCCGTCTATTTTTAGAAGTACCCCCACTCATTCTTAGAAAATGGTCCTTGCACGTGCAAGGAGCGTCCACGGAGGGACGACACAAAGGTTCACCCCCCGTTTCGCCGACACTGAAATTTCCTTCCCCCTCTCGTTGAAAAAATCCCCAAAAAGAGGAAAATCACCACCCCCGTTTCGCCAACACAAAAATGCTTTCCTCCTTCTCGTTGACAAATGTTTATTTACAAACTACACTACACGCCTGGAGCGAACTGCTCCAGGCTCACGAATCATGGGGGTGCAAAATTAGAAAGGGTGAAATAAAAATTTGTGAAAACTTTTGTATAAAAAATTCGATTTGTGAGATTTTCTATGAAATATACAAAAAATAAATGAAATATTTTTTAGATAAATAAAACAAAGCTTTTAAATATATTAGTATGCACTTGACTGAAATCAGAACTTTGATTTCAGAAAATATTCATTATAAATTTAACATTTTATAGACCTATAAAAATGCATGATGATTGCTAAGAATGTTTGAAATCACTACTATAGGCATTTACTATGCGTATCGTAAGTTGCGTTTTACAGCAAAAAAGTTACATGCATCCGGGAAATCCCACGAGCGCAAGTTAACATTGGCGCAGAATCGAGGCAAAGATTGGGGATTTTTTTAAAGCAAGCATAGTATTTAGAGTTTCATATTCCCTTTATTTTGTGCAGTGTAAGGATTTGAAGTTGATTCTGTAATGAATGTATTATATAATTTTTAAAACATATTGAGTGCACTGGAGATTGTAATTTATTGTTCCGTTTAATTGACTTTGTAAAATTTATGGCTATTTTACTAAATTTCTTATATACAGTGTGCTTTTGGATTCATCAACGTAAAATTTTAAAAGTAAGTGGTTTGTTTATAAATTATTATGTTAATTAAGGTTGCAACAAACAAAATAATATTTACTTTTATAACGTAAGAAAATAAAATCGTTTTTAAAATTTTAAAAGTAATAAAAAAATTATCAACAATTAACAGATATATTTATATATATTCTGTTAATCAAATTCTGTTAATAAATACCATATATTTATATATGTATTGTAGGTACTTAGAGATGTCAAAAAAAAAACTAAGTGGGGCTCAGTTTAGAAAACAAAGAATAGAAATGTAAGAAGCCGAAAAGGAAGTTTTAATGAAAGTTGCTAAAATATGAACATTTTTTAAAACGGTCGATTCAAATAATACACTCGTTGAATTTTAGTGGAAACAAATCGCAAGCTCAAGGCAATAATTCTCCAGACAAAACAGATACAGACATTAGGAATATTTCTGCGCCTGAAACAATTCAAACAGAAAGTGAAATTCTTCCACAACACATTGATATAGAAATAGACTCGTCTGACAAAGAAAAATTTTTAGAACAATTATTTTGATAATTGTGCAAAGTAAAATACTCGAACCTATTAATACAGTCTCGAAAATGCTGCAAGGTACTCATGAAGATATAGAGAAATCCGCTGAGATGCTTTCGTCACTCCTAACCCAATTCCAGAACTTATGGAATAATTGGGAGTTTGTTAAAAAACGATACCCTTGAGTTATCAGCTGTATGGAATATTAAACCTTGTTTTCCCCAAAAAAGATGAGTCTTGTGAAAAGATTCTTTGCTTAATTACAAGTAGATGAACTCATTGAAGACAGTGAACCATATTTCAAAGTCGAGGTGTTTTATAAAGTAATAGATTTAATAATTAATCAATTTACTATTAGATTTGAATCCATTTGACAGTTATGTACACTTTTTAAATGTTTATCACTTGCATATCTCACCGCGTCACTTGATAAAAGTATTCTGGAAGGATCAGAATTGTTACAATCGGCATATCTTTCCAATATTTCACCTAATTTTGGACCTCAATTGCTTCGATTTAAAATGTGCTTTTATATTCAATTAAAACAAATTACTTTAATACGCGAAATTGCTGAACTACTTTTAATTCACACCCCAGACTCAAGTAGCTTCTTTGACATAATTACAGCTTGCCTGATATTTTCACTTTACCGGTGACGATGACGACAGCAGAAAGAAGTTTTTCAAAGCTTAAATTAATCAAAACATTTTAGAAGCATCATGTCACAACACCGTCTTAACTCATTGACCACTATATAAATTGAAAAACAATAACTTTCCAACTTTATCTGGAGAAATTGATTGATCGATTTGCAAACGAAAAAGTGAGAAAACGACAAGTTTTTATGTGGAAACTAAACATGTATAAGTGCATTTTGACAATACAGTTTATAAAATATGTAGTAAATATTAGTAGGTACTCCGTACTTAAAGAATAATAATTTGTTTTATTATTATAGTAATATTTATTAAATTGAATATCTTAATGTTGAAATGTCTTTAATTTCAATTTAAGTGTTATTAAGTAAGATTTTAAATCTAAATAAGAGGATCAGATAGAAAACAAATTTCGCCAGAACTCTTCCGAGAAACAAGGGGGCGCACTGATTGTATTTGCTCCAGGGCGCTGAATATGTAGCTACACCACTGCTCTGCATACTCATAAAGATGAAATCTAGATGTCTTAAGGGGATGGTGGACTTTCAAATTACCAAAAATCGAACAAAAATTGGAATTTTTTTGGGGTGTATTAATATTTTAAAAATATGTAAATATTGGAATAAAATGCATTTAAAATATATAATGAAAAGTAAAATGAAAACTTGGTGGTATTAGAAAAATAAATATTAAAGGTAGGGGAAAAAATATCTTTTAAAGGGCTTTTTATCAAAATGAGTCATTTCCAGATTTGCAAGTCTTTGAAATGCTCCTTGAGTCAATTTTTGACGAAGTCGAATATTCCTTAGTTCGTAATATAGACTAAATATGCTTTGGCTTACGTATAAGTATATAGTTACTTATATATTCTTGGAACTGGAACTGTCATTTCTGTGACGGCTCTTTCTTTCAGTTTTGAAGATAAAGTTTTTTGTTGGATTTCTTTAATAGCCACCGTGTGCATGAAATCCGGAGGAACTCTTAAAAATATCTTTCTGTAAAACTATACGAGCTTTACATTTTGAATCCGAGGAGCACTTCCAGTAGCTCAAATTTTCTCTTTTTCTTTCTATGCGGAAAAGGAAATTTTGGTACTGCACTAAATTTCCGCCACGTTTTGATTTAATGAAAGAAATGTCGCTCATTTTATCTCAAAATCAATGAAGTTCGACGCAAAACCCAAGAAATTAGACGCAAACCGAAGAATTCGACGCAAAATCAAAAAATTCAAGTTCACCATGTGTTTGTGCACTTGTGCCTGCAATCTAGTTCCCAGAGCTATTTCCTGCAATGTCGAACCCACCAACCCTCTTCGACTTGAAATCCCTAAATATCTCAAAAGGGAAGCTTGAACGGGAAAAAAAGGGGGGAAGGAAATTTTGTGTCGGCGAAACGGGGTGGACACCGACACAAAGGAATCTTACGACCCCAAGCGAGGTGCAGCACACAGCTGGCCGAGAGGGGGGTTGGGCGGATGCTCGGTTAAAAAAAATTAAAACTAATTTATTAGTAAAATAATGAATATAAAAATATTATCATTATGCTAGATAACTACTTAGAGTTAAAAATGAATTTTACAAGAATAACTGGAAATAAACAAAACTACATTGGTTTTAAAAACGCTACTCCACGTAGCAACCAGTTGGGAAATACATTTTTCGTTTTTGTTTTAACACGTTTTAACCCATCAAATAGCTTCGGTTAGGGCGATTTTTGTCAGGTTGCAGGAAAATACTATTTTATGCCCTGAGCCTATAAATCACGGCCCGGGATAATTTGCACTATATTAATTTTGAACGTGTCCACCTGAACAACTGAAAAACAAAGCTTTTTGTCTCTAATTTTTGTGCTGGATTTTGTGATTGCTGACCAATAAAAATATTTCACAGGTAAGGAAACTTGATGATATTTTTTCATTAAAATATCAGAGCACCTCACTAGAATCAGCAGAAATCCATCAAATATGCCTCATTATTTACAGTGGCTCCCAAAAGTGTTCGTACACTTACGATTTTCAATGAAATAGGGGTCTATCCATTAATTAAAATGAATATTTCAGAATGCGTATTTAACAATAAGATGTAAAATCTATTCTTAACAAAACTACATGAAATATTTTAAAAACATAGTAAAACTTTATTTTTAAGAAACCAGTAATCAAAAAGTAACAAAAACTTTATCCCACAACAGTCATCGAACACTTGTAAAAAAATCTCTACTTATAAGAAAATATTCTAATTTTTCGTTAAATTAATATTTAGTAGGATATCCTTTAGCATCAACAACAGCTTTTAAACGTCTGGGAATAGATTGCACTAGTTCTTTTGTAATTTCTGCATCAATGTTCATCCATTCTTCCATCATAATTGTTTTTAGTTCGCTTTTTCTTTTAAAAATGTCGTGTTTTCGTACTCGAACCTCCAGTTCTCTCCAAAAATGTTCTATTGAGTTTAAATCTGGCGATTGAGGTGGTGTTTTCAAAACTTGTGGACAATTATAGAGACACCAGAGGCGAACGTTGAGAGCCGTGGTTTTAGAATCGTTATCTTGATTAAAAAAAATTAAAAATTTCAAATACCCGAATTTTAGGCTGATAATTTTAAATTGTCTCTTAAAATATTTATATAAACAGAACGATTCATTATGCCATCAATAAATACCAAATTACTTAGTCCTGATGTTGACATGCACTCCCACACAAGGACACCTCCACCGCCATGCTTAACTGTTTCTACTAAGTTCTTAGGATTAAGTTCCTCATTTTTTCTTCTCCATACAATTATACGCCCATCGGAACCAAAAATGATAAACTTGCTTTCATCGGCAAATAAGACATTATTCCAATAGGTTTGGGGCTTATTAATCATTGATAGTGCGAAGGAAAGCCCGAGCTTTCTGTTTTTCTCACTCACAAAAAAAATTCTACGGGCAGAACGCCCATATAATCCAGCAGCTCTGAGAACTCGTCGAACAGTTTCAGGTGAAATTGAAGTAGAAAATGTTTCATTAAATTCTGCAGAAAGTTTTACAGCACTCAAACGTAGATTTTTCACAAATTTTCTAATTAGAAATCTCTGATCACGTTTTGTTAACTTTGCCGGACGACCTTTTCTTATCTTGATTTTGATCCGATTTTCTTCTTTAAAGCGTTTTATCACATACTGCACAGTATAATGGGATAAATTAAGTAATTTAGCAACATTCCGAACTGATTTACCACAACTATGATGAAAAATAATCAATTTTCGATCAATGCTGTTTGTTGTTTCTTTGCAAGCCATTTTTAAATAATAAATAGAATATTACGGAATAGGCAAGCAAAAAGTAAAGCCAAACGGTATTTTAAATGCCACCACAATTCAAAAATAAAAATAAAGCGCCAGGCGATAATTTTAGTTATGAATTTATCCAAAAATATTTCAGTGTACGATGACTTTTGTGAGATAGTTTTTATTACTTTTTGATTATTGGTGTTTTAAAAATAAAGTTTTACTATGTTTTCAAAATATTTCATATAGTTTTGTTAAGAATAGATTATAAATCTTATTATTAAATGCCCATTCTGTAATATTCATTTTAATTAATGGATAGATCCTTATTTCATTGAAAATCGTAAGTGTACGAACACATTTTGGAGCCACTGTAGGTGTTCATATTCAAAATGAACTATTTCCCTTTTGGAACAAAAAATAAGACATGAAATAATATCACTCTTAAAATTTTGTAAATATTATTCTACTATTTTAGATTCCACCCCTGATCTAAGCAACCAAGACCGACTTACTGTCGTAGTAAGATTTGTTCTATTAAGTAATAAATCAAAGCAAATGGAAATTGGGGGCATTTTTTGGGGATTTATTTCAATATCAGATTTCCTTGAAACAGATAAATCAAATAGGTCTACAAAATGTAAATATGTGGAAAGTATGTAACATGATCCATTTAAAAATGAAAAATATATTATAGCTGAAGATTTATGCGATGAAACTGACAACATTGCCCTCTATATTTCCCTTGAAATGAACGCGTGAAATGTGATTCAATACCTATTTACAAACAACCTCATCTATCTGTGTCCAAATTTAGTGATTACCATACGAATTTTATTAACATTGCCTGTGACTGTGGCTAGCGGGGAAAGAAGCTTTTCAAAACTTAAAATAATAAAAAATTATTTGAGGTCTACAATGGGACAAGAAAGGCTTTCAGACTTATCTATTATTAGCATCGAAAAGGACATTTCGGAAGATATAGATGATCAGATATTATAACAAAATTTGCATTAAAAAAAGCAAGGAAAGCAAAGATTATCTTTTTGACTGACTTATTAAGTATATGTATTAATAGATATGTGTTGTATGTATTTAATATAACGTATTCATTTAGTTGTTATATCAATACATTAATAATTATTATGTTAGGTTATAAAATTAAAAAATAAACTGAATTTATAATATTTTCTGTAATTCGTTGTTTCATTTAAGGTAAAAATATTTCAGAGAAATTTCAATTAATCCATACGGTATGAGGGGGGGGGGAATTATTCTCGCACACGTATGGCAGCTACCCTAGAAACTGCCCTGTATTTACTAGCACATTAAAAGCTACTAAATTACTGTCAACATTTACATACATACAAACACACACTTTCTAATTTTATCTCTGATGAGATGGAGTTTGTTTTTATGAAGCATATTCGAAAAATATGAATACAGTTCATATCAATGGGTGTTAAAACTTATAAAGTATTTGTACCTACATTTACATATACGTTGGTCTGCTATATGAAATTTATTTTCAGTCATCAATTATTTTTATTTCATTTCCTAGATTCATTCTTTATTGTTCTATACATCACTAGCTATAAAGTATGCGAATAAATACTGTAAAAATGACGAATAAAATTCAATGTACCTCAATATTTTAATAACAATATTATGACTGTATAGAGGTTTAAAAATGTATGATATGTTTTTAGTGTTTAATCTGTTAAACATTTATTGAAATGCATTCGGACGCAATTTCATTTAAAAGAGAACTGTCACTCGAAGTATTTT
The DNA here is from genome assembly GCA_907164885.2 of Dolomedes plantarius. Classification (NCBI taxonomy): domain Eukaryota; kingdom Metazoa; phylum Arthropoda; class Arachnida; order Araneae; family Dolomedidae; genus Dolomedes; species Dolomedes plantarius. Next base: position 66,857,198 of record OU015499.1, on the reverse strand, counting down.
ACTTTATGCTATGAATATATCTATCTTCTGATAAATAAAAACGGTCATGTTATTCATTACAAAATCAATATACTTACCCCCCCCCCCCCGCGAAAAAAAAGTGCCGAAAATAAGCTAAAATGGTCATGTTTCTATAAAAAAAATGGCTCCAATTCCTGCGTCACGAAATATTTAAATCATGAAATAATTATCAACACCATCACCGAAAAATTTGAAGTCCAAATAAGTGTAACCCAGCGGTCTACCAAAAAACGAAATGTAGCGCCTAACGAAATTGATATTGGCCCAATGCAACTGGTGGTAGGGTTGCCAAGTAAATCGCAGAGAACCTGAGTATGAAATGAAGCGCCAGATAGATACCCGCTTTGGCATCCAAGAGAGTCTGCCGAAAAGTCCGTCTTAATCAAAATGAAAAACAAATTTAGGCAGGTACTACTCTTTACTCTCTTGTGCATAAACTCTTGATCGAAAGAATTATCCATTTGTATGTGGATGTTTATTTCATTTCTATATAAAAGCCAAAAATAAATTAATATAATCTAACAATAGTTGATGTCTGTCAAAACACGACGGCTAGATAGTAAATGAATGTACTAATACACAAATTATATTCAACACATCATTGTCAAATGTTGAAAATCATAATAATGCGCAGAAACAAATTGTGATTAAGCGGCCTCGCGCTTAGTGAGTATCTAAAGACAGATTTAAAAATGTCACTGAGCATGTGCAGAAAGCAATTTTTTTAAATTGTAAATTATCGCTAATTAAACAGCATGAAATAAACAGTTTCCATGAGGTTTACTATTGTATTTCACAAATATAATTATCATAAAAATAAATAAGGCCGAGATAGATCTAGAGAGACTTCTCGGAATAAACATGTTTACCATTAAAACATGTCACTGAGCGTGCGCGGAAACAGTGAGTGTCTAAAGACAGATTTAAACATGCCACTGAGCATGCGTAAAAATCAATTGTAAATTATTGCTAATTAATGGAAATTGCTGTCACAAAAACCAAATTTAACAAATCTACAGATTACAATCTTTCGTTTAAGACCAAAATGAAGTAAATTGATGCAGTAGTTTTCTCTCACGGACTGCCCAAAAAGTCGGCTTAGAAAATTAAATATATAGATGATATATATTATGCATATATCACATAGTATAACCGAAAGATTATATTATATCAGCCGTATACTTCTGATATAATTCAATCTTTTCATACAAGGAAAATTATGTGAATTTTTCGTGCAAAAGAAGTTTCACAAAAGTGAAATAAATATTTATGAAAAGTCTGTTTAATCTAATCTTCGCCTTCCCTTTCAAATCCATAATTCTGATGCAGATTTCTGTTACTTGTGGTTACGAATCGGACTATCGATTCCGGGACGTTACAGGGAGAGCGGTTTCGCTTCGATTCCTATCCAACCATCACCGGCCCTCAAACGGGTACACACTACGGGATTCCGCGTCGGACATTCGTAATCACCCGGCAACGGTACGGATCATTTTCCCCGAGCCTATCGTTCTACCGGCGCCTCCAGAACCGGCCCGTCAAGTTGCCGTCAGTCTTGTGTTTGTTGGGTATATATATATATATTAAATTCATTGCAATGGTACTAACATAGACTTAGGGCCTGTTCACATAGGAGTCCGGTAGCGGAAGCGTTAAAGTATTGAAATATATTTCACCAATGACAAACCTCCAAACGATTAGCAACGACATTTTTCACGCCTGTGATTGGTTTATCTCCGTTTCAGCGCCATCTTTCCTTTTACGCTTCAGCTACCGGACTCCTATGTGAACAGTCCCTTACTCGTCGAAGTCTATTTTTAATGATCACATAATAAATTATATATTTATTATGTGATCCATATTGCGTATCCATATTTTAAGTTGGATACGCGCGATAAGCAAAGTTGTACAACTTTTATATCTTCAAGTGAGCGCAAATATACAACTTTGAATTGTACAACTTTATAATTACAAGATAAAAAGAACTTTTTATATACCATGTTTTTAAATTTTCTGTTGAATCATATAAACTTGACAATTATATGTATTAATAAATACTTTTTTAAAATTTTTTCGATGAATTATCCCATCAACTTGAAAGAAAATGAAGTTAATTGGAAGTTAACTTGCGTTTAACTTTTCGTTCCCGTCCCGGCCGACAGATGGCTGCAGCAGTCTAAAGAACAAAATTAACTGAAAATAACTGAAAATTAATTTAATTCTGCTTAAAGATGGCTAAAAGTATTTAAAAAATGCATTGTCATCGTGTTCTGAGCTATTCTAAAAGTTTCAAATGTCTAGCTAACCGGGAAGTTAGTTGAAAATTGATTGCAAGATTTGTAAGAGACAAACACACACACAAACAAGAAAGCAAGTTAATAAAAACATGGTAAAAATCGATAGTGCGTGGCTTGCCTAACATTTAAAAAATCTTATCTGTACTCCTTCACAAACTACCAGACAGCAATGTTAATCATCCGATCTTCAACCCAAACACGAAACGAATTAATTAAAGCTCGCGCGTGGTAAAGTGCCGGCACGCCGAAAAGCTTCTTCCTAAGCAAATTAAGTCCGGGGAGGAGTAACAAACAAGTCCGGGAATAAGCTGTCTTCACGTCTACAAACGCCTTCAAAGAGATATGCCGACAAAAAAGCTGTTAGTGTACTACTCTAATCGATTGCCCGCCAAAATGACCTCTCAGAGACGATGACATCTCCGGACTAGGGTATGTCGAGATCAATATCTATGTTTATTGACGCTGCCGTACAGACGAGAGTCATTTAGATGTGTAATTTAGTGCACGGCGAATAAAAACATATAGACAGAGCGGTAATATATTTTACCCTTTCACCCATTCATCTTTAAACAACGGGAAATCAGAGTTATTTTATTTCACGTTGTATAGAAGAGACGTTTTCAAACATGTATTTATTATAGAAATAGATTGTTACGGGCTTTTGTGTAACAATTACTTTACGGGTGAATAGCGCTCGGGCAGCATTACATTTTGCAAATACGATATTTGAAGTCTGTAAGTATTTTATGAATATGCTGAGACAATGAACAATGGTATCGCGTTTCAATGGATAGACGTTTTAAAGTTGCAATTATTGTAGAAACATATTGATATATGTATAATTTATTATTTGCGTCTCTTTTCCACATTTATCATTTTTACGTTCCGGTACTGCTTCAGACAAGAGGTTTTGCAAGAAAAATAACACGTCCGTTTTCCCGTTTCTCTTTTTACAAGGTCAGACAAAAACGATTAATTTTGCTTCCCCGTGCGAGAGCCTTTTTAAATATGAAAATAATAACTCTATATAATACTATATAGAAATATACTGTATAGAAATATATAGATAGAATGATAAAAGCCTTTTTGAGAATGTTTCATACATGTTTATATTTAAATAAGGGCACTCAGAAAATTTTTATTTTATCTTCCATATAAGAACCATTTTCAATGTGTGACTATTTCACAAGTTTGATTCTTGTGACTATTTCACAAGTATTGATGCAATGATAATATACTTTTAATGGCTGTTTTTCAAATTCTTTCTTAATGAAGCTGGTTTACTGAGAGAGTTTACTATCTTCTTTTTCTACTGAAGTGCTAAATAAGACCTTTTTTGATAAGACCTTTTTGTGTTGAATTATTTACACTGTATAAGTTCCTTTTTTGATAAGGTCAGTGAAGTTAATTTAATTTTACGTCCAAACAAGAACCATTTTAAATATTTAGTTATTGCGCAGGCTTATTCATGCAATGATAATATCCTTTTCACGCCTGTTTTCCACGTTCTTCCATAAACAGGCTGGTTTACTGAGACAGCAACTGTCCCCTTTTCCTACTAAAGGATTAAATAAGACCTCTTATAATAAGGTTAGTCAAGGAAACTTAATTTTACTTCCCAAACAAGAACCATATAAAATATGTAATTACACTGCTGGCCATTAAAATTTCAACACCATGAAGGAGGGATGATACAAACGTCAAATTCGCATGAAAGGAAGAAGATGCTGGGATATGCAAACGATTAAGATTAAATCGCAATCGAACGAAGCAGGAAGGAGAAACGGCACCTCAAACTCTGAGTAAAAGGAAAGTTACGCAGCAGGTTTCTCATTCGGAAATCACATTGGAATGTTGGTTGTTTGTGAGAAGATCATGTTATGTATCTTATAATAAGGAGAAACGGCTACCAACACGTGTTCAATAGCGGCAGTATTGCGGTCTATCGAGAGTGCGGTTTATCGTACCACGATATTGCTACTCGCATTGGTCAGAATCCGACGACTGTCATGCGAATATGGAATCGTTGGGTTCAGGAGGGACATACTGAACTCCATGCAGGATCTCAACGGCCTCTCGCCACTAACGCTCGAAAGGACAGACATGTTGTCATGTCGGCCTTCCAAGATCGTACAGCCACATCACGGACCTTGAGTCGGGAAATGGGCTTGTTTGCAGCACGACAAGTATCCGCCCGGACGGTGCGATGACGTCTAGAGCAGCACGGACTGTCTGTACGGCGACCATTATTGCGGATTCCCTTGACACCGCAGCATAATGACGCGCGGTGACAGTGGTGCGCCCAACGACAAAACTTGATACAGGAGTGGTACCACGTCGTCTTTTCAGAAGAGTTCCGGTTCTACGTGCAGCATCATGATGTACGTATCCGTGTCTGGAGCCACCGAGGAGAATTCACGTGGCCTGCTTGCATCCGATGTCGTCATACGGACCCTGTACCTGGTGTGGTGGTATGGTCAGCCATTGGGTACACCCCACGAACACCTCTTGGTCACCTGGTCGATAATCTAAACAGCCAACGTTACATTTCTCAGATCTTAAGGCCGATATCTGTGCCCTATCTTCGAGGCCTAGGAGACGTTATGTTTCAACAAGATAAGACGGGCAACAAGACCGCATGTTGCCCGTCGTATCCTGACCTACCTGGATACAGGGGGTGTTTGACTGTTTCCCTGGCCAGCACGTTCTCCAGATCTCTCACCCATTGAAAACATCTGGTCATGGATTGCTGAGAGACTGGGCCACCACCGCCCTCCAGCCACTACGATTGATGAAATGTGGCATAGACTTGAAGCAGAACGGAATGACTTTCCCGTATCTGTCATCCAAGTCCAGTTCGACTCGATGCCTAACCGGGTTAGAGCCGTTTTACCTGCCAGAGACGGTAGCTGTGTGTACTAATTTCGGAACCTGTATACCCCGAAACTGCCTAAAAATATAATCATGTTTTCTTACTACAATGATGTCTACATACAATAAGTAAAGTTTTGTTATCTGCTTTCCTTCCTGGTGTTGCATTTTTAATGGCCAGCAGTGTATTTCACAAGCTCATTTATGCAATGATTATATCCATTTTTACGCCATTTTTACACTTTCTTTCTTAATGAAGCTGGTTTGCTGAGAGAACAACTGTCGCCCTTTTCTACTGTAAGATTAAATATGACCTCTTTTAATAAGGTCAGTCGAGGAAGTTTAATTTTACTACCCATTCAAAAGCCATTTTAAATGAGTAATTAATGCACGAGAATAATGATGCAATAATATTCTTTTTACGTCCTTTTTCCGCGTTCTTTCTTAATGAAGCTGGTTTGCTGAGAGAACAACTACCCCCTCTTTCTACTGAAGGATTAAATAAGACCTCTTTTGATAATGTCAGTCGAGGAAGTTTAATTTTACTTCCCAAACTAAAACATTTTAAATATGTAATATTTGCACAAGCTTATAGATGAGGTGATAATATCCTTTTCACACACTTTTCCACGTCCTTTCCTTCAGCGGGTGCGGCAATTTTTGGAACACCAGCAGTAGCGCGTGGCACAAAGTGCAACGTCTCTTTCAAACTTGATTATTCCTTTTGTAATAAACTTTTTTTTCAAATTGAAAATAATAATTCCGTGTTTTATGACAAGATATAAAATGTTTATCATATTGAGATATATTTATAATTAAAGGCGAAAGATACAATCATCGCCTTATTTCAAAACTGTCCGGTTTATTGGATTTAAGGACAACTTGCGAAAGGATTCCTATTATGTCCAAAAACCTAAAAAACAATGATATTATCCATCTTCGTAATATGCGGGATACCGTGTAATAGCTGCACATTTGATCGACTACATCAACTCCTGATTTTGTCGTATTGTAATCCAGTATAATCGCTGGTTTACCACGGATAAATCACGACTAACAATGAATTGAAAGGAAAACAAGGGTCATAAAATCAGACCTGCATTTGAAAGGGTGTAGCTATAAATAGAAACTGCTTAGACATTCAAACCTTACATGTAAAAACAAACCACTCAAAATTACGAAAATGTTGCACTCTATACACGGGCGCGCCCACTGAAGGGTTAAGGAGACTGGTTTGCTGAGTTCCCATTCCCCCTTTCTCTTATGAAGGGTTAAATAAAATCTCTTTTAATAAGTTAGTCTAGAAGTTTAATTTTACTACCTATTCAAAAGCCATTTTTGACATGTAATAATTGCGCAAGTTTGTTGATGCAATGCTCACACCATTTTTACATCCGCTTTTCCCTATTATCTCTTAAGTTTGATTTGGAGAGCAGAGGTCAATTTTTGTCACACTAGGCCTAATTAGGCCGGGATCTATAGGTTAAACGCGATATATTTTAATGAGATCAATTATAAAAATATAATCCCCAATCATGATACAGTATGAATATGTAATTATTGCATAATCATATTAATCCAATGGTAGTATCAACACGCCCGTTTTCCATGCTCTCTTTTGAATAAGGTTCATTGGTTAAGCGAGCTACATTCATCTTTTGTTGAACGAGGGCTAACCAGGCGCTTTTTTACTATGGACAATAAGAAAATTATAATTTTATTTTTACCACAAGAGCCACTTTAAATATGTAATTATCGTAGAAGCATACTATACAAAGATAAAACATTTTTGTGCTTATTTCTTGCACATCAATCATTCAGTGAAGTCAGTCAGGTAAAATCCTTTTTACTTCCCATACAAGATACAGTTTGAATATGTAATTATTCTAAAAGCATACTTTGTGGGATACATTGATATAAATCTCTTTACTCTTGTTTGCCGCATTAAGCTTTTTATGAAATCTCCTATTGAAATTCATTTTCACTCCATTAAAAAAGACGCATTTTAAATATGTATTTTAACCCATCAGCGGCTGCGCCCGTATACAAAGTGCAACATTTTCGTCATTTTGAATGGTTTGTTTTGGATGGACGGATGGTTTTAGCGTCTGAAATTTTGCTTTCCGAAGGACCGTTATGGAGGAACGTAATCCTACGTTAAAAAATTCCCGTCGTTTTAGTGTTAAAAACATCTCAAATTCACAAAATGGAACAACGATTTCTGATTAGTTTTCTGGATAATAAATATAAGTAAGACCCCATGTTTTGTCATTTCACTATTTTTTATTTTGGAAATTAATGTTCTCATACACTTAAATTAATTTTCATTGCCAAAGATTACTTGATAACAAAGTGAACGTGCATTGTAATCATGCCCTAAAATACGGAATTTATTTTAAAATCTTAATTTTCCCGCAAGTGAGGAGAGTTTATTACGTTTTCATCAATTTCCACTATAGCGATCACTCTTTATAACGTCAAAGTGAATGTACGTAACAAAGTGAACGTACATTGTAATCATGCACAAAAATACGGAATTTATTTAAAAATCTTAAATTTCTAGCAAGTGAGGAGAGTTTATAACGATTTCACCAATTTCCGCTATAGCGATCACTCTTTATAACGTCAACAAAGTGAATGTACGTAACAAAGTGAATGTACATTATAATCATGCACTAAAATACGGAATTTGTTAAAAATCTTAATTTTCCCGCAAGTGAGGAGAGTTTATTACGTTTTCATCAATTTCCGCTATAGCGACCACTCTTTATAACGTCTACTTAATACGGTACCTGGGTGTTCTTTATAACGAGCTCTTATAAACGCATTTAATACGAGTATTATAAACGCATATTATTACTTGGATAATGTCTTATTTTCTTCCAATTTCCGCATTTATATTTCTCCAAGGTCAATCAAAAGAAATAAATTTGACTTCCTATACACAGAGCATTTTAAATGTGCCGTTATTTTGGTGGCATGCTAGTAATATATACTTTTTGCTCATCATTCATCTTTATCTATTAATGAGATCAATGAGTGAAATTTAATTCTTATCTCCCGCGCAAAAGTCAGCTGATATGGGTCATTACTGCAGGAGCGTACTCATAAACTGATAATATATTTTTCAGTCAGATTTCCACGTTTATCTACAAACAAGGTCACTGAAGGCCAGTTTCTTCTCCTATAAGAGGCATTTTAAAATTTTAATCATTGTAGAAGCATGTTGATACAATCTTCATATCCTTTTTATTCGATGCTAATGTTTTAAAATTGTCAGTCAGAGAAATAAATTGTATAATATGTATATATTTTACCCGTTTCCCTTTTCATCTATTTTTATGATCAACGAATGAAACTTAAACTTACTTCCAGTACAAGAGGCAATATAAATGATTAATTGTCGTAGAAGTTAACTGATAAACTAATAATGTAATTTTTATCCAGCTTTCATTTTTTTCTGATCGATCTATATTATTTCTAAAAGGTGTTTTTTGGTTTAATCCCTTTTGCTCCCATCATACTTAACCAAAATCGATAAAATGAGGTACCATTTTAAAGATTAAGATCTCCGCTTCGTTCGACATCTTAATTTAGAATTACATATCTTATTGTTTGTTTAAAAATCGAAGTATAAACATTATAAACAATTTTTATTCCCCTAGATGGCGCGCGCTAGCTTTTTTACTTTACAATTATCAATCACACTGAACTTTTAAATGTAAAAGTCGTTTGCTTTTATTATCATTTTGGGATTTTTATTAATGAGTTTCTTTATGAGCAACATCCGCGTAAGTGTACATTTTTCATTTTGCATGGAAAATCATATGTATTATTTCTAAGCGACTTTTTGTGACGATCCTTACCTCTCCCTTCATACTTAACCAAAATCGATAAATGAGGTACCATTTGAAAGAATAAGTTCTCCGCTTCTCTCGAATTGTTAATTCAGAATGACACATTGTATTTTTTTGTTTAAAAAAAGAAGTCAAAAATTTACTTTGAGACCTACCGTTTTTTCCCTGAGTGCGTCGAAACGGAATAGTCAAATACTCTGCACAAAGAGGTTTTGTAACGTAAATATCACATTTTCCATGCTGTGTCATATTTAACTTTTAATATTGTCTACAAAGGTGTTTTGGTGTGTACATATCTCATGTTCCCCTGTTTTGTCTTATGCTTCACCTCCAATATTGTGGCCAAAGGCGTTTTGTAATTGGTTTTGTATTATCCTTACACACCATTGTTGTTTGACAAATAAACAATGGCTACAAATGAATAGGATTTTTTTCTCATCCGCTACAAACCAACAACCTCGCTATAAAATTTATCGTATTTTCATCGCATGCGAAAGGGTCGCACGGGTCAACTAGTAGGATATATTGAGGAAATCCAGTTTTACATCTCCTAACAAAAGCCACTTTATTATTACCATGTTTTATTAACTCGCTTTCTTGTTTGTTTGTTTGTGCGTGTGTGTGTCTTTGTCCGGTACAAATCTTGCAATCGATTTTTAACTAACTTCCCGACTAGCTAAACATTTGAAACTTTTAGAATAGCTCAGAACACGAGGACAATGCATTTTTTTAATACTTTTAGCCATCTTTAAGCAGATTTCAATTCATTTTCAGTTAATTTTGTTTTGTAGATTGGTGCAGCCATCTATCGGTCGGGACGGGAACGAAAAGTTAAACGCAAGTTAACTTCCAATTAACTAAATTTTTCTTTCAAGTTGATGGGATAGTTCATCAAAAAAAAATTTTTAAGTATTTATTAATACATAGAATTGTCAAGTTTATGTGATTCAACAGAAAATTTAAAAACATGGTATAGAAAAAGTTCTTTTTATCTTGTAATTATTGTGAAATTATTGTTAAAACATGCTGATACATTGATAAAATACTGTACCCCCGTCTCCCCTCTTCACCTTTCCATAAGATCAGTAAGAAATTTAATCGTCCCTCGGGGTGCTCTGTCAAAATTGTGGTACCACCGGGCAAATAGTCGACCTCCGACCCTTTGGTGTTCAATAGTCGTAAGCTACCAGACATTCCTGTTGCTGTCATTTGGATTTTTCAGGCCAGGGGGCGTAAGTAACAGCAACAAAACATATTTAATTTTACATAGCTATATTGCGTAAATATTGTCCCAGTGTCTTAGATATTATTAATTTTTCAGTAATAAACTGCTTAAAACTGGTATTTGATCGTTTTTAAGAAAGAAAGTTTATCAACTTCATGGAACGGGATACCTGAAGCCAGACTGAAAACGTTCAATTTCTTAAAACAAGAAATTTGGATATTAGTAATCTGACAAACCATCTGAGGTCTCACGAAAACATACAGGGTGTCCCAAAAGACCATGGCGCATTTTAAAAATTTATAACAAATAATTACAAGATAAAAAGAACTTTTTATGTACCATGTTTTAAAATTTTCTGTTGAATCATATAAACTTGACAATTCTGTGTATTAATAATTACTTTTTTAATATTTGTTTGATGAATTTTCCCATCAACTTGAAAGAAAATGAAGTTAATTGGAAGTTAACTTGCGTTTAACTTTTCGTTCTCATCCTGGCCGATAGATGGCTGCACCAGTCTACAAAACAAAATAAACTTGCATTGGCATCGTGTTCTGAGCTATTCTAAAAGTTTCAAATGTCTAGCTAGTCGGGAAGTTTGTTAAAAATCGATTGCAAATTTGTACTGGACAAACACATACAAACAAACATACAAGCGAGTTAATAAAATCATGGTAATAAGTATAACCCCTACCATGTATGAATTTTTGTTTCTCTTTGAAAATCATTTTTAATCACGAGAACACAAGAAAACATTTAAAACGATAAAGTAATTACATTTACATCCAAAATTATGCCCAAAATATATTTTTTACAACCACGCTTTTGGTTACATCCGCCAAGATCGGGCAGTAAACTCTTTCCGTAACGAAAGAAAAAAGTCATGCCGCGTAGGAGAAAGATATCCTTTAATCAACGCCAAATAAAATCAACCGTTTGTTTAAATGATTCATCTCTCACTCTTAGAAGTTTACCGTGAAAAAGAGTGTTTGTACTGTACTATGATATAATTAATATATATATATATATATATATATATATATATATATATATATGAAATGTCCGGATGGACATCTCATGAAATTGTATCTTGCATCGTGGCCGGAAAATAATATAGTCGGCTTCAGGAACAAACTAATTTATTAAACAGTAAAGCAACACATCTTACTCGCTTCGAGTCAGTCCAGCGTCTCCCGCAAAAAAGAGCCAAAATAGAGTTAGGTCCTATTCCCTAGAGAGGTTGCCGGAATTGGCGGAAGAAGTTAGTATGTGGGAAGGCGAAGCGTTTACGTCAAGACAAAAAGGACGGGTTACCACGGCAGAGAGGAAGTACAGAATGGGCGATTATAGGTAGTTAGTAATATTATCATATATATATATATATATATATATATATATATATATATATATATATATATATATATATATATATATACATACAGGTAACCCTCCTATAACACGGTACATAGGTTCCTAGAAAATGCCTTGTTAGAGGAAAACGTGTTATGTGAGACCCAGAGAAGTTCAAAAAAGGGGGTTGCGTTCTGAAAACTTATTAAAAACAAAAAAATTTTTTTAATTCCAACTTAATTTTTATTAAAAATATAAATGTATATATAACACAAACGAAAAGAAACAAAACATATTATTTTCCTTTAATGAGACATTAATTTAAGAAATTTCTTCCTCATCACTGCTCAGTACAATCAAACGAGAATTTTTTTTCGATTGAACGATATCACCTTCACTTTCAGTACCTGTTTCTTCACTTGGATTTTTTACACCTTCTATCCTCTTTAAAAAACCAGTAATTTTGGTTTATTTGCTGGTTCTTACAAGGTCATTGTAGATTCACGGTATAGAGATAGACAATTTTGCAGCTCCCTTTCGAATTTTCGGCTTCTTTCAGCGGAAGGGTCTGCATTCAGGAAAAATAAATCAAGATTTATAGTTAAGCTTAGGCCTTCTTGTAATTTTATAGAGTTATAAATGAATAAATTATAATTTTTTTATATATTTTCATGTAAAGTCACTATAGTTCATTATTCCTTCCCGTCATTATTTTAAGAAAATTTAGTTTTTAAATGTGTTAAACAAAAATTATGCTGTCTAGTGCTATAGAAGTACAGTGTTGTACAAAGGTTTTCGCAATTCTTTTATCGTGTTAGAGCAAAACCGTATTGTAAGATGCCGTGCTGTAGGAGGTCTGTCTGTTTATATATATATATATATATATATATATATATATATACATATATATATATATATAAGATATATATATAATATAAGACAAAGTTGAAAGTGTAAAAACCAGTATGAGCTCTAAAACTATAATATATATATATAAATATATATATATATATATATATATATATATATATATATATATATATATATATATATATATATATATCTTAAACAGCGAAAAATGAAAATCAATTACAATCGCACCAAAAAAATTTATAGCTGTGATTTTGGTTACATATGTCAAGATCGAGTAGAAAACTCCCTCCGTAACCAAAGAACTACGTCATCCAGAGCAGGACAGAGCTACTCTTTCATCAGAGCCCACGAACATGCGCACGCGAAATAAAAGCACCCGTTTGTTAAAATGTTTCATCTCTCACTCTCAGAGATTTTCCGCGAAAAGGCGATGTTTGTACTATACTAATCGATTGCCCGCTGAAATGACCTCTCTCTCTCTCTCTCTCTCTCTCTCTCTCTCTTCTCTCTTGAGTCGGAGATGATAACATCCCCGTCTGCTGTGTGTTGTACCGAGATCAATATCTACCAACATTCATCGAAGCTGCCGTATCGGAGCCAAATTTAAATGTAATTACTATCCGGCAAGGAATGACATATTGCCTACGAGGCCCTCGTGTGTTGTTTTTCCCGTCAGCCACTTTACCGACGTTTGACGAGGGAACGGCATAGTTGTCGGGCTCTTTCGTCTTTAACGTTGGTGGTGACGTAAGCGGTACAAATTGAAGGTAATTTTGGGGTATTATTCAGCATTCGTTTCCGAAATCATCCGGTAATTGTTTTCGAGTTAAACTCAGGTCAAATGACCGCGTTGCAAATGATGAATAGGGTGATATATTTTTAAAATATTATTTGTAGCACTTTCAGTACTTTGATTCCAAGAAATGTTTATATATATATATATATATATATATATATATACGCTGTTGTTTCTAATGCCCCTGGCCGAAATTCTAGACCAGGTCCATACAGGCTTTCGGAACTGTTGTGGGCGGCGTCGGCTTACAATAGCAACCACAAGGGTCGGAGTCGGTCTTAACTAGGTTCCACCTAAATACACCTCAACAGGCGACATCTGGGGGATCGTAAATTCTCCCGCCCTCTCTGACCTTATAGAAGGACTTCCATGTCTACGAATTTAGCGTGTCCATATGCGGCCTAGACACGGAGGTATTTAATGAACTAAATTTAACAGATCTAGATAATTTTAAGAAGAATGTAGACTTTAGCTTATGTTGTTTTGTTTATATATATATACTAGCGGCCCGCCCCGACTTTGTCCGGGTTGAACAAAATATTATACCAATAAATTTCCAGTTGATAGCCAAAAAATTGTAAATTTTTTTTACCTTAATAATAACCTAAATAATACCTTAAATTAATTTTTTGTTAGTTAATAATTAAAATAAATTTTTTAAAAGAAAAAGGCGTGCCGGAGAACGGCTAGGCTCGAACCGCTAGCGTCAGAACAGAAGCACACCGCGATAGCACCACGAAAAGGATCGTTGAAATCTTCGGAACAAAAAGCGGTAGAAGACAGTAGCGGAAAAAATGGAGATTGTTAGGATTAAGCCCCTAACTTTATTTCTACTTGAAGCGTCTTTAATTGTAGGTGAATAATAATTATAATAATAATAATAATAACGCTTCTCTGACTCCAATATAAATATTATTTATTATATATTAGATGTTGCTTATATAACTAAATAATTAATCTACTTTTTGACATCGAATACATCTAACAGGCACAACCAAAACATTGATTCTTCTTTTTTATTATATCACTTATGTTGCCACACATGTTCAACTTATTTAATTAAAATTTTGATGGCCAAACGATAAATTGATGTGGAATAAATTGATGAGGATTTAATTGTCGTCTGCCGAAGCGACTCTACACACCCCCTTCCCAGTAACAGCGATTACGGAAGAAAATCTTTTAAGTGACTGGGAAACTTCACATGTCGGCCAGTTCTGGTAGTCTTTGAATTTTCTTCGGCAGCCTTAAGCTCAGGTGTTTCGTCAAGTTTTGTTTTCTTGGAATGTGGTTCATGGTAGGGGATATCCGATTCTTTCATTAGAAAACATGGTTCTCTCTTCTTACTTTTCCCTGGATTTCAATATCGAAATACTTATCCTTTCTTGCCTTTACAGGATAGGGTCCAAAATAGACAGGCTGTAGTGAAGAATTGTTGATGTTGTTGTATAGGAATACGTGAGAACAATTGGAAAGTTGTTTAGAAACAAAAACTTTTCTATTTCCGTGGGTTGTGGTAGGACTTGACTTAATTTCTCTTATTATTTTCTGAAGGTTTTGAGAAAATTCCGACTGTTTCATGAGAGGTGCTGTTGAAAAGAATTCTCCAGGTAATGCTAAGGCTGTTCCGTATACAAGTTCTGCTGATGAGCAACCCAAATCTTCTTTGATGGCAGATCTTATGCCTAAAAGAACGAAAGGCAATGCTGATAGCCATGACTTTGATTCCAGCAGGAGGCATTTTAGGCTTGCTTTCAAATTTCTGTGCTGTCTTTCGATCAAACGATTCGCCTGCGGATGATACGCAGTCGTATTATTCGTATGAAAACCGAGATATTTTCCCAAGGCTAGAAAAAGTTGACTATCAAATTGTCGACCTTGGTCGGATGTTATGCGATTCGGTATTCCGAAGCGTGAAAACTAGGTATGAACCATAGCTTTAGCGATTGATTCTGCTGATTGATCTTCCAACGGCACCGCCTCAATCCATCGAGTATAACGATCGATTATAGTTAGGAGATATTTGAATCCTTTGCAAATAGGTAACGGTCCAACCAAATCTATGTTTAAATGTTAGAATCTATGTGGGGGGTATTTTGAATTCTCCCAGAGCTGACTGTGTATGTCTGTGGATTTTGCAACGTTGGCATGATATACATGCTCTAGTCCACATTTGACAGTCTTTTTTCATGTTGGGCCATATAAAACGTTTCGTAATCAATTTTATTGTGGATCTTATTCCGGGATGAGATAAGTTATGGATTGATGAAAATATTTTCTGCCGAAATTTTGCGGGTATGTATGGGCGATTATAATTTGTAGAAGTATCGCAGTAGATTTTCTTGTCGCTGTCCGGCATAGGAATTTGTAAGATTCTTAAGTTTGGATTGTTTCTCAGTATTTCCAAATCTTCATCTTCTTGAACGTTTGCTATAGTTTGTAAGTCTATTGAAGATGGCACAGAAATGGTGTCTATACGAGAGAGTGTGTCAGCAACGGTATTTTCATCCCCTTGAATGAACTGGATATTAGTTGAGAACTGGCCAATGTATGACAGTTGCCTAGCCTGCCGTGGCGAGGCTTTTTCCAAATCTTGTTGGAAGGCAAATGTTATTGGCTTGTGATCCGTATATATTGTAAAAGATCGACCTTCTAAGACGTATTTGAAATGTTTCACTGCTGTGTAGATGGCTAATAGCTCTCTGTCATAGGCACTATATTTTCTCTGTGTTGGCGTGAGAGATCGAGAAAAGAAACTCAAGGGTTGTTTTTCATTATTCAAGATCTGATGTAAAACAGCTCCAATAGCAGTATCGGAGGCATCTGTCGTTAATGATATTTCAGCCTTTTCGGATGGGTGAGTTAAAGTCGTGGCATGACTAAGTGCATCTTTTAAAGCTCGGAAAGCGTTTCTTGTTTCTTCCGTCCAAGTTACTTCTTTTCTGCAGTTCTTTTTGATACCACTGAGCAATGCTGTTAAAGGTTGTTGCAATTTTGCACAATTGGGTATAAATCGGTGATAAAAATTCACCATACCTAAAAAGCGTCTTAAACTAATGAATGTCTTAGGTTCTGGAAAGTTATTGATTGTATCAACTTTCGTTGAAAGAGGTTCAAGCCCTTCAGCTGACACTTCGTACCCAAGAAATGCAAGTTTAGTTTGACCGAATTTACATTTTGCCGCATTAATGCATAGACCATATTCGTTTAGTCTTTCGATCACTGCTCGTACATGTTGCTGATGAGTTTCTTCATCAGGAGAGGCTATTAGAATGTCATCCAAGTAGCAAAATACAAAATCTAGTCCATACAGCACCAAGTTCATGAAACGTTGGAACGTTTGGGCCGCAGTTGTAGCACTAGGGTCATTTTCATTGCTTGCATCTTCGTCAGCCATAGTAGGATTCTATCACGTCCGGGTCCACCAATGAAGCGTCTTTAATTGTAGGTGAATAATAATTATAATAATAATAATAATAACGCTTCTCTGACTCCAATATAAATATTATTTATTATATATTAGATGTTGCTTATATAACTAAATAATTAATCTACTTTTTGACATCGAATACATCTAACAGGCACAACCAAAACATTGATTCTTCTTTTTTGTTATATCACTTATGTTGCCACACATGTTCAACTTATTTAATTAAAATTTTGATGGCCAAACGATAAATTGATGTGGAATAAATTGATGAGGATTTAATTGTCGTCTGCCGAAGCGACACTACACTACTGATTAGATCTACATAATATATAGCCTATGTCCATCTGGAATAATGTACCTTTCAAACAGTGAAATAATTTTTCAAATAGGTACAGTGGTTCTGAAGATTACCCTCCACGTACAAAATCGCTCTCTATTTATATATAAGTATAGATAGCACCACGCTAAGGATCGTTGAAGACTTCGGCACAAAAAGCGGTAGAGGACAGTAGCGGTAACAATGGAGATTGTTAGGATTAAGCCCCTAACTTTATTTCTACTGATAGATATACATAATATATAGCCTATGTCCATCTGGAATAATGTACCTTTCAAACAGTGAAAGAATTTTTCAAATAGGTACAGTGGTTCTGAAGATTACCCTCCATGTACAAAATCGCTCTCTCTTTATATATAAGTATAGATGTGTGTGTGTGTGTGTGTGTATGTATATGTATATATATGTATGTGTGTATGTGTTTGTACATATATATACACACACACAATATATATATATATATATATATATATATATATATATATATATATATATATATATATAAACTAGGGACTTCGCCCCTAGGCTCGCTACGCTCGCTCCTCTATTATGGCTAATAGCGTGATACATAGGGATGATTCTGGTGCAATGTAACACCTTCCATCCATTTACTGTTGTCACCCTTAATGCGAAGGGCGTTTCAACACTGTTGAATTATCAGCTTTAAAATTCAATTAAAAATCGAAAATTTAAGATATAGACTTGAAATGAGGTTTATATGAATAAGAAATCTTTCAGCTTCCAGATGATGTAAATATTTTCTTTGTAAGATAAAATCTCGAGGAGCATCGATATTATATCCACATAGAGGACGAAATTTCTTGAAAAACTGTGTTTCATTTTTTGATGACAATATTAGTCTGTTTTAAAATATTTTTAAACAAATGAGGTCTAGTTTGAAAGAGAAATGTATGTAGTCTGAGATTGTATAAAGATCAAAATTCTACGATCATTTTTTGGCGAGTTATCGTAATTTCAAGATGAAAAAGTCAATATTACCCCACAAAACATAAAATAATAAAAAAAAACTTATATATACATTTCGTCAAGTCCGATGAAGATCAGATATGTCTAACTTTGTTCCCCACATTTTTCTGCATCTATTGGTATTGGTTTCGACCCCATACCCCCAGCGGTTTCGGAGGAGATAGCGTGACAAGCTTTTGACAGCGGCGGCAGCGGCAGCGGGAGTTACTTTTTTTTAGAATACTAGGGGCTACGCTCGCTCCTCTGTTAGGGTCAAGGTCAAAGTATATTGAGTTTGTTGGATTGCGATGGTCTTACGACTTTGAAAATGGTACGCAGACGCAGTCAACCCAAAGCGAATTGATTCCCATTCGAATTTTACAACGATTGGGTCATTCATTTGTTTACAAGCCAAGGGGAGAATTTCGGATCTTCCTATCAAATTTGAAGAAATTCGTGTTAAAGTATCGTTCTTTAAAATTCAATTAAAAATCGAAATTTTAAGATAGAGACTAGAAATGAAGTTTATATGAATGAGAAAGCTTTCATCTTCCAGATGATGTACATAATTTCTTAAAATAAAAACTCGAGGAGCATCGATTCTACAACCACATATGTGACGATATTTCTCGAAAAAGTGGGTTTAATATTTTGATGAAAATATTAGTCTGTTTTAAATTATTTTTAAACAAATGAGGTCTTGTTTGAAGGAGAAATGTCTGTAGTCTTAGATTGTAAAAAGATCAAAATTCTACGATTAATTTTTGGCGAGTTATCGTAATCTGATCATGAAAAAGTCAATATTTTTCCACAAAACATAAAATAAAAAAAAAACTTAAAGTCCGACGAAGATGAGACATGTCTTACTTTCTTTCCCGTATTTTTCTGCATCTATTGGTATCGGTCTCGACCCCATACCCCCAGCGGTTTCAGAGGAGATAGCGTGAGAAGCTTTTGACAGCGGCGGCGGCGCCAGTTACTTTTTTTTTAGAATATATATATATATATATATATATATATATATATTACGCACAATTATAATACGGGATTACTGTAGTTATAATTTAGATCAAAGTACGAGTAACTCATTTCTTGCAGTCATATGTATTCATCTGCATAATTTGAAACAGTTAAACTACTCTGGCTTCTCCCTCCAAATTTTTCTTTTGAGAATGTGCATTCTTTTGTAGCGTCAAGGATCCCTGGAAGCACGAGACAAATCCAGACGCATAAATTTAAGAGGTAAATGGACTGAAACATTTTTCTAAATGTTATAAAAAGAAAAATTCTTTATACCTGAATCAGAAACTCGGCCGTAAGCGATTACAACTATGTAGTTTTAGTACTGAAAACTTGTATCTTATTTTTTATGTGGAATGTGGATTCTGGTTAAAACATGTTTCGCTGTTATCGTGTTAGGTTCCATCAAATTGTTCTCATCGTTTAAATTAATATATGTGTAGGTGAGAGTTGCCAAAATTGTGCCACTTAAGAAATTATGCATGATGGGGAGGATTGATATGTTTGTATAAAAACCCATCTTTACTAAATCATAGAATTATATTTAATTTTAAAAGGGCCCGGAACACATTTTAAAAAAAATTTTATTTATTGAGTTAAAATTTTGAATATTTTTTTGATGGTTAACCATATAATTTGTAAACAAAATCACTTCATAAAACTTCTCAAAATGTTTTTAAAAAATTTTAAAACTTTAAAAAAGTGGGGTAATTTAAAACTGTTATAACTCGAAATATTATTTGTCGAATTCCAATTCTTTTTCATTTAATTAAACAGAAATATATAAGTATATAAGTTTTAATTCTGATTCAGCACTTTTTAAATATTAATTTTTAAAAAAATTAAAAATATTTATATTGAAAATTACAAAAAAAATTATGTAACATATTTTTAAAAAATCATATTTTCAAAAGTAAATGTTTTTTTCAAATTTGCTGAATCAAAATTAAAGTAAAATAGTTGAAAAAGACATTTTCCAAGTTTCAACCATTTATCTTTGACGGTTCTTGACTTATATCAATTTAAAGACGAGAAATGGGGAAAAAAAACCATCATGCAGAAAAACGCACTTACAGGTTTAAACAACGCTTGGCTACTATTAGAATGTTGCAAAAAAAATAATTTCTCCTGTTCTAATTATGATAGAAACATGATCTAAACGTCATTTTAAGCATAAAAGAACACAGAAATTTTTAATGCAATAACTTTTTTTCGAAATTTGAACAATTTTGTGTCCTGGACCCCCTTAAACAGTTTGAAACAGGAAATGCATTTGTAAACATTTATTGCTGATATACATGCACCAGGACCCAAAGGTATGATTTTGTCGACCAGTATCCTAAATCGTACTGGTTGGTTTCCAAAACCGTACCTGTGTTTGGTTTCTAAGTGAAAACACCTAATTACTGAAGAAATTGTATATTTATAAGTCAAGTACTGGTTGGTTTCCAAAACCGTACCTGTTTTTGGTTTCTAAGTAATAACACCTAATTACTGAAGAAATTGTATATTTAAAAGTCAAGTACATTTAGGCAGGGCCCGACTTAGCCTAATTGGGGTCTGGGGCAAAAACTTCTTTGGGGGCCCCCCTCTGCTTCACTACTTTAGTAATGAAGAACCGAACTTTATGGAGGTATTCAAATTTTTCACCTCATTATAGATATATAACAAGAAAATTGCTTGAACCTAAAATAGCTATAAAGTTCCCCCCCCCCTCAAATGGTCAGACGAAATATCATTTTGTCCATTTTACTGATTTTCTGACAATTCTATGTCCATCATTGAAAGGGATATAGCGCATCTGAAGAGCCAAAATTTTACAAAAATGCTATTTAAATTTATTCGTTATATTTCCGTGATTTTTCATTCTCAACAATTCAAAATCTCAAAAAAGTAAAAAAAAAACATTAAAATAAACGTAAAAGAAACTTTTTATTCGATTTGGGGGCCCCCTCTGATGTGGGGGCCCGGGGAAATTGCCCCGTATGCCCCTGCCTTAGTCAGGCTCATTTAGGCATATTACATTTGTGCATTTAGGACAATAATAAAATTTGGTGTGTGTTAAGCATCATTTGCCAAATTTTACATCCCAAATATTGAATCATGTTTTCGAGACGGATTTCTGCACAAAAAAAAACAGAACCATTCCTCTTCATTTGTTGATACAGTAATATATATATACACAAACACACACACACACACACATGTGTTTTTTCATTTCCGTTAGTAATCCGAAAATCAAATAAACTTAGAGGGCCAAATCACCTAGTCACTTTGCCAACCTGCCCCGTTCGATGAGGCAGGTTGGCCCAGTGACTTGATGTCCTGTTGAGCTTCATATAGAAAATATTTATTAATATTTTTCAAATTTTCTCATACGTGGTTATGCTTTAAGATGTGCTGATTGTACAAACTAAAAAAAATAAAAAATTTTAAAAAATCACTTTTTTTTAAATATTGAAGAAAAAATGAGTCAACAAGCCCCTGTCTACCCTAATGTTGACAAAAAAATATTTTCTTCAACCTACGAAAATTTTCAATCTGCCAGCTGTTTATGACCAATTTTTAAACATTAATTTTTTTATATGTAAAGTAACGAATCCATTAGAATGAAAATGCATTGCAAACTAGCGAATCTATAAGAAAATTACACATTCGATACTTTACCACAGATTTCAAGACAATCTATCGCAATTCTCCATATGCAGTAAAGTAACGAATATTTTAAAATAATCAGAACTTTCTTTCTATTTTTTAAGCACTTTTTCCCCCACGAGATTTAATATTTACAGTCGGCTATGTTGCCAAAAGGAAAAATAATTAGTTGAGATCGAGTCATTTAATAATTGAAATCCAGAAATAATTTTTAAGAACCAGAAATAGTTTTTGTTTTAGGAAATGAGAAGTTAAAACCTTTAGAATTTTTTATAATTGAATGAACTTCTGTTTTGTTTAAAAATCAAAATTTGAGAACGGAAGTTTGAAAGAATTATTTCAAAAGCCAAAAACCGAAATTTGAAAAAGAGAATTTTAAATAATTATTTCGTTTTTTGAAAATTCTAATGTATTTTTAAAAGTGATTAAACAGTTTTGAATCTTTAAGAAAGGAAACCATTTCATTTTAAATCGAAAAAGCAACACATCGGGTTGCCACTCAGCTAGTCTTACTATTAACAGCTGAATGTAAACAAACGTATGTTTGTTAGTGAGCACACACGGGGACGGGCTAATCTCGCGAACCGAGCATAGCAGGATATCGCGACTGGTACCGATGGATGCGGACGGACGAGACGCGTGCACTGATGCCATCCTGAACTTTAAAACTTTAAACTTTTTTAATTATTAAATTGAAACTGACGAACTCAAAAGAAGCGGAGAACAGAAACAGTTGGCATTCCGGGTGAGTCAGCTCCTTTTCATTTCGCAAATTTGCACTGTTTTCATGCATGCAAAATTTAACTTTTCCGTCCTCCAATCGACAATTTTTTTATTTCCTTGTGTTCTACAACTCTTCATCTTTATGGATATACACATTTTTATAAAGTTAAAAATGTTTTTCATTGCAAACGAAACTTCTTCTCCAAAGAGTTTTCCGAATTTCACGAAATCGCCAATATTGATGGACAAATCTTTCAGTTTTCTGCACCTATTAATGACGTTTTTACGATTTATCGGCGTACTGACAAAACTCACTTTTAAAATTTCCTACGCTGATCGCCATAATATCTTAATGTAACTGTATGCGGAGTTATTATTTTACTCACTAATAATTCCAGCAAGTTCGTGAAATTTGTTTGTAAATTTTGAGATACTGATGAGGATTCTTCCGCCACCAATTTTGAATTCATCAGAACTGTCTCTCTATTTTTTTAAGCACTTTTTCCCCTATGAGATTTAATATTTATATTCGGCCATGTTGCCAAAAGGAAAAATTATTAGTTGAGAACGAGTCTGAGAACGAGTCATTTAATAATTGAAATCCAGAAATAATTTTAGTTTTAGGAAATGAGAAGTTAAAACCTTTAGAATTATTCTAATTGAATGAACTTTTTTTTAGTTTAAAAAGCAAAATTTGAAAACGGAAATTTGAAAGAATTATTTCAAAAGCCAAAAACTGAAATTTGAAAAAGAGAACTTTAAATAATTACTTCGTTTTTTAAAAAATTCTAATATATTTTTGAAAGTGATTAAACCGTTTTCAATCTTTAAGAAATGAAAGCATTTCATTTTAAATCGAAAAATCAACACATCGGGTTGCCACACAGCTAGTCTTATTAATTAGCTAAATATTATTCAATTTGCATCAATAACAAAATACATGTTTGGAGCACTTGATGGGACCTATTTAATTTTACATTTAAAAAAAATACTTAATTATATTTTAAAAAATAATTACAAGATAAACAGAACTTTTTATATACCATGTTTTTAAATTTCCTGTTGAATCATATAAACTGGACAATTCTATGTATTTATAAATACTTTTTTAAAATTTTTTTGATGAATTATCCCATCAACTTGAAAGAAAATGAAGTTCATTGGAAGTTAACTTGCGTTTAACTTTTCGTTCCCGTCCCGGCCGATAGATGGCTGCACCAGTCTACAAAATAAAATTTACTGAAAATGAATTCAATCTGCTTAAAGATGGCTAAAAGTATTAAAATAATGCATTATAATCGTGTTCTGAGCTATTGTAAAAGTTTCAAATGTCTACCTAGTTGGGAAGTTAGTAAAAAATCGATTGCAATATTTGTACTGGACAAACACACAAACACATATACAAACAAGAAAGCGAGTTAATAAAAACATGGTAAAAATAAGCTTCAGACTGTTTTTTTTTTTGGCTCTCCTGAAAAGTATCGAAATCTGCATTCGTTAGTTTACCATGGTGCCGACTATTTAAATTTGGTTGTTACTCGCTCCATTTCCACAGTGTCGTTACCATCATCTTCGAGCTACCCGTGAGAGAATTTCTCCCGCAGGCAGTGAGGAGCTCTCATCGATTGTCGTCTGTCAAGTCAAGAATGAAGAGTGCTTCCTCCGGGGATTTTTTCTTTCTCTTTCGCGGCGCTTTTTAGTTTTAATTACATCCGTTGCTCGAATGTTATTACTTTTTTGTCATGCTGGGGTTTACAATGTGGAGAATGAAAGATTCTTTCTGTCCTCTTTAACTCGATGCTGGTATTGATATAAGAGCCACATCGGTAATTTTCTCTTTTAATTTCAGATACTACTTAAACCCAATAAAAACTGAATAAAAACACTACACTTTCTAATCTTAATACATATATATATATATATATATATATATATATATATGTAATAAATTAAATATTAGGCCCTTCATTCTATCATTTAAATTCCCTTTCCTAAATCCAATCCCCAGTAACATTACTTTAGCGCTTTAAAAACCCATAGCAACAGAACTTCCCATAAAACAGCAAACGTTGCATTTCTACACGTGTATACGTCTCGAGAAAGGCGTGGGTTAGCATCGCCAGCCCCAAATTCCGCTGACACTTCAAAATAACAGGCACATATACCTCGCTTCTAGCGCGTAAGGTTGAAAGGTGATATTACACTACGCTCCGAGCATCTGAAATGAATGAACGTATTTTTCTGTCGCTTAAATAAAACGATTAGACCCGACTGCTTCAAAATTTTAATTCCTTTCAGGCTGAGTCTAGCTCCAGCCATGTAAATTTGAGCTAGTTTTCCTTTTCAGGTTGCATTTTAAGAACGAGATGTAATGGGTTTATCACATATATATATATATATATATATATATATATATATATATATATATATATATATATATATATATGTATGTGTGTATGTGTGTGTGTGTGTTTGTTTTTATGTGTGTGTATGTATATATATATATATATATATATATGTATGTTAAGAATTAATTGGAGAAAGGGGAATAATTGAGATAATTTACAGGAGGGCTTCAGAATAGTTTAATTCTAGCATTAAATGCTGTTTTTCGTATTGCGAGATGCACTGCGGGAAAAGGGGAATTACCCGTTTTTAGAGTTGGACTTGATTCACGAAAGTTTGAAGAAGGAACAGAGGGAAAATCTATTAATAGTATAGCGCTTAGCTACGCCCCTTCCCCATCTTCGGTGCATGCGTCATGAGCGCATGCGCAATGGCATTAGAAGCTTTGAAACAAAAGAGTTTTAATTTGAGAGGGATTGATTTTGATCTTGGATGGTTGTGAATCGCGGGGTGTGGGATGAAAACTTGGCACGGATTGATTAAGGCAATTAAGTTTAAGAATAAATCTCTTGGATATAATTTAATTGTAATTATTTACCACAGGCCTACGTTCACTGACTGCGCATTAATAAATATTAGGGAAAAGTTAAGCAGGAGCTACGTATAGAAGAAGTACGTCATATATATATATATATATATATATATATATATATATATATATATATATATATATATATATGTGTGTGTGTGTGTGTGTGTGTGTGTGAGTGTGTATTCATTACATCACATCCCAATCATTACATCACACCTCATTACATCACATCCTTAAATTATAACCTGAAAGGGAAAACTAGCTCATACTTACATGGCTGGAGCTAGACTCAGCCTGAAAGTAATAAAAATTAGACTTAAATGCAGTCGGGCTAAACTTTTTAGTACATGGCTTATTAGAGCAAAAATACATCCGTTCATTCCAAAAGAACGGCTCGGAAATAATATCTCTTTTCACCATTAAAGGCGAGAGGGCGATAGGTACATTATTTGTAGGGTCAGCGGATTTTGGGGCTCGCGAAGCTAATCCACTACCGAATTCGGACATATATACGTGTAGAAATGCAAAGGCATGCGAGTCATGGGACATTTTGTGGCTAACGGTTTTAAAGCGATAAATTACTATTACTGGGGATTAGATTTAACAAAGGGAGTTTAAATCCTAGGATGGAGGACATAATATTTAAAATATTATATATATATATATATATATATATATATATATATATATATATATATATATATATATATATATATATATATATATATATGTGTGTGTGTGTGTGTGTGTGTGTGTGTGTTAGGTTTAAGTATTAGAACTTCAAACACATCATAAAATTGTATTCTTAGGGCCAAAGGAGTCAGACTTCAATGAAATACGCGGTTGATTCGTGTATAAAAATCACATTTATTCAGTCATTCTGGAGTCAAGATGAGGTCCTCCTGAATAAGGGATCCTCGAACTCTAGCTGACGAGAGTTATACATCAAATTATACCCCAAACTCCCAAACTGGACCCTTCTTGTGGCCATAATTGTCTTTTGGTTACCAAATTTCGAAGTTTGGCATTGCCTTATTTGCATATCACTTCCAAGTCTACAACTGCTTTGCTGTCTCGTTTCTCAAGGGTCATTTACAACTCGGAGCTCGCCTGAGGGTATATATAAAAATTACGAAAAGTTTAAAAGGGGTTAGTACAATTAGTAATTTATCCGAAAACTTATGTTAGGTAATAAGTTTAATTAAGTTAGTGAATTAAAAATACTTTTTTGGCATAACATGAATAATTCTCTAGAGTGCGCTCGGCCTGAGCACTCATCGAATGTTAGAAATCACGAGAGAGTGACTCACGAGGCTTCGCCCGCGTAATTGCAGCGCGCGAAAAAGAGCAAAGCCTTAGATTGCGGATTATATTCAGAGGGGCCGGTCGCGTGAGATGAGAATGGAGGAAATGGCATTTTAGCTGGGTTGGTTAGTTTTTAATTAATGTTAATTAATAAAGTTTTTTAAATGTTATTTAAGTATTAGTTCTTTGCCACAAGCCTTCTTTAATGACTGCTTTTAGATTAATTATTTAAATAAAGGGTACATGGTGTAAGCACCGTGTCACATATATATATATATGTATGTATGTATGTATATAACTAAACTAAACTCACGGCACAACAGTCCGTATGTAGACAAAGGCCGGTGCCCATCTTCGCTTTCTTTACCATGTGCTTGGGGTGCCATACAGCATATGTCTCGGTCAGGTGGTCGACCTGACTTGGGACCTCCAGAGTTTAGTTCCCAAGCATGCTTGATCCTTATTTTATCGACCTACACAAGGGATGAAAGGCTGAGTCTCCCCAGTAACAGGATTGGACCCTGGACCTGTGACCTGGCAGCTTGCCGCTTTTAACCACTACGCCACCGGGCTTTGCATATATATATATATATATATATATATATATATATATATATATATATATATATATATATATATATACACATATATATATACTATATATATATACTATATATATATATATATATATATATATATAAGCAATGTAAAAACTAAATAGAAGAAAGAAGTGACCATATCTACACGGATTTAAGAATAAGAGAAAGAAATTCACAACAGAAATGGAAGTTTTGCAGTTAATGACCGGGGGGAGTTGTGACCCCCCCGGTCACAACAATGTTTTAACAATGTTGAACAATGTTGAACAATGAACCCGATTAAACAATGTTTTAAGCTCTTGCAACACTCTCGGAAGTCTGCTACAAAACTGAGACCTCTTTATAGTAAAGAAAAATATAAGAGACAAATGAACCCAAAATAACTATATTATTTAAAATACTAACACGAAACACCGAACTTACATATACATGACACCAAAACACCGACTCAACTCCCTAAAGCATCGCCGTCATTATCACTGTTCACTTCAGGCTCATTGAACCATATAGAAAATCGACGTCCACGGTCGCAGTCAACTATGTTAAAAAAGCGAGTTAAAATGGATTTTAAAAAGTAATAGGGAAATCCCTTATCTCTTGCAACCATTAGGAATTTATTGATTTTATAGTCCATTTGTTCTTGATTTGAATGTAATCTTGTGCATCTAACCATGTAGTTTAAAATTATGTTGCGTTTAATGTTTTTATGTACAGCACTATCCCAAGACATAATACGAACGGTGTTAAATGCATAACTATCATGTTTGTCGTATAATTTATAAGCAATGTTATGTTTTTTATCAATATGAAGGATTAGATCAAGAAAAGCAATGCCTCCAGTGTTGTCACGCTGGGTTTCCACAAGTTTTAAACCGCTAGGGTAAAAACCCAAATCTAATGAAGTAAAATTGTTATTTAAACGTACGAGAATATCGTCAACATACCTAGAAAATACAATTTCATTCAGCAACATAACACCCTTTTCATAATGGTGCAAATAAATGTCAGCCATAGCCAAAGAGCAACCTCCCCCCATAGGCACACCATGTATCTGTCGATAAAATATTTTCCCATTTTACAAAACAGTTTCACATAATACAATGTCTAAAAGGGCTTTAAATTTGTTCAAAGATATAAATTCTTTTAAGTCATAAGGTTCATATAGCCCGATAATAATGTCGTAGAGATCGTTTAGGTTTATAGAGTTAAATAAATCTTCAAAATCAAAACTTTTTATGTCTGTGATATTATTTGTTAGCAGCTTAGCGCTATAAATTACGCTTACGGTTCTTAATTATGTTCTAGTTTTTTAGAAAAACTTGCTTTGACACTTTATATATATATATATACTAGCTGAAAACCCGCACTTCGCTACGGAGTATTCAAATTAAATACAAAGGTCAATGTATTCAATTAATGCACAAAAGAAAATATATATATATGTGTGTGTGTGTGTGTATAATAAATACGACGATCAATGTATACAATTGATGTAAATATATATATATTTATAAAAAAATTGTAAGAGATATTTTTATAGAGAAAATAATGTAGAAGAAAATATTCAAATTAAATCTAATAGGACATACTAAAGAATATAGTACAGTTAATATAGTACAGTTTGAGGAACATATCTTTTACTGAATTTTAATTTTTTTTGATAATGGCCAATCGTCTGCCGCATTAGCAAGGGGAAAAATATCTTTTGTCTATTTCATTGTTATGGACGTGACGATAATTTTTTTTAAAGTACCAGAAGAAGAAATCACGTGATCAGTATTTAATAAATTCTAAAAATTAATCTTTAAAAATTTGCCAAAAATCAGAGAATGGGGGTAAAGATTCAAAAAAGATTTCATTTTAAAGGATTTTTTATGATCTTTCTTGTGATATGAATTTTATAACCCTCAAGTTATTATTTTAAATGCAAACTTAAAACAAATTGCTAAAACAGCTTAAAAATTTTATTTTAAAAAATCTAAAGAAATTTTCAAAAATCTTTCTTAGTGCACCCCTACACTATAAGAAGAATTGCTATGCAAAATTTCAGCCCTTTTAGGTCCAGCGGTTTGGTCTGTGCGTTGTATGTCAGTGAGTCAGTCAGTTACAGAACTGTTTATAAATATATAGTATATATATATATACATATATATATATATATATATATATATATATATATATATATATATATATATATATATATATATATATATATATTAGTATACACTGAGTTCCCTGGATATGTATATCACCGTTATTAGGTGTATTTTTCGCCATTCTTTCTTACTCATTAATCCTTTCTCCCAAATATGCCCAATATGAAAATATGTACGCCAAATAAGGAAATTCATTTCACCACTATTAACTTCCTTCATCAGGCTGGAGAAGGGCGTAGGTTCTTCTATATAAATCGATCGGTCTATGGAAAAACTTATGAAATTTTTATTCGTTAAATTTTTATAATAGTTGACTTCAGTACGGTAATAAATAAAGCCTGAAACCGTTCATTGAATCTGAAGTTTTTACTAACCACAAATTTTCCATAATTCTGCAATTAATTTTAACCGTCAGTAAGTATAAACGAATTCCGTAGTTATTTAAAAAACTGTAACTGAGTACTTCTGGAATTATTCATAATTATTAATAACCGTTAAATTGTGCAATTTTCCAATTACTGCTAATTGTCTGTTATAAACGAATTTTGAAATTTTTAAGTACCACCTATACATTTCGCTAACGTGTATTTGCTGACAACTATCAAGTGTGTTAATTATTCATAACCACCATTAATAAATCATAAATATTAGTACCTGTAACGGCAATTTAATGAACTCCGTAACTATCGATAGTTGTCCTTAATTACTAGCAAATGCCTCAGTTGTTAATAACATTTAAGTTTCGTAATTGTGTAATAATCGATAACTTACCTTAACTTGTAAATGAATTCAGTACTCGTTGATAGCGGTAAAATTCTGTAATTATTGATTAAATTTCATACAGCTTTTAGCATTGTATTCGCTAGAAAAGGGTCTAGTTTTAGTTAACTTTTATATAAGATTTTGTGACATTTAATTCTTAATATCAGTAAGGGGTTTTTTGGATCAGAATTAAGCTAGTCGTACCAAAAAATTGTCTAAAGAAAACTAAATTCGTAGTCTCTTTCAGATCTCATAAAATGTTTTTAAAAAAAATTTGCCTTGTATGAAACCTAAATAACAACGAATTCAAGAGTGATTTATTGTTGAAAATAAATGAAAACAAGAGCTCTCCATTTCCGACCCCGACTTAAAAAATGCAACAGATATATATATAGAGAGATATATATAAAACGTAAACAAATAAACAACGTATCTCGGTTCACTCAATTTACGAACATCATTTAAATCTGTCCAGCGCAGACGGGAAAATCGTTATTTCAAATGTTAAACATTCTTTAGTGGGAAATCGTATGCTGAGACGAATTTCTAAGCGAGAGAGAAAAAAAAGCACTTATCGTTTGCTGGGAGTATAATTGCTAAATAAACCCGACATGTCAGCAAATAAATTTTAAATTATGATTGTGCGGGATGGCAATAAGTAAGTTAGAAAAAACGCAATTAATTATCATGATGTTTATTAAATTGAACTATTATGGAGCATTTTGTGTTGGCAGAATTCGCTGACTCACTGAAACATAACCATACATATGTGTGTGTGTGTGTGTGTGTTAGTTTATATATATATATATATATATATATATATATAAACTATATAAGAACATGTCTCTTAGATGACGTCATGTTCTATTACGAGAAATATTTTAAATATTTAGTGCAAGTTGTTTTCATTAGATCGTAAATGAAATAAATTACGATAATTCTTAAGAACGGGCCCTGGATTTCCACTAATCATTAGTTAAAAATGGAATGTATGTGTACTTTGCACGAGTGATTAACGCTTACGATTTCTGTTCTGCAAGCAGAATGTTTTGTATTCGATTATTAGGTAGAAAGTAATTAGACAGAAGAATGAACGTGATTCGTGTGGCAGTTCATGAATGTTTATTTAAATTAATAACCTCGTTGGCTAATTAGGCAAAGAATATTGGACTAAATAGTTCATTTGACTAATAATACCAACAACCTCAGTGGTTAATTGGCCGAATACTCACTGCCTGATTGATTTGTCAGATAAATAATACGAATGGTCCTCTTGAATAGTGGGTTGTCACATTAGTGGCAAGTATATTCGCGCAATTGCGGTAGAATTTCCACATCCGCGGTCAACTGTTGGTGATGTCGTGAAGAAGACTACGGTAGTTAGGACACAAACTGCACACGCTGGTCGTCCCCGTAACTGGCCAAACGGAATCGGTGTATCCTGAAGCGTGAGGTTCCAAAGAATCGCAAGAAACCACCCCAAATAATCAACAGTGAGTTTCAACAGGCTGCAGGGGTTACGGTGCACTCCAATGCTTTGCGGAAAGAACTGCGCGCACTCATTATCCACGGATGTGTTGCCGCACACAAAACAAACATCAACCCATCCAACAAGGCAGGCAGACACGTTTGGTGTTTGCAACGTCGCAACTGGACTGTGGACCACTAAAAAACTGTTTTAGGGAGCGACGAGTCCCGCTACACGCTCTTCCAGTGGGATGGGCGTGCTTGGGTTTGGCGAATGCCAGGCGAACGTCTGTTACCCGAGTGCATTGTTCCAACTCTCAAATTCTGTGGTGGTGGTGTACTTGGTTGGGGGGTGTTTTTCGTGGTATGGCCTGGGACCTTTGCATGTTGTTCCTGGTAAATTGAACGCCGACACCTACATAACCATTTTGGACAATCAGATTCTTCCTACGCTCTGGCAATTTTATGGAATGGACCAATGTTAATTCAAGAACGACAACGCTCCATGTCATGTTGCAGCCTCTTTCAAGCAGTGGTATCAAGACGTCTTCCCTGGACTGCTCAGAGTCCCGACCTAAACCCCATAGAACATTCGCGGGGCGAGTTAGAGCGACGCTTACGGACCAGGGAACCACGTCCGAAATCTACAGCTGAGCTAATGACATTTTTACAGCAGGAATGGACACAAATACCCATAGCTGTGTATCAGAACCTTGTTGAAAGTATGCCCAGAAGGGTTGCTAGTGTAATTATAGCACGTGGGGGACCATCCCCCTATTAAAGCATGTATTCTTTCCCTTATACCATCACATCTTGCTGTCCGGTCAATTACTGTAGGATAAAGTATATATATTTATGATTTTGAGTTAAACAAATAATGCTAATTTCTGCTTCGGTAATTAAAAAAGTTATGTTAAATCTAATTTTAAGTAGACTAATGATTCCTATGGGCTTATCGACATCATTAAACAAATTGAACATTTTATTCTTGTAAACATTAACCTTTTCCTTAGGGGGTGTGATAGCATGTACCTCAAGAATACGGGCGTAAGAATGAATATATATATATATATATATATATATATATATATATATATATATATATACAGTGCCGTAACAAGGCAGGGGCAACAGGGGCACCCGCCCACGGCCTTCTTGAAAGGGGGGCCCAAAAGGCTGTACTTTTTTATTATTTTCCTAAACCTAATTAATTAAGGGGCCCAAATGCAAATTCTTGCCCAGAGCACAGGAATGGCTAGTTACGGCTATATATATATATATATATATATATATATATATATATATATATATACAGTGGACGCTCGTTAATTCGAACTTTCGGTTAATTCGAACTAAATTTTTATCACTTCGGTTAATTCGAACTAAAAATTTGACAAAAAAAATTATTTTTCCTCATTTAATGCAGAAAATACACACTGTATTTATTATTTTGTGTGTCAAAATTTCTTTACTGTGTAAAGAGGCACATGCCTGCATTCCTAGACTATTGCATGTCCGCTAAACGTTAGTAGCTATTGTCCTTCTTATTAGTGCTAAATATAAAAAGCAATTTTCCTTTATTTGGATCGATTTTCTTAGAATTTCAGAAAAACTAGTCTTTACTATAGATTCTAGGGAGCTGCGTGAGTTATAACTGCAGTGCAGACAAGTTAATGTGGTCTAGTTTTTATTCCTCGTTGTGTGGTGTGGACGTGTAAAAATTCAGGATATATACACGTGGAAAGTACAAAACCCTAACTTTGGAGACAAAGGTAGAAATTTTAAAGAAAGTAGAGAATGGCGAATGTAAAACAAAGTTGGCAGCTGACTATAGAATTAAAAAAATGCGTTGTCAACTAATTTGAAAAACAAGGAGTCAATTTTAGATTCATGGGAAAAATCAAAATTTGCTAGAGGAAGGAAACGCATGGAAAATGCGTCCCAAGAAGTTCTAGAAAAAGGTCTACTGCTATGGTTCCAGGATGTTAGATATCGAAATTTTCCTATAAATGGACCCCTAGTGCTGAAGAAGGCTGATAAATTGGCAATTCGAATGGGTATTGAAGATTTTAAATGCAGTGATGGATGGCTTTCTCGATTTAAGTCAAGGCACAACATTTCTTATTAAACTGTATGTGGCCAAAGCTCTGATGTAATTGAAGACGTATGCACTAATTTCGGTAGGAAACTGCCAGGGCTTTTCTCTAGTTACCTGCCGAAAAATATTTTTAATGCGGCCATAATGGACAAAGCCATAATGGACTCTATTAAAACTCTGGAATTATTTATTCAGATGGAACCTTCCTCTGAAAATGAATTGAAATGTTTACTTCAAATCGAGAAGCTGGCTGAAAACAATGTAGGCATCATAAACAGAACCAAACATCCATTTTACAGTTTTTCCCCAAAGTGTAATTCATATTTTTAATAAAAGTTTACTTTCTACTGCATATCTTCTGCTTCATTTTATGATTAAGGTAAGTCTGTTTTGCTTTTTAATATGTTTAACTTTAGATAACATAGTATAATATATTTTCTGGGGTTATACATACTAGGAGAGTTTCTTCTTCAGTGATACACATTTAAAGTTATATATTTTCTCTTAACATCGGATAATTCGAACTTTTTCCTGAGAACCTTTGAGTTCGAATTAATGAGCGTCCACTGTATATATATATATATATATAGAGAGAGAGAGAGAGAGAGATAGATAGATAGATAGAGATATATAGATATATATAACGCCCTTAATAACCCTCCTTACAAAGGGGTATGAAGTTTCCCGTTCTAAAGAAGGAATCGGAGAAATGGGCCCCGTAAGCTAAAGGTTAAAGAGTGTCAAAATACATAAGACAAGCCCTGATGAGAATGGCCACTACTTATCGGTTATGCCTTGCTGAGGACACCATAACTAGGGGGAAACCTAGGTCCAAGGCTGATTGGGTATGCTGGAGGTGTATATATTTGGTGTTGTAGTTATTTATGGACCCCGGTCGGAACATTCCATACCAGGTCAATAGCTGATAGAGGGCAGAGGAATGCGGTTCCAGTTTACAACGGCATCATATGGCTCAAACTCCGACTTATCCAAGTGCCCCCACAATTTTATTCGAGCACCCCCAAGAGTGACATATATGGGGCTCGTACCTTCGCCCTCCTTCTGACCACGTGCTAGAATTTTCCGGCCCATGGATTCAACAGGCCCATACCCGGTGTAGACACAAAGACAAACAGTGGAACTTGTCGGGATTCGAACTTAGCTCGATAGGTGTTAATCGCCTACGTCAAAATATAAACAAATATAAAATTCAGAAATACGCATATTGCTAACTCCTTTACGTATATCCGGCAATTATAGTCACTAAATCACCAAAGCTATCCATATCCATAGAACATAAAAAAGGGGGAAATTAATCAAAACTTTTAAAGAAAATAATACACATGTATGTAAGTGCAGAGTTAAACGTTTATGGAAACTTTATACTTTTTTAAGTTAATTAAATGCCTCGTCCCCGAATTACAATGCAGTTTTAAAAGTTAAAAAATTCCTGCTTAGGTAGGAATAAACGAAACATAAAATAGTCGAGGTGAATGTAATGCTTCCCCATGTATAAATATCATAAAAATTCAAGTTGGAGTCACGACGGCCAATTTTCAGTAATCAGAAAGTCGTCAAATCAGCAAACAAATTTTATAAGATTCACAACATGGCTTCTGTACAGTAAGCATAAAAATAACGACATGTAAGAAAGAAAAAAGAAAAACTTTTTTCTCCAAATTTGTTCAGAAAAATTAATTTCAAAATGTTTCTTCTTAACGCATTTTTTTATATTTTATGTGATGAGGAATCCAAATTAAGAGATTCTTCTGAATAAAATAGAAAGAAAATTAGATCGTCATTTTCCTCGCATAGTAAAAACACAAAAATATACTTCTAATATAAAAAGAATACTATTCTTTTACCTTTTTTTCATCCTAAATTGGACGAGATCAAAGGAAAAATTACTTTATAGGTTGTTGTACGGCAATTTTAATAATGTTATGAATTAACTGTAAAACTTGATTCGACGTCTGTTTTTAATGTTATTATAATACTTTTTCTCTTTTTCAGAGCATTGTTAGTTGCAGTATTGGAACATACAGGATTTGATAGAAAATCATCGAAATCAGTAGGTACATATTGATTTTTTTAACTAGACATGTAGTCATTCATGTACTTTTCAAAGCATTTTTTGTTTCAAAATACCGCCGGAATTTGATAACTAACCAGTAAGTCATTCATATGAACGTTTCAAAATACCCTTTTTAACGCCTTTTTTACCCTTTTCTTACTTGTATTCAGCATTCTTTTGTTGGTGGTTCCCACAGTCTTGTTTCTAATTCTGACTATGGCAATTCAGTTGTGTATAAATGCACACATCTTAATTTTAATATGTCTATTAATGCAGTAAAGGAATTTACAAGTAGTTTAAATTTTGATATTATTTCTGCAAGCGAGCCTTATTTTAAAAGGAGTGAGAAACATATGTTGGAAGGTTTCCCGAGTAACTATCAGAGTATCTATTTTTGTCATGAACCTAAAGCGGCGTTAATCATTAAAAGAAGTATCAAGTATGTTAATTTGATTAACACGGAATATCTGGTAGGTATTAAGTGCGGAAATGGTGATAAAGAAATTTTATTTATAACTGTTTATTTACCGCCTGCAGGTGGGAAAATGGAGAGAGTAGATCCACAGTGGGGTCAGCTGCTAGACATTCTAGAGAGAAATAAAGGAAAGAAAATTGTTTTATTAGGAGATTTTAATGCAAAGTCTACGGTTTGGGGAAGGAGGCCCACTGACGTACGGGGTGCGGCAATAATAGATTTAGTTATTAGATTAGATGGCATTATACACAATGACCCTACAAGCTTACCTACATATTATGGTCCAGCAGGACAAGGCTGGCCTGATTTGACAATTACGTTTGGAATGAAGCAAGAGTACATAAGAGAGTGGAGAGTGGTAGACGAGTATGTACTGACAGATCACAACGCTATACGATTTGATATAATAATGGATGATGTAAGAAGAGATAATGATACAAGCTGGGAGATAAAGAATATGGTGGAGTTTTATAATGGAACTTAGAAAAGTAATGGAAAAGTTAGAGCAAGATATGGAAGAAATGAGCATTGATGGTGTAATAGAGAAATTTAATGACGAAATTACGAAATTATGTAAGAAACATAGGAAGAAAAGAAGTAAGAAGAATGAGTCCAACGCTTATTGGTGGAATGAGGACTTAAGAATAAAAAGAAGCAAAGTGAGAGCACTTAGGAGATTGTATCAAAAGACGACTGACCCCCAAGATAGAAAGAATAGGCTGATTAAATTCAAAGAAGAGAGTGCAATGTATAAGAAGTTGATCAATAATGCGAAAAGAAGTACTTTCAAGGAATATTTAGATAAATTAACTGTGAAAGATACGTTTGGGGCAGTAACGAATATCATTTCTGATAACAGACAAAATGTAACTGAAAGAGTACAGGATTTAAACGGCGTAATTGTGGATAATGAAGAAGAAATAGAACGAGTTCTAACGGAATATCATTTTAATAGGATAGTAGAAGAGGAAGAGGACACGGAAGTGAGTGATAATAGTGAAAATTCTATTGAAATAACTAATCTTGAAATTGAATTAACTATGAATGAAATGTCAAAAGGCAAAGCACCTGGATATGAGGGATTTACACTAAGTATTATTCAAGAAACATATAATATTAATAAGAGAGTGATGTACTGCTTATTTAATAGATGCTTGAACGATGGTTACTTTCCAAAGGAATGGAAGAAGGCTAAGGTTATTTATTTTAGAAAAGAGGAGAAAGATCCATTACTTCCGAGTTCGTATAGGCCTATATGTCTGCTACCTGTATTGGGTAAGATACTCGATAAAATAATTACAAACAGGCTGGTTACGCATTTGGAATCAAACGATTTGTTATCGAAAGCACAATATGGGTTCACAAGGAACCTGAGCACTCTTCATGCGCTCAATAACATCAAGAAAATAATTTATGAAAATAAAAGTAGGGATGAACATACTTGTCTTATTTCATTGGACATTAAGAATGCTTTTAATACTGTGAGATGAAGTAATGTAATAAGGGAGTTAAATAAATTAAAGATTGAACCTAAGTTATATAAATTAATAATTAGTTATATTAGCGATAGAAAAGTTATTATGAGAAGTGGTGAGCATGAGTATAACGTAGGGGTCCCTCAGGGATCTTCCCTCGGCCCTATATTGTGGCTCATAATAATTAACGAATTACTAGACATTGATAGTTACAGTAATAATTGGTATATGCAAGCTTTTGCTGATGACCTAATGATAATGATTAATAGTAAAGTTAGTTATAAGTTTAAGGAAATTTCAAGAGAAGTATTGGATAGATGTTACGATTGGGCAAATAGGAATGAATTAAATTTCAGTATTGATAAGTGTGCTTATACAATAATTGCTAGTAAAGGTATTATCAAAACCAAACCAACAATTAAGCTGGCGGGGGAAAATATAAAGTATCATGAAGAATTAAAGTATTTAGGAGTGTTAATTGATTGCAAGTTGAAATATTTACAGCATCTGGATATGGTTAAGGAAAAATCATTAAAGTTCTTTTATAAATTAACGAGAATTATTAAAAAGACATGGGGAATACGGGGCAGCATTATAAAACAAATTTACCTCACTGTAATTGAGAAAATACTACTGTATGCTGTGGAAATTTGGTATAACGAAGGTGTAGTTATAGATAGAAAATTGAAACAAACACAGAGACCATTTATGTTGGCTATAACGAAATGTTATAGAACCGTGTCTACGGATGCACTAAATGTACTATCAGGCTGTATGCCACTGCATCTGAAAGCAAGAATAAATTGTAAATTGTTTAAAATATATGATGAAGGTGTAGAGATTGAAATAGGTGATGAAGTATTGAATAGAGAAAATTGTGAAGTAAGAACAAGCAGAATAAGAAAATGGAAAGATTTAATGAGTATTGAATGGACGTATGATAATACGCCGAAGACACAAGTAAGAATATATACAGATTGCTCTAAGATTGAGGAAAACGCGGGAGCTGGCGTTGTGGTATACATGCAAGACAATGAATAGGAGATATATAGGGAAAGGATTATAAATGGCAACTCTTATCTGGCAGAAATGAGAGCGATTCAAATTGCGATAGATGTTATGAAAATGAAAGAAATTAAGAGTTTTGATATCTATACGGACTCTAGGAGTGCGCTGGAAACATTAAAGGCGGTTAATTATAAAGGCGAAATTTCGGGAAAAATTAGAGAGGTTATAAGTAATGAAGATATGAATATCAGCTTCCATTGGGTTAAAGCGCATGTTGGTGAAGAGGGGAATGAGGAGGCTGACAGAGTCGCGAAAGAGGCAACAGAGCTCGAATATGCTGGCACAACTTATAAACACTCTAAGAAAAGAGTTAAGGGAAAGATTAAAATAGAGGAAATGACCAATTTGCAGGAGTTATGGAATGAGTCTGATAAGGGCAGGAGAGTGTACGAAATATATCCTGAAGTTTCAGAAGACAGACTTTGTAATGATTTCAAGTTAAATCAAGCTATTACAGGACATGGGTGCTTTGCGGAATACCAGCACAGAATACATAAGAAAGATGATAAATGTTGGTGTGCGGAGAAACAGACTGTAGAGCATTGCATCTATGAATGTATCGATCTACAGGCTTATAGAGAAAGATTTCCCCCAGATTACACAAGCTGGAGTAAACACAAACTCTTTGTTGACTATTATAGTAAAAAAGTAATAAAAGATATAGTGGGGGTTCTGATGGATGTCCACATCCCTTTTTTTGTACTTATCTTTGTGTTTTAAAACAATATATGAATTAATATGGTATGCTATTAAATATCGAATTATATGGCTTGTAAAAGTAATTAACTTGAAAATTGATTGAATTTAATAGAATAATTTGTATGAAATTGTTGAAATATTAAATAACTGAATGTGTAAAAGTAATGTAAGTAATACAGTTATTGCGAATTGTGAATTTGTTTGTTATACGTGGTTTACAAATATTAATTTATGTATGCATATGTGTTTATAATTGTTTAAATTATGCTTTATAAAAGCAGTTGCCTTTATGTCAGTATATAAATGCTTATATTTTGTTATGTAAGGACAGATGCCTTTATGCATGTATATACTTATATGAAGTTAAATGTTCACATATGAATTGTTAACTAAATTGTAGTTAAAATTTTGTTGTTGAAGTTTAAAGAGATAAAGCAGTGACTAGGTTCAAGCGGAGCACAGGAACTGGCTCAGGATTCTGGAATTTAAGTTATTATTTATTATTAAATTGTTAATTTTATCTTAATTTGAAATTTGGTAGCTATTTAATGGACTCGAGGGGTCTATGTGACCTAGCCTCCGATCTTTTGGGTCGGCGTCTGGGGAGATTGTGTTGTGGCGGCCAGGCATCAGTTGAATTCCGTGTGGCTAACGCCGGGACGGAGATATACTTGCATACCCTTTTTAACGAATAACGGCTTTATTTTGATAACTAACCAATAAGTCCTTCATATGAATGTTTCGAAATACCTTTTTTACAAAATACTGCTTGGTTTTGATAACTAACCGATAAATTATGCATATGAATGCTTCAAAATAAAATACCGCTTGATTTTGATACCAAACCAATAAGCCATTCATATGGACATTTCAAAATAACTTTTTTATGCAAAATATCACTTGAATTTGATAACTAACCATTAAGTTCTTCATGTGAATGTTTCAAAATACCTTTTTTATACAAAATACCACTTCGTATTGATAACTAACCAATAAGTCATTCAGATGAACGTTTTAAATACCGCTTCCTTTTGATAATTAATCAATAAGTCCTTCATATGAATGTTTCAAAATATCTTTTTATTTTCAAAATACCACTTGATTTAGATTACAAACCAATAAGTCAGTCGTTCATATGAACGTTTCAAAATACCTTTTTTTAGAATATATCGTTTGATTTTAATAACTGACCAATAAATCATTCATATGAACGTTTTAAAATACCGATTGCTTTTGATAACTATGCAATAAATCATTCAAATAAATGCTTAAAAATAGAGCTTGATTTTGATAATAAACCAATAAGTCAGACGTTCATATGAACGTTTCAAAATATCTTTTTCTTTTTTAGATTATACCGCTTCATTTTGATAACAGGCCAATAAATCAGTCATATGGACGCTTCAAAATACCATTATTGATATTAATGAATATTGATCAATTCATTCATTTATCAGTTTCACAAATATAAAAATTTTAATGTTATATACATAAAATGCTATAAGCACCGTTTCAATTTACTTTATTGAATATCAAGAAATTATGAAGTGTCAATAAATTTTACTAATTTTGAAAATATTCTATCAAACAATATTAACTATCTCAAATACACTGCTGGCCACTGTAAATGCAACACCCTGAAGGAAACATGCAAATAACATGAAATTTACAACATGCATTAGCGGAGGTGAGATATGCAAATGATTAGAATTTCAGCGCAGACGCACATCACGCGCGCCTGTGGTGCCACTTCAAAGCGCTATTTAAGGCTTGGCTATTTCGACGATTTCAAGCTCGGCAATTGTGTTTTTCTTGTGGTTTTTTTAAAAAAAAGATCAATTATGCCTCGTCGAAAACAGCGATCATTTTTTGATCAAGTATCCGAGTTCGAAAGAGGAAGGATAGTGGCCTACCGAGATAGTGGATTATCTTTCAGAGAAATCGGTAGTCGTGTTGGACGAAACCAAACAACTGTAATGCGGATATGTGATCGTTGGATGCAGGAGGGTACGACGGACCGGCGTGTTCGAACGCATCCACCTCAGCGCACCACTTCACGTGATGACAGGCAAATTGTGCGCATGGCAGTGACGGATCGCTCAGTCACATCACGAACCATAGCACAGCACATGCAGTCTGTAACGCATCATCCAGTGTCTGCGCGTATCATTCGACGCCGTATACAGCAGAGTGGTCTGTCCGCAAGACGTCCATTGCTTTGTCTACCCTTGACGCAGAACCACAGACGTCTCCGCGCCAATGGTGCGATGACAGAAGGATGTGGACGGCAGAATGGAATGAAATTGTCTTTACTGATGAGTCACGCTTCTGTCTGCAACACCACGATGGTCGCATTCGAGTCTGGAGACACCGTGAAGAGAGGATGCTGAACAGCTGCGTTATGCACCGCCACACTGGTCCTGCACCGGGTATTATGGTATGGGGCGGTATTGGATATCACTCTCGCACACCTCTAGTACGCATTGCCGGTACTTTAAACAGCCAGCGTTACATCTCCGAGGTGTTGGAGCCAGTTGTCCTTCCTTACCTTCAGGGCTTGCCCAGAGCCATATTTCAACAGGATAATGCGCGGATAATGTTGGACCACACGTGGCACGCATTGTCCAACGGTCCTTCGTCAATCGCCAGATTAAATTGCTTCCCTGGCCGCCTCGCTCTCCGGATCTTTCGCCGATAGAAAACATGTGGTCCATGGTTTCTCTACGATTGACCCAGATTCCATCCCCAGCTGCCACAGCAGATCAACTTTGGCAACGTGTGGAAGCTGCTTGGTCTGCTGTACCCCAAGAACTCATCCAAAGTCTCTTTGAATCAATGCCGAGGCGTGTGGCAGCGGTGATCTCCAACAATGGCGGCTACTCTGGCTACTGATTTTGGCAGGAACCACACTTCACAGAAGTCTAAATTTAATCATTTGATACTTGGTCAACATGTTATCTCCAAAATAAATTTTGTTGTGATATCTCTTGTCTTTCTTGGTGTTGCAATTTGGGTGGCCAGCAGTGTACAAAACGTGTTAAGAAAAAAGAGGATTTTTTTTTTTTTGGGGGGGGGGTGTAGTGTGTCAAACGGTGCAACTGGGTACGTCTAGCGACAGGTTTTGACAACAAATCGCCACTGTCCTGTTGCGCTACGATTATTAGTCGTCGAGCTACACTCGCTTAACAAAGCACGGGCACAAGCTGTTCACCAGAATTGCGACAAAGGAAGAATGAAAGACCTTAAAGAACAAATTATGTGTCATTTTGCTATAAACTTGATAAAAAATTTTACATGGATATTTCGATGGCTGAACCAAGTATACGGGATGGATTGTATAAGCCAAAAGCTACCGTCGCTGAACAAAGCACGTGCACAAACTGTTCACCAGAATTGCGACAA
Organism: Dolomedes plantarius; assembly: GCA_907164885.2. Taxonomy (NCBI): domain Eukaryota; kingdom Metazoa; phylum Arthropoda; class Arachnida; order Araneae; family Dolomedidae; genus Dolomedes; species Dolomedes plantarius. The sequence continues at coordinate 66,814,259 of OU015499.1, read as the reverse complement.
AGAAAGAATGAAAGACCTTAAAGAACAAACTATGTGTCATTTTGCTATAAACTTGATAAAAAATTTTACTTGGATATTTCGATGGCTGAACCAAGTATACGGGATGGATTGTATAAGCCAAAAGCTACCCACGCTGAACAAAGCACGTGCACAAACTGTTCACCAGAATTGCGACAAAGAAAGAATAAAAGACCTTAAAGAACAAACTATGTGTCATTTTGCTATAAACTTAACAAAAAAAGTTTGCATGTTTATTCCGATAGCTGAACCAAATATACGGGATGGATTGTATGAGCCAAATGCAGTGCTGAGTGGTTTAAGGCTGCTGTGTACTAACCCTATTGGATTCGCTTACCACACTGTTAACCTATGGAGAAAATGTGTAAAAGGATTGGCGATTTGGATTAAAAGATTTTTTCAATGTTCTCCGTAATAGAGAAAGAAATTTTACACCTTGGGTTTGTTTTTTTATAAAAAATTTCAAATAATATTATTTATTTAAATTATTCGGGGGGAAATCTGGTATAGTGTGTTTTAAAAGCTCCTAAATTCCTTTGGTGGACGAAATTTATAAAATGACTCCTGTTGCAAGGTGCAGAAAAGTTCAGGCTATCTGAAAATACCATTTCTATCGGATTGTCAGCATTTGTGTACCTTTAAATAGTAGACACATTTTCTCCATAGGTTAAAGTGTGGCCAGCAGGCCAGTAGGGTTATTACATAGCATTTTTAAGCGTTTTGAAGAGGGCAGAATGTCAGTTTGGGAAGATTCCAGCGCTGGATGCACTTCCGCATCACTGTTTAGAGTCGCCATGTTGCAATTCGTGGAAATAGTCGTTTATGTAACCTAGAAGTTGCTGACAAAGTGAGCATCAGCATAGGACCTTGCCATCAAATTTTGAGTGGTTAACGTCACATGTGTAGCATTAGAGCAAAATTCGTACCACCTTTTTTGAGTTGCGATTTGACAGTGAACTGTGTTGAAATCAGTCAGAAGCTACTTGCCAATGCAAATGGTCATAAACACTTTCCTAATCTATATATATAAACAGTTCCGTAACTGACTGACTGACTGACTGACTAAATGAAAGACTGACAGATAACGCACAGACCAAACCGCTGGATCTAAAGGGCCGAAATTTTGCAGGGCGATTCTTCTTATAGTGTAGGGGTGCACTATGAAAGATTTTTGAAAAATTCTTCTTAGATTTCTTTTAATTAAATTTTAAACTGTTTTTGTAATATTTTTTTAAGTTTGCATTTAAAATAATAATTTGAGGGTTATAAAATTTATGTCCCAAGAAAGACCATAAACTTTCCTTTAAAATGAAATCTTTTTCGAATCTTTACCTTCCTTTTCTCATTTTTGGTGAATTTTTAAAGATTAATTTTTAGAATCTAATTTATTAAATGCTGATCACGTGATTTCTTTTCTTTTTGAGACACTTGAAACTAATTTTGTGTCACGTGCATAACAACGAAATAAATTCACAATTTTTTTTTCATGCTAATGCAGCAGACGATTGGACATTCTCCAAAAAAATATTAAAATACAATAAGAGAAATGTTCCTCAAACTATACTATATTAACTGTACTATATTCTTTAGTATGTTCTATTAGATTTAATTTGAATATTTTCTTCTACATTATTTTGTCTTCAAAAATATCCGTTACTATTTTTTTATAAATATATTTTTTTGGCATTAATTGCATACATTGACCGTTATATTTAATTTGAATGTACTCCGTAGCGAAACACGAGTATTCAGCTAGTAACATCATAAATGGAGATGAGACGTAGGGAATATGGCTATGAAACTTTTTTATGTTTCCCAAACTTAAAAATAAATTGAAACAACGTTGTTTCTGTACTATAAAGATATTCAGAAAAATGTGATAAGCGAACTGCGTGGCATCACAGAAAGTAGTGCGTTCCAGGACGCGTTCCAAAAATGGAATAAACGTTGAAAACAGTGTATCGCCTGTAGAAGGGATAACTTTCAAGGGAACAAAGTTTAAAACTTTGTAAAAGGAACAGTAAAGCCTTTATAACAAAAGTTTGTTTGTTTTCTGTCTCGTAAACTGACAAATGACTAATCGAATGGTGTCTAAAACCGAAATTTAATCCTTCAGCAGGTGCGCCTGTGTACAAAGTGCAACATTTTCGTAATTTTGAACGGTTTGTTTTTACACGTAAGGTTTGAATGTTCTATGCACTTTCTATTTATAGCTACACCCTATCTAATGCATTTCTGATTTTCTTACCCTTGTATTCCTTTCCATTCATTGTTAGTGGTGATTTAACTCTGGTAAACCAGCGATAATACTGGATTACAATATGACAAAAGCAGGAGTTGATGTAGTCGATCAAATGTGTAGCTATTACACGGTATCCCGCATATCACGAAGATGGACTCTCTCATTGCTTTTTAGGTTTTTGGACATAATAGGAATTCATTCGCAAGTTGTCCTTAGATCCTATAAACCGGACAGTTTTGAAATAAGGCGATTGTATCTGCATACTTTGGCCTTCAATTATAAATATATCTCAATATTATCAATATTTCATATCGTGTCATAAAAAGCAGAATTATTATTTTCAATTTGAAAAAAAAAATATTACAAAAGGAATAATCAAGGTTGTAAGAGACGTTTCACTTTGTGCCACGCGCGCCTGCTGGTGTTCCAAAAATTGGCGCACCCGCTGAAGGGTTAAAACAGTGCATACAAAATTTTGTTTAATTGAGTAACGGAATTCGTTAATAAATGAATAGGTTGGGTAGATTAAAAAATTGAGATTTTAATACGATTATCTTGTTGACTCAAGTCTGCATAATAAAGGGACCTAAGTCTAAGTTTGACCTAATTTATTTTCTTTGTAATTGTTTGACCTAAGTCTTTGTAATTATAAGGCCTAAAAAAGGCTTACAATTTCAAAGCTCCACTTCAAGATTTTCCAGAAATGCAAAAACATTTTGACTCCATAAACGACTAAGAGATGGGAAATCAAAACGCATTTTAAATTTCTAACCCTTACATTGGGGAAATCCTCCTTGCATTGCCTTTGTATGCCTTACAGGCTTTTATAGATTAAAATAAAGACAAAAATCCAAATTTCCGTTTAAAGTTTTATTTAAACGTCTTGCATTTTTTATAGCCATCTGTAGCATTTTTGGCAAAATATAAAAACAGCGAGGTCTTATTTTCATTCATTTTTACGATGAATTTTTCTGCAACTCATTTTTGGTACTTGGTAAATATCCAACATTTTTCATCTTACTCTCATGAAGCTAGGATTGCGTTTTGGGTTTATTTTCCCGGCAAGATAATCGTATTAAAAGCTCAAGCACTTTATTACTGGAATGGTGGTGTATATATTATTCAAACGCTCGGCAACTAGAAGGGTCTATTTAGAAAAATTAAGAGAGACTGCATAATCAAAATATTGGTGCTTTTTCCTTCAGAATAGCTTTCTTGATAGGTAGTCGTTTTGTTGCTACACGAGTGTCATATTACAGAATTTTGGTCTTCCTGTGTAAAAAAAACCGCCAGAATTTGTTCTTTCACATAATTATAACAACTAGGAAGAGTTTGGAAGTATTCAAGGGGGCAAGTTTTAACGTAGGATTACGTTCCTCAATAACGGTCCTCCGGAAAGCAAAATTTCAGCGTCGTCGCGAGTTATAATTTTGGCAGCGCCCAAACCCAGTAGCAGTAAACAGTTAAACAGAAAAGTACCAAAATGCGTCAAAAAAAGAGGTAAGCAATGATAAGTAATCCTACGTTAATAACCCGTTGTAGTTTCGTTAGAAGAGACTACTTGTAATATTTTCTTCTTTTTACCTAAAGAATCTTCAGTTCTTAATATAAAACTAGTTGGTACCCTTCAAAACAGAACCGCTGGATAGTAAATAAACGTATTAATACACAAATTATACTCAACACATCATTGCCAAATGCTGAAAAATTACTGTTGAATTACACTTTCAAAAATTACTGTTGTACTGATTTCAAAAATTACTGTACACTTTCAAAAATTACTGTTGAATCCAATAAAGAGAAATATGGTTACTAAACAGCGCGAAATAAACAATTTCGGTCAGGTTTAATTGTGTATCTCACAAGCATAATTAAAAATAAAAATGGTAGAGAGAGAGCTAGAGAGATGCCTTGGAATAAACAAATTAACGTGTCTTTACGGCCTCTTGCTTAGTAAGTATGTAAAGCCAGATTTAAATGTCACTGAGCATGCGCAGAAACAAATTTATGTGTTTATGCGGCCTCGTGATTAGTGAGTATCTAAAGCCAGATTTTAACATGTCACTGAACGAACATGTCACGGTGGTTCCCGAAGTATATCGCAACGAACATTTTTGTTAAATGTTTATTTATTCCTTTAGAGAAAACTGGTTGAAAAGACGCATTTTGATGAAATATTGTACAAAATGTTTATATTTTTTAATGGAAATCTTGTTGAAGATTATTCGTATTATTGTTATTATTTGGATTAAAACATTATTTGGTTACAGTGTCATTAAACTCTCACAAAGAAAGAGGTTTTTATCGCGAGAAAAAGGTTCACATGCGTTGGATCGACAATAAGGATCCGTTCACATAGAATCCTTCAGCATTAGCGTTACTCGTATTTCTATATTTTAGACCAATCACAAGCCTTAAGGCGACAATGAACCTTCAGATTGACAAAAATATGTCCCAAAAACGATTTTTTTTTCTTTCAGAAAATGATTCTGCAACTCACAAGCTTTAAATTAAAAAAAAGTATGTTGATCCGATCATTATAAACCGAGTTAAGTATTTTTTCAAACGTAAACAGTGTTACGTTAATTTAAAACTGTAAATGCTATTTTCTCCAAAACAACTTTTCATGTCGTTTTGAGTAAGTTCAAAATGTTTCATGCATCATAATTTATCTTGAATTTTCATAAAATTTCATAAAATGATTATTTATATATATATATATATATATGTTAGAATAAAACTTAGTAATAAATCTATATATATATAAATGAATGTTTGTTTGTTAGTATTTTATGCGCTGCCGTATCGTTCATCCGATTGCGATGAAACGTGGTCAACTTATTGCTTGAACTTGCGAGAAGGTTATAGACTATTTTCATCCCGCTACGACGTTCCATTCCTGAATTATGTTAGAACAAGTTTGCGCGGTATCAACGGATATTTTTGTTCAAAACCATTGTAACATTTCATTGTTGCCAATTAAATTATAACATTTCCATAAAAATTATTAGACATGAATTAAAAACGTGATTTATTCATATATTGGAGCATGCAAGCATGAATTTGATATATTATTTTCATAAACGTGGCAACGCCGGAATATTTCTTTTTAAAAATGAAAATATAAGGATGGAAAGTGATTCATTTTCAATGAATGTGTTAACTATCCATTTCATGAATTGAAACTATCCCAAGCTACCTGTTCAAACTCAAATATACTGAAGGATGCGTTCACTTAGCTAGAAACACGTGCGTTTAGCCTTGACGCGATGATTTATATAACTGAAGTGACATTGAAACATAGCAGATAATTTAGTTTTGAGAAAGAATTACAATCATGAAATATGTGTATATTATAATTAAGAAAGTCTGAAAGTGGCATTGAAACGTAGCAGACGATTTAGTTTTGAGAAAGAATTCCGACCATGAAATACGTGTATATTTTTTCTATAAAAATTATCAGATTTGCTGTGTTTTAATATTGATTGTGATCTCAATCCATTCAAACATTATTGATTCTTTTTCTATAATAATAAATCCATTCAAACGTTATTGACTAGCTGTAAATTAATGCTTTAAAATGCCCAAAAAGAGGAGAGCAACTTTCAATCCTGCAGAAGTAAGGGCAAAATGTCAAAGATTGTTGAGAAATGAGCAATGTGATGAAAAAAAAAACAGAAGAGTGCGAAGCCAACAGAATTCGAAATGCAGTTAGACGAACACAAGAATCTGAAGAAAAACATTCCATAGCGCACGAAGCCAACAGAATTCAAAATGCAGTTAGACGCACACAAGAATCTGAAGAAAAAACATTCTCAAGAGCTCAAAGGCAACAGAATTCGAATTGTAGTGATCCGAAGCAGTGAGACTGATGAAGAAACTTTTAACGTGTCGAACATACGATCGTCTTCGAGCTACAACATCGAAAGTAGAGGAAAGCGATGGATAACGACAGCACCGACAACAAACTAATGCTATTTGCTACCGCAAAAGAATTTTAGCGAAAACTTTAGAACATCATAACATTAGGCTAATCATTGAAAAAAAATAATAACAGAAACTGAATCCTGAGCGAAGCCGGGTAATACATTTAATTCATTATACTATTTTAAAACACCTTAAAAGTTTTACAATTTTTTTTGGATAAAATTTTGCATAAAATGACCTATTTTTATCGATTTCCTTTCTAGTTTTTATAAATATGACTGTAAATCAAATATTGCTACTAACTTTTATTATAACTGTATAAAGTTAGCTTAAGAAAGAAAATTAGATATCTGAGACAAAAATTGATGCGCATGGAGCATTTTTAAATAGAGTAATTAACAAACTGATCTTAATTAATATCTTAATTAATTACATTCTGATTTTTTTTATTTAGCATTTTCATCTCTAAACAACACTATATGAGTATACACAATTTCATAGCAATTGGTTGATAAATAAAAAAAAAGTTTTTCATGGTCCATTGTCGCCTTAACAATTTCGTAGCTAATCATTTGGAGGTTCGTAATTGGTTAAATATATTTCAACACGAGTAATGCTGACGCTGACGAATTCTGTGTGAACAGGCCCTCAGAGCATGCACTTTAACGTTGCGATAGGACATTCATTTATGTCTCTGATCCACGGGCGCTGTCTATACAGAGACATTCATTCATGTCTGTTGAATAATGTGTTGAAAATCCACCAATTACTGTGGCTTGAAAATGTACTCGGATATCAAACCCAAGTATACAGCTTTTCTAAAGGTGTGCTGACCATCACGCCATCGAGCCTTAAGATGGCCATCCTTGTACGTTGAGGAAACGTGCCCGCGAGAACAGTTGAACTTTGTACGTATTCACCGATATTGTTCGGGAATTGTTACATTTTATCACACCTGTAAGGAAACGACGGTGCCCTGTTCCGGCCTCCATATAAATTACTATTGCCAGTGTGACGTAATGTTACACTTGCACCTGGAATCGTTTGCATGCTTGTTTTTCATTTTTTGTTATTTGTTACTTTACAAATACTGACGTGGCAACTTCTATATATATTTCTGGATATATATATATATATGATGATATACTGGTTGTGAGAAGTTGTTGTAATAGTGTTTTGCGTTGATGTATAATATTTAAAATTCGTTAGATTGAAATAAAGATAGTTGAAAGTCTTGAATGTTTAATTTAAAGAGCCTGTGAAGCCGGGTAGGCTAGAATAGATAGCAAAGCTATCAACACCCTCACTGCACGTGGAAACCAGGAAAGAATATCGCCCCATTAACTTAGGCGGGTGATTTTACATGTCGACTGCTCCATGCTCGGAGTTTGAAAGTAACCGCTCGGAAAGTTGTGATTTCTGACATTGCGTACTGGACTGTACGGTGTTTACAATTCTAATCACCCCTCTCAATTAATCTGTCCTTTTGCACCAATACTTTAGGATTTTTTCGGAATATAACATCTTAGTCCTGATTAAAAGTCTAATAAAGCGGATGATACGAATTTCCCCCAAATAACATGGTTAAAAAAAGAGTGGACTGCGTAGAGTATTTGATGGATAAATTTAAATTGGTGAGGTTAGAAAAATGTTGCACTTTATATAAATTTCTGTCCTTGAAGTATTAAGCAATGTAGGAGGGTCCGGGACGACCTAGTGGTTAGCGCGAAGAAATTCGGCACTGGGGGTGCTCGGTTCGAATCCCGGCAAGTGCCACTGAACACTGTAGAGTCAAAAGAGCTGCTCACGTTGAATCCGGAGCGTCAGCGTTAAAAAATAATCATATAGCTGATCATATTGATTTAACTAATCATATAGCTGAACGCTATGACGTCAACCTTTCATTCGATTTCGACGATGCCGAAAGAACACGTGATACGTCGAACCAATCACGGGGCATTTCAAGAATCGTCTGCTGTGGAGCTCAAGTCGTTCTTCGCACTGAAAAATACACCGAGTAAAAAACACCAACGGCCGTCAGCCAATCAAATGCGCTCGACGCTTTCTGTAACGCAAGCAATATGAACTGGTTTGGGCCTGTTCACATACAATCCGGAGCGTTAGCGTAACGTCAGCGTAAAACTTTTTAATCAATCATATACCAATCAGCGCCAACAATTACTTAGCGCTGAAGCTGAGGAATTCATTGTGAACACCGAACAACCACTTGAGGGTGCTCGGTCAAAATTGTAGTGACAGTGAGCAAAAAGTCGGCCTCCCTAACCTCGTGGTGCTCAATAACTGGTTTAGAATTTATCCGGCCTGGGACATTGGTATTAACAACAACGTTGGGAAAATGGCACCTTCTGGAACTAAAACCGGACGAAATGTTGGTTAGCTGTTCGCCTCAATTTGAAAAATGAAAGGAAACAGTGTCGTTGATATCAAACAAATATGGTTTCAGTGATTTTTTTTAGATTTACTACTTTCATATAGCATGCATCAACTTAAGTTTTATTATATATTTATTTCCTCAGTTATTTTGTATATATATACTATATATACAGAATATAGTTAATTCTTAATGTTTCTAGACTCAGGCCTGACAGCAGATCCGAAAAAAAATTTGAAAATCTGTTTGAGTTTCCTTAAACTTTGGGACACAATTTTCGGGGTTCCTAAATTTTTGAAAGGTTTTCAAACTTTGAAAAATATAATGCGATCACTCTTTCACACTTTCTCACTATTTTTCGTACTTTCCTACAGCTTATGATAAGAGTGGCTTGCACAGGTATAGAATTGCGGATTTAAGGCTCTCAGGGCATGCGTTCTGAAGATTCGCATCGAATAAACTTAAGTAATAATATTATAAACTTAGATATATATTAAAGATAAGTTTTGAACAAGAAAAATTAGAGCTGCCTATGTGTCTAAAAATATCTCCATGACAAATATTTCGCAAATCTAAGATTTTTAAGCAGTTCAGGTATGCTTGGAAAATTATTAGAAGATATAATAACGTTAAAAAAGACATCCGGAAAAAACACTTTAAATATGACTAAAGCATTCAAAGAATACAGCAAATAGTTTCTGACATTAATACATGATCTATATATTATATAAAACAGTACCGTAACTGACTGACTGACACACTGACAAATAACGCACAGATCAAACCTCTGGACCTAAAGAGCTGAAATTTTGCATGGCGATTCTTCTTATAGAGTAGGGGTGCACTAAGAAAGATTATTGAAAAATTCTTCTTAGATTTTTTTAAATTAAATTTTTAATCTTTTTTTGTAACTTTTTTTAAGTTTGCATTTAAAATAATAATCTGGGGGGTTATAAAATTTATATCACGAGAAAGATCGTAAAAATTCCTTTAAAATGAATTCTTTTTCGAATCTTTACCTCTATTTTCTGATATTTGGTGAATTTTTAAAGATTAATTTTTAGAATTTAATTTATTAAATGCTGATCACGGGGTTTATTTTCTTTTTGTGATACTTCAAATTAATTTTGCGTCACGTGCATAACAACGAAGTAAATTAACAAAAAAATTTTTGAAATACTGTAAAAGATAAAATTTAACCACTAGACTAATTGAGATGGAAGTTTTTTAAGAATTTAATTCAAGTTAGTATGTTTTATGGATATTAAACATACAAATTAATTGCATACTTTGACCGTTGTATTTAATTTGAATATTTTCTTGTACATTATTTTGTGTATAAAAATATCCGTTAGGACTTTTTTATAAACACATATTTTGTTTTGTTTTTTGGCATTATTTGCATACATTGACCGTTGTATTTATTATATATATATATATATATTTCCTTAATTGCATACATTGACCGATGTATTTAATTTGAATGTACTCCGCAGCAAAGCACGGGTATTCAGCTAGTTTATTTATAAATATTTAGGTATGTACAACAACTTTTGGGGGAAAACCCAATGCTCTCAAACAAATACTGAAATCTCTTTCTGCATAAAATAAAATAAACTCTTATGTTAAGTGGCACGTAAAGTATTGATAAAATTCCACGACTTTACTTGCATGAAATTTCTTTAGAAAAACAAATTCCTAAATTCTTCGTCTGTAATCTTTTCAGGCAGCAAAATCTCAGCTTTCTCTATAAAAATACGCCCTGGGAAATACGGCCCGAAATCTGTAAGAAGCTTAATATTTCAGTGCAAACGGCTGGGATCTTAAATATATATAAATATTAAAAAAACACTTATACTGCTTGTAACTGTGAAAATAATATTAAAGGAAAAAGATTTATTTTGAGTAAAAGATAAAAAACGTTGGCGGTTTTTCTCAATTTCAATCAATCTTGATAGATCTTATTAGCTCTCAATCAGAGAAATTTACAAGGTATCCGGAAAAGGACTTCTCAAATGTTAGGCTTAATATCTCGAGATCATTTATCGATAAAATAGGAAAGTGGACATTGAGAGCTCGTTTATGAAAGATTCGAAAATAGATTCCCCAACTTCGATAAATTTTCAAACTAATGGAAGGCGTTACAGTCTTCGATCTTTGAGATTCTGTCGGAACTTCACATATTATTTGGTGTTCTCATATTTATAGTCCCTTTGTTCAGCGATCGAAACCGGCATTTTCATCATTTAAAGTTTGTAGTAATTCCTTAAAGAAAGAATCTTCTTTATTCTACAATTATTGCCAGAATATCCAGTAGGACTAATTCGAAGTTCGACAGAAACAAGGAACTTCCGACACAAATTTAATGCCCTGTAAAAATTAAATGCTGTTTTAAGCATATTACGAAAATTAAAGTATAACTATAAGGGTAAGAGGATCTGTTTAAGAAATAAATTAGAGATACGCAATACAGGTAAACCCGTTGCCCAGAAACATTACGCTTTGAAACAGGTTGATTTTTTTTAGCCTGAAGCTGCATTACTTTTTATAGTGTGAAACAAAATTGCATCGATTTAATCGATATAAATTCGATGGATGTAAATCGATATAACTGATGTATGATTAGAAGGGTAAGAGGATCTATTTAAGATACAAATGAGAGATACGCAAAACAGGTAAACCCGTTCCCCAGAAACATTACGCCCTGAAACGGGTAATTTTTTTTAGCCTGAAACTGCATTTAGCTTTTATAGTGTGAGGCAAATTCCCTCGATTCAAGCGATGTAATTGAAGTATAACTAGAAGGGTAAGAGGATCTATTTAAGATACAAATGAGATATACGCTAAACAGGTAAACCCATTGCCCAGAAACAGATAGATTTTTTTAGCCTGAAACTGCATTTAGTTTTTACAGTCTGAAGCAAACTGCATCGATTCATTCGATGTATATCGATGTAATTTAAGTATAACTAGAAGGGTAAGAGGATCTAATTAAGATACAAATGAGATATACGCTAAACAGGTAAACCCATTGCCCAGAAACAGGTAGATTTTTTTAGCCTGAAACTGCATTTAGTTTTTACAGTCTGAAGCAAATTGCATCGATTCAATCGATATAAATCGATGTAATTGAAGTATAACTAGAAGGGTAAGAGGATCTGTTTAAGATACAAATGAGAGATACGCAAAACAGGTAAACCCGTCACCCAGAAACATTACGCCCTGAAACGGGTAGAATTTTTTTAGCCTAAAGCTGCATTTACTTTTTACAGTGTGGGGCAAAATTGTATCGATTCAATCTATGCAAATCGATGTAATTTAAGTATAACTAGAAGGGTAAGAGGATCTGTTTAAGAAACAAATTAGAGATACGCAAAACTGGTAAATCCGTTGCCCAGAAACATTACGCCCTGAAACGGGTAGATTTTTTTTAGCCTGAAGCTGCATTACTCTTTATAGTGTGAAACAAAATTGCATTGATTCAATCGATATAAATTCAATGGATGTAAATCGATATAACTGATGTATAATTAGAAGGGTAAGAGGATCTATTTAAGATACAAATGAGAGATATGCAAAACAGGTAAACCCATTACCCAGAAACATTACGCCTTGAAACGGGTAGGTTTTTTTAGCCTGAAACTACATTTAGTTTTATAGTATGAGACAATACTGCATCGATTCAATCGATGTAATTCAATCGATGTAAATCGATGTAATTTAAGTATAACTAGAAGGGTACGGGGATATGTTTAAGATACAAATGAGAGATACGCAAAACAGGTAATCCCGTTACCCAGAAACATTACACCCTGAAACGGGTAGATTTTTTTAGCCTGAAAATGCATTTAGTTTTTAGTGTGAGACAAAATTGCATCGATTTAATCGATGTAAAAAGCAATGAATATTTCAACCTCCAAGGGGTACTCAAATTTCAGCAATATCTTTCCTCGTTTCGATCACTGTACTAAATTACTCTAGACAAAATGTGGGAAAGCCCACTGAAAATTGGAAATATTGACTTAATCCTGAAGATTAGAGATCCCAGCGACATCGATGATTTGGAAAACAAATCAACGTTGGAGAATTTATTTTTCAAACTTCAATAGATATGCACCATTTGCTTTCTTCGTTTATGGATCAGTGCTTTCGAGATATTCAACCTTAAGTCTGCTGTGCACTGACCCTATTGGATTCGATCTACCCAGTGTTAACCTATGGAGAAAATGTGTCTACTATTTAGAGCTACATAATCCAATAAAAATGGTATTTTCAGATAGCTCGAACTTTTCTGTACCTTGCAACACGATTCATTTTATAAATTTCGTCCACCAAAGGAATTGATGAACGTTTAGAACACACTATACCAGTTTATTTCCCCGAATAACTTATATTTGAAAACTAGTTGGTACCTGTCAAAACATGACGGCTAGACAGTTAATAAATACACAAATACACAAATTATACTCAACGCATAATTGCCAAATGTTGAAAATCATAATAATGCGCAGAAACAAATTAATATGTTTAATCGGCCTCGTGATTTGTAAGTATCTAAAGCCAGATTTTAAAATGTCACTGAGCATGCGCAGAAAGCAATTTTTTTAATTGTAAATTATCGCTAATCAAACAGCGCGAAATAAACAATTTCCATCAGGTTTAATCTTATATTTCAGAAACATAATTATCATAAAAATAAAAATGGCAGAGAGAGAGAGTTAGTTAGAGAGTCCCCTCGTAATAAACGTGATTATCATTAAAACATGTCACTGAGCATACGCAGAAACAGTGAGTTTCTAAAGCCAGATTTAAACATGACACTGAGCATGTGCAGAAATCAATTTTTTAATTGCAAATTATCGCTAATTTATAGAAATTGCGATTACAAAAACCAAATTTGACAAATCTACAGATTACAATCTTCCGTTTAAGACCAAAATGAAGTAAATTGATGCAGTAGTTTCCTCTCACGAGCTGCCCCAAAAATCCGCTTAGCAACTTAAATATATAGATATTATTTGCATTTAAAAAAATGCTTCAAAGTGAAAAATTTCTTTCTCTATTACGGAGTACAATTTTTTTAAATCTTTAAATCCAGGTCGGCAATCCTTGGACACACTTTCTCCATACGTTAACATTGAGGTGAGCGAATCCAATAGGGTTAGTACACAGCAGCTGTAATGCTGCGAAATAATTTTCCTGACATTCTGTAGCAGCCTAATATAGGAAAATAATAAGATTTATTCATCTCTTAAGGAATTATAACGTATCAGATACTTTTACTGGAGTAATAAAGATAAAGTAATGATGGATAGTTACATAATTATACCGAAATTAAGACATCTGTTAGAACATATTAAAATAAATGAATAACCTCCCAAATAAATAAATTAATGGAGCCCAAGAATAAATTGATGATCCAAGTGATGAATAATTATGTGCATAATAATATAAAGGGGAAATAACCTTATAAGCTAATGGATGAATCGGGCTTAGAAAAACAAATTTAACGCTAATATAAACACGTTTAGATTGTCATTATAAATAGATAATAAACCATAAGGGTAGATTATTTTACAGCGCTACGGTCATCCTCGCAAAACCGATTTTACATTCAATGATAAAACGTCCTGCACTTTATACATTCAAATAATACGTAATTCAATTCAATATGAAACTATAGGGCTCTACTAGATTAGTGCTGATTTCACGATATCAAAATCCGGCTTTGTACGACAAATTACTCGAGCATAATAACATTCATTATCCTCACAGGCACATGCAGAGACAAATAGGTCAGAGCAACTCTTACTGAATATGGTATTGTAGCGTTTCGTTGTACGATAAATCTGTGATCCGATGGCTAAATGTTATTAAGAAACTTTTCTTAAAAAAAATTGTGTTTTTCCCATTCCGGATTCTCATTCGCCGATATTTTCTATTTACTTTAACTACTGTAAGCAATATGTGAAGTTCACTGTTTCCTTTACCCTTAAGGTAATGTATATACTAAACAATGAACTCACCATTAACTAGACCCGACGAGGTTATCTACACTAAACTATTTATTTCAACACAATTAGAGTACATAAATACCGTACTCAATTGCTAGCAGGCAACGGGGAAGTATTTATCGCGTGTGTTAATCCCGGTAGTTATGTTACTGAAACCCTACCATAATTCAGCCACGCCACTGCTTGCACATACGTCACACTAACCTTTCTGCCTTCACTTTATCACCAGGTCGCTGGAACCATAGCTAACTTCAAAACGCCTTCGGTAAACTTGATAATGTCCGGCTGCTGTATGGCAAAGCTATCTTCACTCCAATTTTTTTTCCGTTGGCCGCTCGCCTCCGTCCGACCTCTCCTCGTAGTTTTTTCCTCCCATTCTCAAGCGTGTACGCTACCCACAGGTATTCCCGTCTAGTAGAAAAGCGCCGTTCATTTGCATAAGGGTCTTCTTCTTCAAACGGCGATTTATTTAAACCAGGGGGGTTAATTTTGAGTCAATACCTCACAAATAGCCAACTATTTTTCTAAAACATTGGTACCACGTTTGCTCATGTAAAACAAATTACTGATATTTCATGACATCTTGAATCTTAGAATTGCTGTCACGTAAATTTCTTATAACATTTTGCCATCTGAGCACATAAATGGGAACGGCGAATCCAGATAACAACGACGCGAGTTTGTTTCCTTTTATAATCATAAACAGGATATATATATATATAAACAGTCACTTAGGAAGTCTAGCAAAAGAGTTTAGATTTAACACAATACGCACATAGGCATAATGGCAAGTATGCAGTTCACACAGAGCAGCTGAGCTTCAGCTGAGCAATGAAAGAATGACCATTTTGCGGTACAGTTCGGCGTGCATATATTTTACCCTTGGTGACATTCTTGACTGTTCTGGAAACGGAAAATTTCGAAACTCGATAAATACGCCACCTAGGTGAAATTTTACAGGTTCTCCGGATACTCCAAATGTCGCCAAATGTTGACAAAATTGTCTTTAATCTCGCCAAAATTCTGAAAAATATTGCCAAAGGATCACATATTGAAATCTAACGCCCAGTGACAGAAAATGAACGGTATTTAACATAACACTTGTGTTCCCTTTTTTTTTCTTGTTTGTTTGTTTTAGTTCATTACAGACACAAAACTCTGAGGTTTTGTAATACAAAAGTTTTCAGTAATAACTGATCTCGTAAATGTTAAATCATCATGTTAAACTATGGGGAATTTCATTCTCTATCTAATCACAGATTAGGAAATTCATGTTTTCATATTTCTAATCACAGATTTAGGAAATTCATGTTTTCATATGTCTAATCACAGATTAGGAAATTCATGTTTTTTTAATTCTGTCATCTTCATTTGAGACTGGATCGTTAAATGAACGTGGATTTTTTCAAAACTTTTTTTCAAAAAAAATTTTAATATTTGTTGCGACAGACACCAATAATTTAATCCCAATAAATTTAAAAACATTAACGGCCGAAAATTAAATGTTTGTAGAACTCCGCGCTGTTTACTTATTGTCTACCTTCAAATGCTAAAACAGAATTCGAAATAAACATAAATTAAGAATAAATAAGGAATATTTACAAATACTTAGAAATATTTACAATTATTTACAAATATTTAGAAATATTTACAAATTTTTACTAATATTTCCAAACGTATAAAAATGTTTACAAATATTTGCAAACGTTTACAAATATTTACAAATATTTACAAATGTTTAGAAATATTTACAAACATTTAGAAATATTTACGAACATTTAGAAATGTTTAGAAATATTTACAAACATTTACAACAATATTTATAGTTCCCCAGACTGCGAAACGACACCTGCTCTCTCTTAAACGTGCTGGAATCTAAGGATGAATTAAAAGAACTTTGCTGGTTCAACATACGTATAAGAATCGGCTTAAATTCTGGTACACAAAAATAAATTAATTAAAACTTCCTAATGTTCCACAAATATGCGGTGAGAATCTTTTGTAATAGTTACATTATCAAAATAATCTAAAATACAAAAGAGAAATAAGTATGCTATAAAGATAAAATAAAAGATCCTGATTTAGCTATTCAATTTAAGTGTGGCTGTAATAGTAATTAGCTATAAATTCCAGTAACAAAGCAGTAATATTCCAAAAATGCAGTTGAAATCTTTGGTAAGACTTAACTTCCAATAGAATCTATCCTCCGGCCGAGAATGGAAGAAGAATTGGATCTCCCATTGGAAAGTATTGTGCGTTAAATTTAAGGTGTTTAAATATTCTCGGTTTAGCACATTCTTCAGGCAGTAAAATATTTTATTCAGTTGGAAGTCATTCACCTTTTCATTTATAACTTCATTTCATTTGATTTGCTTCAACTGAAACAAATCAGTTGATGCCAAGTTATGAAGCTTTAATTGATTTTGCCAGCATGATATAATTAATTAATAGGATAATGAGCTATGTAACTCAAGACAAAATTGGAATATTAAAATAAGAATGAAGAAAAAAAATCTTAAAATAGCTTGGTATGTAGCCCTTCGGAATCACAGCTAGAGTTGCTTAACATATTTAGTAAATTATAGAAAAAGTGTTTAACGTAGGATTACGTTCCTCCATAACGGTCCTCCGGAAAGGAAAATTTCAGACGTTAAAACCGTCCGTCCGTATCTCGCGAGTTATAATTTTGGCAGCGCGCCAAACCCAGTCTGTTTCGCTTGGCCAAGCAGTAAACAGTTAAACAGAAAAGTACCAAAATGCGTTAAAATTTTGACATACATATGTGTATATATATATATATACATACGATCATATATATAGATACGTATATACATAACACATACATACATATATATACATACAAAAGAGGTAAACAACGATATGTAATCCTACGTTAATAAGAAACGGTAGTTTCGTTAGAAGAGACTACCTGAAATTTTTTTTAGTTTACTCTTGCCATAAACTTTAAAATATTAATTTTACATTTTCTTGCTACCATAAAACTTCATAAAAGTTCAACTAAATGATAAATAATTTTTGTCATAAACATTTACGAAAGATAATTAAATGCTCTAATTTGACAAAAATTGTTTTATTTAGTTTTTTTAATAATTCTTAGGAATAAAAATATTTAATTATATTTTATGCATTTTTTTATTATTATTGTTCCGATATTCAATGCTCATTCTCCGTTTGTCGCCAAAGGCTGCTACAGATCTCTGCCGCCGCCAAGGTTGGCGTACTTGTCTGCACTTCGCCTTTTGTCTCTCTAGCGTTCGGATGTGTTTACAAAGAGGGGCCTGTGTAGTAGACGCTCCTCGTTTTAATTTTTTTACTTAATGTATATAGTTTATGCTGTAAATACAGAAGGTCGTTCGCACTTTATGGAAACGATTTTGATAGATAGGATTTATGTATAAATGCAATATTTTATGCGGTGATTTGCTACTATCTGATAGCCATGGTTCTTGACAATAGCTCTAGCTCGTATTTTCCATGAAAGTAAATTTTTGCTTAGTACTGTCATGTCAGTTTTACCTCATTCCTCTTGGACCGTTTTCCAAAGTCCGTTCAGTGTTCTTAGATGCCGTTTTCCTAAGGCTCGTATTAAAAAACCGAAATCGCAAATGACCATTGGAGAAGAGTCAGGTAATTTTACAGGTATTTCATTAAATGGGATACATTTTATCCCTGTTTCTGATTCTTTCTTTGATAAATAAGCGGCATTTGATTTAGACGTGTGGCTAGAGGCTTTGTCCATAAGAAGCTAAACTTTATCATTGTCCTTTCCATATAAGGCTGGAATTTCTTCTTCAAAAATTGGTTCCAAAATATTCTGCTGCTAGTAGAGTGAATTAATTTTGGCTTTACTTGAGACATTTTTTATTTTTAATTTGTCGTTGGAACAAAATCCTGCTGCTATCATGAACTCCTTTGAGAACTTTTCTGTATACTGACGTAGCCATTTCGTACGGTCATTCCCGTCAGTTGAGCAATAGAAAATCGATCTTTTTTTACTGCAGTCACTTAAATATACCCATGCCCCATCTAATGTTACTACAAATTTTCATTTTTCAGCAGCTAGATGTTTTTCATATAATTTTCTGCAATTTGTTTTTGATTCAGCAATATGCTTTGGCAAAAGCAGATGAACTTTAGGCTTAAACATCTTTTTTAACTTCAAATCTTTATCAAGGATTTTACTTAAAGTGCCAGAAGACATTCCCAATGTTAATGCAATGGATCTTTTTGTCGGCGTATTTTCTTTTAGGATCAGAGACTTCACTTTCTTGATATTTACCTGTGTTCGAACAGTTTTAGGATGAGGTTTAGTGGTCATGTTTTCATTTTTACTTTCAGTTAGACGTTTTTTCCTTTCAAATTTAATATATTATAAGTACCTATTTTTGAAATGCCATAACCGAAATTTTTACACCGCTTTGTAATTTGTTGATACAAATATTTCTCCCCGGAAAGTGCAGTTATGTAACCTTGGAACCATTTATCAATTTTAGGAGCCATTTTCAAAATAAATCTTTGATTTTACATTCCAATCAAAGCAAAACAACAGCAGGCGAATATTCTGAAGTTTCCAAATAGTTATCTCAAAATGTAAACGCCAAAAACAAATTACAAAATCATTTCCATAAAGTGCGAACGACCTTCTGTAAAGCTTGATCTTACAACTCTGCTAGTCATCTTTCCCAATAACCTAATAATTATAAAATTATTACCTTTTTTCTAAAGAGGGTCAATGCACAAATGCAACTGGTAACTGTAAAATGAAAGCGATTCGCAAATTACAATTCTGAACTGCATTATTTGTGGGGAAATTCGCCACACAATTAAGAATTGTTTATAGAGATAACACAAAAAACACAAATAATTCAACATGAAATAAAACTTATAAATAGGGCATAGACTGCAGAACAAATTAACTGAAAACCTACCCTAGCGTTGAAAATTTAAAGTTTTCAATAAAAGATTGAGCAGTTTGCAACAAATCCTCATACTGAAAACGGACAAATATAACTAAAAGTAAAATAATTCAACAAAGTTAATATAGGGAATACAAGTAAAAAGGTTTTCAAAATCAAACGTGTGTATGCTTTCTATGTTATTACTCTTTAAATATTGTAAAAATCCTGGTTATTATTTATAATAAAGCTATTTTCGGTAATCCTTATTTTATTAAGAATAATTTTTAGCAAGTTAAAAAACCTTTTAACTTAATGAATATCTGCTCAGAAATTTATGATGCCTAGCTGGATAGTTCTTTAATATTAAAATGTGATTGATCTATGTAACTTTAATATTTTTGAAAACTACCTCTTTAACGGCATGGGTTTTTATAATCAGATCACGGGTGTACTAATGGGTAATAGCTTTTCTAGCGCCTTTGCAAGCATTTTCTTACATTCTTACGAAACTAAATTTCTTAACTTAACTAATGTTTCTGGATTTGGGTATATTGATGACCTTATAATTTTCAACTGCAACGATTTGAAATTTCTAAATCAAATCTACCCAAAGGAATTAACTTTAAATAGGACTAATGAAGACAATCATTATGCGGCTTATCTAGATATTAAAATTAAAATTCAAAATAGCGAATTAAAAATCGGGATATATGATAAAAGATTAGATTTCAACTTTGAGGTTAATACGTTTACCAATTTCCATAGCAATTTAAACTGTAAAATTTATTATATCTTTCACTCACAACTGAACAGAACAAAAAACATTTGCAGTGGCAGCGAAGAGTTTTTAGAGGCGTGTGATAATTTCGAGGAAAAGCTACGTAAGAACAATTTCCCTAATAATTTTGGTAATCTAAAAGTATAAAAAAATGGCATTTAGACTCGGGTATATTTTAAGGACTTTTAAGATAGGGTTTTCTGATTTCAAACTTTCTTTATTTTTTGTGGCTTAAAATCTTCAATGTGGTGTGGCGCTGTAGTTTTGCTACAATTGTGAAACTCTTAGGGTATAAAATGGTTGATGTTTGAATATAACCGTTAGACACTGGATTAGGGTGAGTGCGCCTCTTTGCATTACAGTCTTTTCATTTGAGTTCTTTAGGATTGTATGTGTACTTGCATTTATGGTGCGTTGAACCCTAAGTGCAGGATGTCTGTGTATTTTTCATTTGATTTGACTGTCTGTTTCAATGGGGATCTCGGGGCTTTGGGATGTCTTTTGGTTAGAACTGCATCCTATTCAGAAAGCTCCCCCTTGAGGTAACTGATTTGGTTAGGCCTCCTGATGACGAGACCAATCGGTTTCCTCGATATATGGTTTAGTATCCGCTACTGTTACAGAATCTTGCATTATGGTGCGTTGAGTCCTAAGTGCGTTATTTCTGTTTATTTTTTGTCTACATTCTTCCTGCTAATTATTATCTTGCTTTGTTGAATTATTACCATGTTTTTATTAACTTGATTTCTTGTTTGTGTATTTGTTTGCGTGTGTGTTTGTCCAGTTCAAACCTTGCAATCGATTTTTAACTAACTTTCCGACCAGCTAGACATTTGAAACTTTTAGAATAGTTCAGAATATAGTTTAGAATATAGTTTAGAATATAACACGATGACAATACATTTTTTTAATACTTTTAGCCATCTTTAAGCATAATTAAATTAATTTTCAGTTTTTTTCAGTTAATTTTGTCTTTTAGACTGATGCAGCCATCTATTGGCTGGTACGGGAACGAAAAGTTAAACGCAAGTGAACTTCCAATTAACTTCATTTTCTTTCAAGTTGATGGGATAATTCATCAAAAAAAATTTTTTTAAGTATTTATTAATACATAGATATGTCAAGTTTATATGATTCAACAGAAAATTTAAAAACATGGTATATAAAAAGTTCTTTTTATCTTGTAATTATTCATTTGTTTTGACTGTCTGTTTCAATGGGGATCTCGGGGCCTTGGGATGTCTTTTGGTTAGACCTGCATCCTATTCAGAAAGTTCCCCCCTTGAGATAACTGATTTGGTTAGGCCTCCTAATGATGAGAACAATTGGTTTCCTAGATATATGGTTTAGTTCCGCTACTGCTACAGAATCTTGCATTATGGTGCGGTGAGTCCTAAGTGCGTGATTTCTGTTTATTTTTTGTCTACATTCTTCCTGCTCATTGCTCGTATTATCTTGCTTTGTTGAATTATTTTGCTTTTAGTTTTATTTGTTTATAGAAACAATTACACCTAATGCTCCCCGGTTTGATGAAGACTATTAAATTATTTCGAAACTGATCGCCTTCTTATTCCTTATTGTGGGTTTTATGAAGTTGTGTATTCCTGCACAAAAGATAAGTTTAAAAAAAGAAAAAATATTTCTTATGTATATAAAAGTCAAAAAAGGTAAAGCTACTGTTCCGTGGAAAATTCTGTATCAAAAACTGAAAATGCATACTTAATATTTCGAGAACTTTTTACACAAAATGTCAAATTGTTCAAGAAATTTTTATATCGACAATATCCTTAATAAAAAAAGAATTTAAAAAAAGAAAAAATTAAAAGAAAAATTGAGAGTGCGAATAGGAGGAAAAAAATAAGATTTCGTTTTCTGGGCCCCCTCAATATGACAAAATAGGATTTAAATATAAGCTCTTGTTCAGTTGTATTTAGATGTCGGTGCCCAGTTTCTCACGGTAGTAATCGGATACATGAAGTTTTCAAAAAATGAAGCCAAAAAGGAATGATATATATATATATATATATATATGTCAAAACATCACTGAACTGTCAAAATATAGTTGAGAAGTACTGGGAAAGGGGGCTTAAAATAATAAGAATCTAATATTTCATTTACAAAGCGCGCGTATTTTGCTGTGGGGAAAATCAACTTATAGAGGCGACTTGAGCGCAAAGCGAATAATTCTAGGCTAGAAGATTTATTTTTAGAAATGTAAAGGTTGAGTGCGAAGTCAAAATTACAAGTCCAGATGACCAAAGGTTGAGGTCTGCACATGCGCGTACAGCAGGCGCTCGGAGGGAATTGGGTTTTGTCGCGCCAGATTGGAGGCGAATTTCGTTGAGAGCGGAAGCTCGCGGCTGCGTGCCGAATAAGTTATCAAAATGGCAAAGCGCGGTAATCAACCTGGAGAGTGGTCAACTTATGAAGTTCAATAAAGCTGGATTTATCACGAATTGGATTACTTCCTTAATGGCCTCGCCACTTGCCCAATTATTTTAAAAGAACGATGACTGCATCAAATCGAATTTACACAGGAGCAAAACATGCTGCCTGTCATATATATAAACAAATCAAACTAACAAAAAACTAAAAAGCGAGCATAGACTGCCAAACAAGTTAACATAAAACCTATCCTAGCAATGAAAACATAAAACTTTTCAATAAAAGATTACGCAGTTGCTTCAAATCCTCATATGGAAAAAGGACAAATATAGCTAAAATAAATAATCCAACAGAGCTAGATAATTATAAGAAGAATGCAGACAAAAACTCAAACAGAAATCAAGCACTCAGGGCGCCACGCAGAGGCAAGATTCTGAAGTAGCGCCGGAACTGAACCAGAATACGAGGTAACCGCCCGGTCTCGTCATCAGGGAGCCTAACCAAATCAGTTACCTCAAGGGGAACTTTCTGAATAGGATGCAGGTATAACCAAAAGACATCCCAACACCCCGAGATCCCCATTGAAACATTTAGTCAAAAAAAAATAAAAAGATACAGACAACTTACAGAAATAAATATTACTGTAAGACAACTTCTAGAAATAATTAAAATATATATATATACGAGGGTTGGGGTATAAGTCATGGCAACTATTTTTTTTCTTGAAGATACCAGTCCGGTTGGAAAATGTGACATATACAGACGAAAGGACAAGGTCTTAACTACATGTGTGGACAATGAATAGCACTGAAATATCGTGACACACTAATTTATTACGGTAGTATACACGACAATATGGCCTTCACCATGCAAAAGAATGATAACACAGTATACATAAAGTTGACATGACAAACCTGGGCCTAAAGACCCTCAATGTAGTGCTACTGTACGATATAGTAGGACATTATTCCCAAGGGCTTCTACTAATTCACTGTGACATTCCATCGCATTTCTCCCTCGGAGAACGGCTATTTTGATGTAAGCGCGCTGCTGAACACGGGTTCCTTCAATCTCGCACGACACTCACCAACTGACTGATTTCAGAGCCCTCGCTGCGCTACTACCAGCTATCACAGAGCCATCTGTTGTTCTGCATGCACACTATGCCTGCAGAACTTCCACACGACACATATACGTTTGTGATCCGTTCACATATCTACAAGAAAAAAAATAGTTGCCATGACTTATACCCCAACCCTCGTATATATATATATAAATATATTATTTCTACAAGGTCATTTTTTTCTGACGATCCCTTTTTCTCCCTACATACTTAACCAAAATCGATAAATGTGGTAATATTTTAAAGATTAAGTTCTCCGCTTCTGACGGGTTGTTAATTTAGAATGACACATTTTATTGTTTGTTTAAAAATCGAAGTGAAAAATTGACTTTTGGCCCTACAGTAGTTTCTTTCCCTGGATGCGTCGAAACGGCACAATCAAATAGTGTCCACAAAGAGGTTTTGAAATGTAAATATTCCATTTTTCACGAGTTTGTGTCATACTTAACATTTAATGTTGTCTACAATTGTGTTTTGACATGTACAAGTCTCATGTTTCCCTGATTTGTGTTATGCTTTACCTCCAATAGTGTGTCCAAAAGTGTTTTGTATTATCCTTGCGCACCGTTGTTATTTGACAAATAAACACTGGCTACAATCAAATGAACCGGTTCTTCTTTCATCCTACTCTCCTCCTCTCATCCCTCAGGACACTTATGGTTATTTAGTATGCTTCCTGAATAAATAACACATACTAGTGTCGAGAAGAAACGGCACACATAAACGGATTAATGCTCCGTTGGAGAAAGCGGCTCTCGAGATAAATTAAACAAATGTGGAATTAAACCGATAACGCGTTAGCGCGTGATAAATCGACGTTCTTGCTGCTAATGCCTCGATTTATGGGTCTATTAACTCCCGAGAAACAATTTCCACGCCGGAAAATGGAAGAAATTAAGCCTTTCAGGCGTGGTAACAAAATTAACTGCCTCTTTCGTGTAAGTTGTGACACGGTGGGAATGAAGGGTTAAAGAAAAGGACGAAGTCAGGTGTGGAAGTATTTAGTAATACGTTTACAGTTTCTCAGAGTAGTGAGCGGAAACATGCAGTATTAAAAAAATGAGGCCAAAAATGAATTATAAATGTGTGTGTGTGTGTGTGTGTATCTGCGGCTGGGTACAAGCCGCAGTGCCTAAGTCAGTTTTCTCCAAGAAGACTTTTTTTGCTTATGTCTCTTTAAAAAAATATTATTTTCAATGAAAGAAGTACCTAAGTCTGTAGAATGGTTTAGAAATCATTTTTAAAGCATCGGACAGACTTGGGTACTTCTTACACTGAAAATAATAATATTTTTTGAAAGAGACATAATCAAACATAGACATTTCGAAAAAAACTGACTTAGGCAATTTTTGTACCAAGCCTCAGATACATATATATATATATATATATATATATATATATATATATATATATATATATATATATATATATATATATGTTATATATGTGTGTGTGTGTGCATATATATATATATATATATATGTGTGTGTGCATATATATATATATATATATATATATATATATATACAGGGTGTATCAGCACAGCGGTTACAAACTTGAAGGAGAGATAGTGTACACCTAGATGATGGGAAATCACATAGCAATGCATGGTCGGAAGCGTTTTCCTGGCACGGTAGTAACGACACAAAACACAAGTTATATTGGACCACCCAGAATTTCTTTTTCATTTTTCAAGTTCAAATGCGACAAGGTCATTTTCTGAAAGAGGAGATTGAATTCAAACGTTTGGTACAAACCCCATCTCTCTACAGCAATTAGGGGCCGAGTTATTACAGTTTGGATTTATATACAGGGCAACACCGAACTTGAAAATTTGAAATGCTCCTACAGTATTGCTATATGATTTCCCATCGTCTAGGTGTACCCTATCTCTCCTTCAAGTTTGTAACCGCTGTGCTGATACACCCTGTATATATACATATAAAATTTTCAGATAATGAATCCTAAAAGAAAACTTGCATTAAAAACTGTAGGGAAAACTGTGTCTTTTTGTAAAATTATAAGTTTAGCGTTATTTATTAAAAAACTTTTTTTTAATAAATAACGAAAAAACCTTTTTTCGATTGTCGATGATGGGTAGTGCGGAAAATGTGCCAATGGTGGCACTAAGTGGACACAAAAAACGCTGATTTTGGAACTTTTTTTGCAAGATTTTTCAAGATGTTAAATTTAACTTATTTTGGTAGTATTTACTTGTATAGTCATGTTTAGTATGCCAAATGCCTAAATAAACTCTGATTATGTATTATTTTATCTCTACGTGCCTTCTAAATTAGCCAATTTTTATAGCCTTTTCGCGTGTAAGTGGTCGAAAGTTGTGAGTTTTGTTTGAATCTTCCGCCGGTTTCTCTCTTTTGTATTTTTATGTTTCTTGATCTTCCTTCTTTTGTTCTTTTCGATGCGTCGATGTGTCATATTTTTAGGTGACGGACCGCAGCGCGCCTTAACAGAAGTCCGGAATATAAGGAGTGGTGGACCGGGGGTGGGATGGTATTTGTTTAGAGTTCCTGGATAAAAACCACTGACAGTACATGAGGAAGAAGACCTTTAAGGAAGAAAAATTAACAGTGCATTCTTTGAGGGTAGAAAAGATAAAACTATCTTCACTGAAAGAAGCGACAAGCGACATCGTCGAGAGAAAGACGAAGACCATATCACTCTGTTGTCAAAACCTGGTTCGGAATATTTGGGTTACTTGACACCTCATTCCGGTCACGGCGGAGAACTAGCGAAATCAATACATAATTTTTCAAGCCAGAACAATGTAGATATTTCTGAACTGATAGCAGTCAGGTGTGATGGCACCGCTGTCAATACGGGAAAATGCAACGGTGTCATTGCCCGTCTTGTGAGCAAATTAAGAAGAGAACTGCAACATTTGGTTTCTATTCTTCATGCGAACGAGCTCCCACTTAGATATCTACTGTCTTAATAAGATAGAGGAACGACGGGACCCAATATCTTCTCCTGCCGAATCGGAGATAAACTAATGGGGTGAAAAAATCTACGTCTTGTTTCGTTCGAGCCTATTCCTGTCGCAGGAACATCAGAAATGCAAAACACTGATGATTTGAGCACAAATCAAAGGTATTTATTTGATACTAGCGGCCCGTCCCGACTTTGTCCGGGTTGAATAAAATATTATACCAATAAATTTCCAGTTGATAGCCAATAAATTGTAAATCTTATTTTTCCTTAATAATAACCTAAATAATACCTTAAATTAATTTTACGTTAGTTAATAATTAAAATAAATTTTTTAAAAGAAAAAGGCGTGCCGGAGAACGGCTAGGTTCGAACCGCTAGCGTCAGAACAGAAGCCCACCGCGATAGCACCAAGCTAAGGACCGTTGAAATCTTCGGAACAAAAAGCGGTAGAAGACAGTAGCGGAAACAATGGAGATTGTTAGGATTAAGCCCCTAACTTTATTTCTACTCATCAGATATACATGATATATAGCCTATGTCCATCTGGAATAATGTACCTTTCAAACAGTGAAATAATTTTTCAAACAGGTACAGTGGTTCTAAAGATTACCCTCCACGTACAAAATCACTCTCTCTTTATATATAAGTATAGATAGCACCACGCTAAGGATCGTTGAAGACTTCGGAACAAAAAGCGGTAGAAGACAGTAGCGGAAACAATGGAGATTGTTAGGATTAAGCCCCTAACTTTATTTCTACTGATCAGATATACATAATATATAGCCTATGTCCATCTGGTATAATATACCTTTCAAACAGTGAAAAAATTTTCAAATAGGTACAGTGGTTCTGGAGATTACCCTCCACGTACAAAATTGCTCTCTCTTTATATATAAGTATAGATGATCAGATATTTATAATATATAGCCTATGTCCATCTGAAATAATGTACCTTTCAAACAGTGAAAGAATTTTTCAAATAGGTGCAGTGTTTCTGGAGATTACCCTCCACGTACAAAATCGTCTCTCTTTATATATAAGTATAGATAGCACCACGCTAAGGATCGTTGAAGACTTCGGCACAAAAAGCGGTAGAGGACAGTAGCGGTAACAATGGAGATTGTTAGGATTAAGCCCCTAACTTTATTTCTACTGATCAGATATACATAATATATAGCCTATGTCCATCTGGAATAATGTACCTTTCAAACAGTGAATTTTTCAAATAGGTGCAGTGGTTCTGGAGATTACCCTCCACATACAAAATCGCTCTCTCTTTATATATATGTATGTATAGATTATAGAAGTATAGATACACATTGGTATCTCAAAATTAGAGTAAGAGATGAAATAAAAATACAAAAATAAAAAAAGGATTTTAAGTAAAGAATGTTTTTTTAATTATTTTAAGCACCTAAAATAATATTCAAATTAATATTACGTTACTTAATAATTGTGTGCACGGCCGCTATCTTGGATTTTTTTTGCGCCAACTTGGCAATTTTACCGTGTTTTGAGGAGTGGAAAATTTCTCGCCAATGTGTTTTAAGCGGTGTTTTCAAAACGCTAGACTTTGAATTTTTTTAGCTTTTTTAATAAAAACCACCTGTTTAAATTATGAAACTTAGAGAAATTTTTGAAAAATCATTTAAACGTTGGACTTTTGGGTTTTTGATTTTTGGGTTTTTGATAAAAAACACTTTTTTAAAAAAATCATTCTCAAATATTGGAAATTTTGGGTTTTTTCTGTTAGCTTTTTTAATAAAAACGACCTTTTTTAAATTGTGAAGCTCAGAAATATTTTTGAAAAATCATTTAATCGTTGGACTGAGATTTTTTTTGTCATTTTTAATTAAAAACTACCTTTTCAAATTATGATCCATATGAAAAATTAGGTCAAATGAATTTTACTTACAGATAAAATTTCAATGCCATCTATTCAGTTTGCCCTAACTCTTTGACTAATAGCAATGAATCACCAAAATATTATGCCAATATATTGTTAATTAGAAAAAAAATACAGCATTTTCGTACCACCTAAATAACTTGCAATTTAAAAATTATCTAAAATTCAGCTTTGAAAAATGTAAAATAATTATGAACCCATAAATTTATGGTGAGTAACCAGATCCTCTTTTTTTTTTAGGGCATTGTGGTAATGAAATTTTACTTCAGATTTGACCTTAACCAAATATTTGGTGAATGCAAATAAAATCGGGACAAGGATTATTTGACCATTTATCCTGCTGTGTTGGAAATAAGAAAAAAAAACCCTTTTACTAAACCAATAACTTAACCTTAACTAACTTTTTAACTTAGGTTCCTGGGGAGAGAGAAGTTGAACTTAAGTTATTTAAATTTATTTGTAATCCACTACAACTTGGAATTATAAAATATTTTAAAATATATTGTATTTAAAATGTATACTGTATTTTACATTTTACGAAAAAATGATGGCAGATAATTTTTACTTCAAATAAATGAAAGGGTGTATCATTATAGTATACTAATTGACAATCGATAAACAAAATTAAAAGCAACTTAAATTTAATAAGTTGACGAAAAACTGATAATGGATTCAAAAATTTTCAACAAAAAGACTCTTAGTTTTAAATATAATTTACTCTTTTGAGTATAGTCAATTTGACTCAGATTTCCAGGTCAAGTCCAAGATCTGACCTAAAATTTTTATACTGTAATTAAAAGATCACATCAGAAATAACTGTTTGATCTTAAAATTAGAGAATTTGACATTGGGTTATTTTTACCAGAAGGCAATAATTATCGCCATGCGAAATGCGCCAAACCCTGGCGGAAAAATCCAAGATGGCGGCCGTGCACACAAATCTAGAGTATCCCCCCTAACTTTATTTCTACTGATCAGATATACATAAAATATAGCCTATGTCCATCTGGAATAATGTACCTTTCAAATGGTGAAAGAATTTTTTAAATAGGTGCAGTGGTTCCGTAGATTACCCTCCACGTACAAAATCGCTCTCTCTTTATATATAAGTATAGATTTATGCATCGGTTTCAACTGCACAGTGCTCTCGAGTACTTTGTGGAGGTGCCGGTATATAATATTTTAACTTAAAGTATAAGTTCTAGACTGTTATTAACAGAAGGTTACTGGTTTCTAAAACCTCTAGCACCTACCACATATCTCCACTCTCGTGGGGCTGTTTACAGTGTATATCGGTCGATACAGGAGGCTTGTTATATAATACAATACAGTTTATTGATGAAACCTGTTCACAATTACTAGTATATAATAAAAACATTGAAAACTAGCAATATTGCAATAACAACTACTATTGCGCTTACAATTAAAAACACAAAATAAATAATATACTACTGATAATAATAACAGCAATAAATATTACGACTCGTCCCGCTTAACTGGAAGCACAAGAGTTCTGTGTGGCGATCTTGGTGGGCAGCTTAATCAGAACTTAGATGTAGCATGGTGAGTCAAGCGCTGGAACTCGGGAACACTCTTCAGTTGCTGAAGTTGAAGCATCTGGTGCTACAACAAATGATGACAACTACCAGAAATATTCTGTATCCTGAGCACATGAAGAGTTCGACGGGAACACTATGTTGAGAGCGTGCAACCAGGAGGATCGCTGCTTCGTCGAACCCGAGTTCGGTGCTTATATACTGCTCCGCGGAAAGCTCGCACATGCGCAGGTGATCACGCTAGGAATTTGCATGGAAATCTATATAACGATTTCCTCTTCTTCGAATGACCGCCACAACTTCAAAAACAGAAAGCCAGGGGCCCAGTTGTGCAATCGAGATGGATCACAAATTCTTACAGAATTTTACTCTTGTACTTTGGTACTTTGAATCCTTACGAAGCTCTGAAAGATCTCGCACAGTACGTAATACGAGTTTATGCTCCAATCTGGTTTGGCATAAGGAAACGACCAGGTTGCGCAGACAGAGCTATAAATGTGTGGCAGATTATTCAACTCTCAACTTTTCTCCTGAATGAGCTAAAGAAGACAGTACTCTCAGTAGCTCAAACAAATGGTTACTATGCCATCCCGAGAATTTACTGGTAGCCATGGCAACTGATGATAACAAAGATATTAGAAAATTAGCATGGACAAGAATTAAGATATGCCGCAATTCAAAGAAGAAAAAGACCAACAGGTTGCGAGAGTTCCAGGTTGCAAAGCTGAACTTTAAGGCAAAGGAGTACTATAACTGCATCGACTGGACCTCCACCGAAATCGGCGAGCCTCCAATTACCAAAAGCCTTCCATCAGAAGAATTTCAAGACAACATAAATTCAGGATCCACGTTAGAAGAATCACTAGTCTGCTTCCCTAGTCACTCCCAGGCTGTGGAAAGAATCGTTCAAATTGTGATAGAAGCTGCAGCAAAGATATGTGGGAATTAAGGAAGAGATGCCCTCATCAGAGCAAAGCTTCAATCACGAAAAAAGATGCCAAAATTCATTTCAAAGAAGGACTTTGTAGCCTAAAAAGGTACACATTCTGAATACAGCATTCAGTGGGTGGGAGGGTGAGCGGAACTCGCCGCAAAACTACCTTCTCGTGGTGAGTTATGGGATGTTTCGCGTTGGTCCCGAAAGTAAAACAAGCTGAAGGCAGTACATTTTCAAAGCCCATAGCACCTAAATAATACGTAATCAGAGCTTATTTAGGCATTTGGCACACTAAACATGACTATACAAGTAAATACAACCAAAATAAGTAAAATTTAACATTTTGAAAAATTTTGCTGAAAATGTTCCAAAATCAGCGTTTTATTAAAACTTCAAGACATTTGCGGCAAATCAAGGAGTTGTCAAAAAAATCTCAAATTTTTTTGTGCCAGCTTAATACCACTAATCGCACCTTTTCCGCACTACTCATCATCGAAAATCAAAAATTTTTTTTTCAGCCAACCCGAATGTATGTGTATGTGTGTGTGATAATAATGCCGACCATCCATTAATTCAGTATCTTTAGTGTTGTCTTTCACCTTATGAACTACTTCCGTATCTATTTTGTGTCGTCTGGCTGTTGCTTTAGCAAATCGCCCGATATATGGTCACGTGCACAAGTAAAACTAAAATGCCATTGTGAGGGCATAGTGTCTTTTGTAATGGGTATAAGAATAATATAATATACTTATATCCATTATATATTAAGAGTATTGAATATATATTTTTGTATAATGTACATTTTTATACAGATATGCGTTATATAAATATTTTTAAAAAATATGAAAATCTATTTTGTAATTTTTGTACAAAAAATATCAAATAATACATACATACATATATACATATATACATATATATATATATATATATATATATATATATATATATATATATATATATATATATATACTAGCTGAATACCCGTACTTCGCTACGGAGCACATTCAAATTAAATACAACGGTCAAGGTATGCAATTAATGTAAAAATATATATGTATTAACAAAAAAAATCGTAAGGGATATTATATATATAATAGCCGTTGTCTCTGTATAACACTTCCGGGCTGTACTCATCTTTCAATTGTAGCCCTCAGTAAACAAACGACCGGTTAGGCTTAATTTCAATTTCAGATGTGGATCAGAATTTTTTCTTACCTAAAAACTAATATCTTCTCCATCAATCACGTTTGTTCAGACTATTTTTCTATAAAACATTCAGAACTGAAAAAAATTGGATGCTTTTAGCTGTATATTTAACAGTTTTTAAAAATCCGTTTACTTTTGCGATGAATTCTGAAAGTAAACAAAATTGAATGGGAATGAATCAAGTAGCTCAAGTATTCATATCGCGTAGTGAGCTGTAAAAAACTGGATGGGAGTCTACTACTCCAATCGCATGAAAAACTAAATAAATAAAATATAATGAAAGGGTTTGTTTTTACAAGGTGTGGATTAAATGCAATATTGTTAGATAATTCGGGATATTTTTTAACTTTTATATACTTTTTCCATTATGACGTCATTATTAGTATTATGACGTCAAAATGACGGGTTACCTTCTAGTTTTTATAGAAAAAATAATGCAGAAGAAATTTTTCAAGCATCAATTATATATCTTTTATCGTATTAAAGTATCGCAAAAAGAAAAGAAACCACGTGATCAGCATTTAATAAACTAAATTCTAAAAATTAATATTTAAAAATTCACCAAAAATCAGAAAATGGAGGCAAAGATTCGAAAAAGATTTCATTTTAAAGGAATTTTTATAATCTTTCTTGTGATATAAATTTTGTTACCCTCGGATTATTATTTTAAATGCAAACTTTAAAAAAAATGTTACAAAACAACTTGAAAATTTAATTTTAAAAAATCTAAGAAAAATTTTTCAAAAACCTTTCTTAGTGCACCACTACACTATAAAAAAAATCCCCATGAAAAATTTCAGTTCTTTAGATCCAGCACTTTGGCCAGCACTTTGGTCTCTGCGTTATATGTCAGTCAGTCAGTCAGAACTGTTATATATATATATATATATATATATATATATATATATATATATATAATATATACATATCGTAGAGTAATGTTTGCTATTCGTCTATTTTGTAAATATACATTGGATATTTCGTTTATATTCGTTTATATTCAATTATACTAGCAAACGAAAACCAAATGATTTACTGACCTTATAAGAGAGTCCAAAGCTTTCTTTGTTAATGAATAAAGATCTAAGGTGTCAAGTGTACCGACGTTCGTCGATAAAATAGCTTGTTATTTAAGCCGAAAACAAAATAGGGAAAGGAAAAGGTCAGATAGAAATAACCAAATCGGATAAAGCACAAGATCCTATTAAAGGAAAATACATATACCTATGACATTAAATTAATTTTGTTATTAATGTAACGTTTTTTATCTGTAATGAAGCTTTAATTTCATCTTAAATTATCTTCCCTTTCATCTCCGTTTGGATTCCTCGTGATTATGGAACTAATATCGAAATTATTAGTGACCAACGAATAAATTATAGTATAATTAATAATGAATATAATTGTATGTTAAATAACTCTTTAATATATAATTATATAAATTTGTACATTACATAAAAATATATATTGCATTGTATTTAAAATCAGATATGATATCTATATATATAAAACAGTTCCGTAACTGACTCATTCATTCATTCATTCATTCACTGACTGACTGACATACAACGCACAGACCAAACCGCTGGACCTAAAGGGCTGAAATTTTGCATGGCGATTCTTCTAATAGTGTAGGGGTGCACTAAGAAAGATTTTTTAAAAATTCTTCTTAGATTTTTTACAATTAAATTTTTAAGCTGTTTTTTAAACTTTTTTTACGTTTGCATTAAAAATAATACATTGAGGGTTATAAAATTTATATCGCGAGAAAGATCCTAAAAATTCCTTCAAAATGAAATTTTTTTCGAATTTTTAACTCCATTTCCTGATTTTTGGTGAATTTTTAAAGATTAATTTTTAGAATTTAATTTATTAAATGCTGATCACGTGATTTCTTTTTCTGGTACTTTAAATAAATTTATTGTCACGTGCCAAAAAAAAAAAAGACAAAAAAATATTTTTTTCTTGCTAATGCGGCAGACGATTGGACTTTATTTTGTCTATAAAAATATCCCTTACGATTTTTTTTATAAATGTTTTTTTTTACATCAATTATATACATTGATCGTCGTATTTATTATAAATATATATATATATATATATATTTATTATTTTTTTTTTGAATTAATTGCATACATTGACCGTTGTATTTAATTTCAATGTACTCCGTAGAGAAGCGCGGGTTTTCAGCTAGTATATATATATATATATTTGGCATAAGGAATATGTGTGTGTATACATATTTGTTTATATATACAGGGTGTCTCATAAAACCTTGACACATTTTAAAAGTTTATAAAAAAAAGTATAAAGTAGAAACTGGAAATTCACAGATGTGTTATCGCATATAGTAGAGCTTTTGTCTGTGTCAAAAAAGTTCAACAGAGGGCGCTAGTTGTTCCGTGACAGCGAAAGTTGTAAAATGGCTAAAGTTTTAAATGGCTGTTTTACTGTCCCACAAATTTCTTATTTACATCCCAAAATCATTTGGCAACAAGACGGTGCACTGCCTCATTGGGGTATGATTGTTCGAGACTTTTTAGATAAGGAATTTCCAAATAGATGGATAGGACGAGATGGTCTCATCCAGTGACCTCCTCGATCTCCAGACATTACACCTCTTGACTTCCTTCCTTGGGGATTTGTCAAAGACAAAGTTTATTCAACAAAAGTGGACAGTCTTAAGGAACTCAAAAAACGCATCATTTCTGTAATTTCATGTGTTACGGAATCCATTTTGGAACGTACGTGGGTTGAAATGGATTACCGACTGGATATTATCTGTGTCACAAAAGGAGCGTATATTGGAATTTATTGACTATACTAAAAAAACTCTATAAGGTAGCACGTATGTGAATGTCTAGTTCCTACAATGAGTACTCTTTTTATATAGATTTTTAAAGGTTTAAAATTTTTAAAGATTTTTAAAGGTTGTCAAGGTTTTTTGAGACACTATATATATATATATATATATATATATATATATATATATACAAGGTTTGTATAAAAAGTATCGGGAACAAATTTTTCCTGACGTGACTGTACGTCGGTGCACGCTCGTACCATGCATGCTCGGTGGTGGGGGATGTGATCTACAAGACGCTCCAAGCGCCAGTCGCCTGCGAGCGTTCGTTCAGGCTAGATCGTGTTTTTGGTGGACCCCTGTCGAGTGACTCTGTGCAAGCGCAAAATGCAGCGAACGATTGAACAGCGGTACGCCATCAAATTTTGTGTTGGACTGGGGAAATCGGGTACGGAGACTTTGGGCATGATTTGCCAACGTTGGGCATGATTTGCCAACGTTGGGCATGATTTGTAACCGACGGTCTGAATTCAGACCGTCGGTTAAGTGCGCGCATGGTCACAGATAAAATTGGCGTTGATAAGATGACAGTGCACAGCTCCCCTTACAGTCCCAACTTGGCACCAGCAGAATATTTCCTTTTCCCAAAAGTGAAATCCTCCCTCAACGGACACCACCATGGGTCCCTAAGTGCCGTCAAAGAAGCTTGCACGCGTACCCTTAAGGACGTTCCGGAATTCGCCTACCATGGAGCCTTCGAGTCGTGGAAAAGACGCTGGCAAAAGTGTGTCGACGCTCAAGGGATGTATTTTGAAGACTTTTGAGGAATTGTAACAATATCTCGAATAAATTTATTTTTCCAAAACTTTTCCCGATACTTTTTATTCAAACCCTGTATATATATTTCAATTATACTTACATTTTGTGTTATATATGTTAATAAATAAAGGTCTATGGTGTCAAGTGTACCGAAGTTCGTCGATAAAAGAGCTTGTTATTTAAGCCGAAAACGAAATAGTGGAATGAAAAGTATAGAGATTCTATGCTCACTTCTACCCAGACTTGGGTGTATATAATTTGAAGTGGCACTCTATTTGAATTTGAAGCAAACACAGTTTATACATAAAACAATGTTTATTGAATTCGTTGCACATATAATTGGCTTTTACAGCAATAAGCATGCGTACTACTTGTACGGAATGTATAAACACAGCTTTCAAGAACAATATATTTTTATACTCACGAACAGTAAGTCAAACCAGCAGTACTGCCATGTAAACTTCTGGCCCGCTAAGCACTAGCACTGGATAACACCTTTTCAACCTTAACAACCTCTCCTTTTTTTTCTTAATGACGCTGCGTGGTATTTATACTAAGCGCGTATGCCGAAATTAGCATATCTAAACAAGCTTCTTTAATTCACTCAAAAGTTCGATTCTTGTGAATCGAATCTTGTGTATACCTTACAAAAGGTCATATCGAAATAACCAAAGCGGATATAGCACAAGATCCTATTTAAGGAAAATACATATACCTATGACATTAAACTAATTTTGTAATTGATGTAACTTTTTTAATCTGTAAATTAGCTTTATTTTCATCTTAAATATTCTTCCCCTTTCATCTGCATTTGGATTCCCCGAGATTGTGGAAATTATATTCGAAGTTATTCGTGACCCACGCAATGTATTCGATATAGCTTAAGGTTATTTAATTACTAGAGCGGATATGTCCTCAGCCTGAGCAATTAACATTTCCAGGGCGACATTTCGCAGAGCGTGTTCCCTATTTTAACTCCCTAAGGCCCGCATTTGTATATCATTATACTTCAGTATCATTTTCTCCCACACAAGATGAATCCACTTATTTATCTTGCTTCATCTGTTGCGCCCGTAGGATCTCTATTATGTAACGACAAGCTTCTGGCCATCTTATTCTTTCTCATTTCACTTCATATCTATTGTGATGCGTTTTGAATTTTGGGATTTTTCCAGCGCCATTTATTATCGCGTCATAAATCCCGGCAAGTGTTAGAGGACTTTACTGTGCATTCGCCCAGCTTTCGGCCTGGGAATTTTCCCGGGTGATATAAACTAGTTTTTATTTACTCTTTTATTACTTCTTCCAGTTCGTGTGCTTTGCCGGGGGAAATTTTGCAAGGCGAGTAGATATATGAGGGGAAATATTAGTTTTCGGTTTTATCATGCCGAGATTTGTCCCTCTTTTGCATTTAGATGCTTTTCCGACGACGCCGGGGCCTTTTTCATTTTTCATCCTCTTAACTTTCATAACTTATAACCCCCAATTCGAGGGAGACTCGGTTCTTTTCATGGTGGTTAGTTTAATGGAGAGAAATATTTCTCCTTTAAAATTATATTCATTGCTTCCTTTAAAATTATCCCGTCCACCAAAAATTTTAACATCTAATACTTATACAGTTCATGAAAAATTAATATCTTTCCATTGTGGGCTGGTTTATTCCAGGACGCTGTTCCTATTATAACCCAGTTATTTCACATGCTCATTTGTATTAACACAGCAGTTCATGGAAGATCCAGTTCTTTCCATTGTGGGCTAATTTGTTCGAGGACGCTGTTCCTATTATACCCCAGATATTTCTCATGCGCATTTGTGTTAACACATCAGTTCATGGAAGATTCAGTTCTTTCCATTGCGGACTAGTTTATTCGAGAACGCTGTTCCTATTATACACCAGTTATTTCACATGCGTATTTGTGTTAACACAGCAGTTCATAGAAGATTCAGTTCTTTCCATTGTTGGCTGGTTTATTTGACGACGCTGTTCCTATTATACCCCAGTTATTCCACATGCGCATTTGTGTTAACACAACAATTCATGGAAGATTCAGTTCTTTCCACTGTGGGCTCGTTTATTCAAGGACACTATTCCTATTACACCCCGGCGCAGCTTGTCCAATAAACCTTGCACCAATAAACCCAAACAAACCAACCTATTATACCCCAGCTATTTCATATGCGCATTTGTGTTAACACAACAGTTCATGGAAGATTCAATTATTTCCATTATAGGTTGGTTTATTTGAGGACGCTGGTCCTATTATACCCCAGTTATTTCCCATGCGCATTTGTGTTAACACAACAGTTCGTGAAAGATTCAATTCTTTCCATTGTGGATTGATTTATTCGAGGACACTATTCCTATTATACCCCAGATATTTCTCATGCGCATTTGTGTTAACACATCAGTTCATGGAAGATTCAGTTCTTTCCATTGTGGACTAGTTTATTCGAGAACGCTGTTCCTATTATACCCCAGTTATTTCACATGCGTATTTGTGTTAACACATCAGTTCATGGAAGATTCAGTTCTTTCCATTGTGGACTAGTTTATTCGAGAACGCTGTTCCTATTATACCCCAGTTATTTCACATGCGTATTTGTGTTAACACAGCAGTTCATAGAAGATTCAGTTCTTTCCATTGTTGGCTGGTTTATTTGACGACGCTGTTCCTATTATACCCCAGTTATTCCACATGCGCATTTGTGTTAACACAACAATTCATGGAAGATTCAGTTCTTTCCACTGTGGGCTCGTTTATTCAAGGACACTATTCCTATTACACCCCGGCACAGCTTGCCCAATAAACCTTGCACCAATAAACCCAAACAAACCAACCTATTATACCCTAGCTATTTCACATGCGCATTTGTGTTAACACAACAGTTCATGGAAGATTCAATTCTCTCCATTTGTAGGCTGGTTTATTGTATGAGGATCTTCCTCTTTAAAACCACAGTCATTTCAAATGTGCAACTGTGTTGACACAACAGCTCTTAAAAGATTCCATTGTGAGCTGCTTTATTTGGAGGAGGCTATTTCTACATTAAACCACAATCATGTGACGTATGCAATTGTGTTAACACATCAGTTCATGGAAGATTCA
Source organism: Dolomedes plantarius (assembly GCA_907164885.2). Taxonomy (NCBI): domain Eukaryota; kingdom Metazoa; phylum Arthropoda; class Arachnida; order Araneae; family Dolomedidae; genus Dolomedes; species Dolomedes plantarius. The sequence continues at coordinate 66,775,175 of OU015499.1, read as the reverse complement.
GTTCTTTCCATTGTGGACTAGTTTATTCGAGAACGCTGTTCCTATTATACCCCAGTTATTTCACATGCGTATTTGTGTTAACACATCAGTTCATGGAAGATTCAGTTCTTTCCATTGTGGACTAGTTTATTCGAGAACGCTGTTCCTATTATACCCCAGTTATTTCACATGCGTATTTGTGTTAACACAGCAGTTCATAGAAGATTCAGTTCTTTCCATTGTTGGCTGGTTTATTTGACGACGCTGTTCCTATTATACCCCAGTTATTCCACATGCGCATTTGTGTTAACACAACAATTCATGGAAGATTCAGTTCTTTCCACTGTGGGCTCGTTTATTCAAGGACACTATTCCTATTACACCCCGGCACAGCTTGTCCAATAAACCTTGCACCAATAAACCCAAACAAACCAACCTATTATACCCTAGCTATTTCACATGCGCATTTGTGTTAACACAACAGTTCATGGAAGATTCAATTCTCTCCATTTGTAGGCTGGTTTATTGTATGAGGATCTTCCTCTTTAAAACCACAGTCATTTCAAATGTGCAACTGTGTTGACACAACAGCTCTTAAAAGATTCCATTGTGAGCTGCTTTATTTGGAGGAGGCTATTTCTACATTAAACCACAATCATGTGACGTATGCAATTGTGTTAACACAACAATTCATGAAAGATTCATTTAATTATTATCAAAATGAGCAAGTTTACTAGACGAAGCTAATCTACATTAAACCGCAGTCATTTCGCATGTATAATTGTGTTAACATAACAGTTCATGAAATGTTCAGTTCTTTCCCTTGTGAACTGTTCTGCAGTATGAGACTCTTCCTGCATGTAAAATCACAGTCATGACATGTGTGCAATTGTTTTAACGCAACAGCTCATGTTAGATACAATTCTCTTCACTTTAAGTTGCTTTAGTGGAAGAAGCTATCCTTACATTAAACTATGGACGTTTCACATATGCAATTGTGTTAACATATTAATAGTTCATGGAAGGTCCACTTCTTTCCATTGTGGGCTGATTCATTAAAGGAAGCTTTTCCTACATTAAAACACAGTCATTTCACATGTGCAATTGTGTTAACATAAGAACTCATGAAAGATTCATTTCTTCCCTTTGTGTGCTACTTTATCGGAGGAAACTATTCCTATAATAAACAGCAGTCATTTCACATGTGCAATTCTTTTAACACAACAGCTTATGTTAGATACAATTCTCTACATTGAAAACTGCTTCATTGGCGGAAGCTATTGCGTTACACATGTGCAATTGTGTTGACATAACAGTTCATGGAAGATTCATTTATTTCCATTGTGGGATGATTCGTTAAAGGAAGCTATTCTTATGCAAAACTGCAGTTCTTTCATACGTGCAATTGTGTTCTACTGGATCCAGTGGCTATATTTTGCTGAGGGGCTCACTTTAAGAGCAAAACTCAGATCCAATTCTGCCAATGAATATGTAGATATACACAATACTACTTTTTTTGCTTTTATCGCTTGTCTGTAAATGAAGGAATCTTTCAAAGAAATATAGCTAAACGACTGACGTTTGATAAATGCAAAAGATCACAGTTTTCAATAACTTTTAAGGCGACAATCCACCATGAAAAACTTTTTTTTATTTATTAACCAATTGCTATGAAATTTTGTATACTTATACAGTGTGGTTTAGAGATGGAAATTCTAAATTTAAAAAAAAAGAATGTAATTAATTAAGATATTAATTAAAATCAGTTTGTTAATTACTCTATTTAAAAATGCTCCGCGCGCATTAATTTTTGTCTCAGATATCTAAATTTCTCTCTTAAGCTAGCTTTATATAGTTATAATAAAAGTTAGTAGCAATGTTTGATTTATAGTCATATTTTTAAAAACTAGAAAAGAAATCTATAAAAATAAGTCATTTTATGCAAAATTTTATCAAAAAAAATTTTTTATAGTCAAAATTTTAAGTTGTTTTAAAATAGTATAATGAGTTGATTACTAAGTTTTATTCTAACATATATAAATAATTTTATGAAAATTTAAGAAAATTTATGACGCATGGAACATTTTGAAGATACCGAAACGACATAAAAACTTGTTTTGAGAAAATGGCATTTAAAGTTTTAATTTGACTAACATTTCCATTGTTTACGTTTGAAAAAAATACTTATAACTCGGTTAATAATGATCGGATAAACATACTTTTTTTAAATTTAAAGCTGATGAGTTGCAGAATCATTTTCTGAAAGAAAAAATCATTTTGGGGAAATATTTTTGTCAATCTGAAGGTCCATTGTAGCCTTAATACAATTCCAACCGTTTGTTAGTCTTAAATGCAGTCAAATCTTATCAGTCGTGTGGGAATGGATCGATTCTACTTGGAATTCGATATTATTTGGAAGAATTTCTTCAAAACAGATGAAAACACAAAACGAGAAAAAAAACAGTCGTAATATTAAATTTCAAGCTTTAGAAATACATTACATTTCACTTAAATGAAACATCGTAATCTGTCAGTTATTTTTTATTTTCCATTTTTTTTATCCTGTTCTTACTTCTAAAACGAATGGCAAACGCAGTGAACCCTGCACTTATGCGTCTGTTCAAGAAACCGTAACAACTTAAAATACATGCGTAAATAAAGAAATAAATGTATATAGGAATAATGAGAGACCAAAAAGCTTGAAATGGAATTGTAATCGTAGAAATAAATATTTCATTAACGTCTTAGATGCTTTATTATAATCCTTTTATGAAATATATCAACAACTCTTTCACAAAAACTTATACATGAAACAAAAACATACATAAAGCTGCTGTGTACTAAATCTATTGAATTCGCTCACCTCAATGTTAACCTATGTAGATAATGTTTCCGAGGACTGCCGACTTGGAACGAAAATGTTTTTTAATTGTACTCCATAATAGAAAAGGAAATTTTACACCTTGGAGCATTTATCGTTTAAAAAAATGCAAATAATATTCTAAAACTTAAATTATTCGGGGAAAAAATCTGGTCTAGTGTGTTATAAACGCTCCTAAATTCCTTTGGTGGACGAAATTTATGAAGTGAATTCTGTTGCACGGTGCAGAAAAGTTCAGGCTGTCTGAAAATACCATTTTTACTGGATTGCCAGCATTTATGTAGCTGCAAAGCGTAGACACATTTTCTCCATGGGTTAACATTGAGGTGAACGAATCCAATAGGGTTAGTACACAGAAGCCTTAAGTACGATTTTATTTGTAGGCTAGCTGAAAACCCGCAGTTCGCTACGGAGTACATTCAAATTAAATACAATGGTCAATGTATGCAATTAATGCCAAAAAAAATAAATATATATATTTGTAATAAATACGACGATCAATGTGTACAATTGATGTAAATATATATATATATATATATATATATATATATATATATATATATATATATATATATATATATATATATATATATATATATATATATATATATATATATATATAATAATCGTAAGGGATATTTTTAAACACAAAATAATGTAGATGAAAATATTCAAATCAAATCTAATAGGACATACTAAAGAATATAGTACAGTTAATAAAGTACAGTTTGAGGAACATATCTTTTACTGTATTGTAATATATTTTTGGATAATTTCCAATCGTCTGCCGCATTAGAAAGAAAAAAAATTTTTTTTGTCTATTTCGTTCTTATGAACATGACGATAAATTAATTTAAAGTACTAGAAAAAGAAATCACGTGATCAGCATTTAATAAATTAAATTATAAAAATTAATCTTTAAAAATTCACCAAAAATCAGAAAAGGGAGGTAAAGATTCGAAAAAAATTTCATTTTAAAGGAATTTTTATGATCCTTCTCATGATATAAATTTTATAACCCTCAAATGATTATTTTAAATGCAAACTTAAAAAAAGTTAATAAAACAGCTTAAAAATTTAATTTTAAAAAAATCTAAGAAGAATTTTTCAAAAATCTTTCTTAGTGCACCCCTACACCATAAGAAGAATCGCCACGCAAAATTTCAGCCCTTTAGGTCCAGTGGTTTGGTCTGTGCGTTGTATGTCAGTGAGTCAGTCAGTTACGGAACTGTTTTATATATATAGGCTACTAGCTGAAAACCCGCACTTCGCTACGGAGTACATTCAAAGTAAAAACATCGGTCAATGTATGCAATTAATGCCAATATATATATAATAAATACGACGATCAATGTATATAATTGATGTAAAATATATATATATATTTATAAAAAAATTGTAAGGGATATTTTTATAGACAAAATAATGTAGAAGAAGATATTCAAATTAAATCTAATATAAAGAATACTAAAGAATATAGTACAGTTAATATAGTACAATTTCTAGAACATTTCTTTTACTGTATTTTAATATTTTTTTGGATAATGTCCAATCGTCTGCCGCATTAGGAAGAAAAAAAAATATTTTTTGTCTATTTAGTTTTTATGCACGTGACGATAAATTTATTTAAAGTACCAGAAAAGGAAGTCACGTCATCAGCATTTAATAAATTAAATTCTAAAAATTAATCTTTAAAAATTTACCAAAAATCAGGAACTGGAGGTAAAGATTCGAAAAAAATTTCATTTTAAAGGAATTTTTATGATCTTTCTTGTGATATAAATTTTATAACCCTCAAATTATTATTTTAAATGCAAACGTAAAAAAAGTTTAAAAAACAGCTTAAAAATTTAATTTAAAAAAATCTAAGAAGAATTTTTGAAAAATCTTTCTTAGTGCACCCCTACACTATTAGAAGAATCGCCATGCAAAATTTCAGCCCTTTAGGTCCAGCGGTTTGGTCTGTGCGTTGTATGTCAGTCAGTGAGTCAGTCAGTGAATGAATGAGTCAGTTACGGAACTGTTTTATATATATAGATTATCATGGAGCTCTTTCAGATTCGGGAGAAACAAGTTCCCTGGTGAATAGTGAAATATTTATGATAGGAAAATTGTGATGTGCCTACTTAACGCGCGGATATTCGCTTTGTTTACTTTTATCTTGTCGCTTCCTAACATGCGTTGAGGTGTCAGCCTTTTAAACATCGCAGCAACGCGATGGTATTCAGCTTGTCGGCTTTTGCAAATACCACATCATAGTTTTTTTTTCCTCTTACGTATTTGTTATATGAATTTCTCCGTAGGCTACTATTGAGGTGAGCGAGTCCAGTAGGAGTAGTACACAAAAGCCTTAAGAAACATACTTAAGGGGACAGTGGACTTTCAAAATTGTGAAATTTGTCCAAAAATTCGATTATTTTATTTTATTGAATTGTGAAACTACGGACGAGTAGGAATGTGTTGAAAAAAGAATTTTAAATTTCTGTGATTACCTTCCTGGTTATAGGTATTTGTATTTAATTTAGATATTATGTGGTTACTAATAGCAATAACTTTAAATGTGTTTTTCTCAAAATAAAAATTTTCATGTCATGCGAATATTCAAACTGCTCCAGGCGCATTTCTAATGATCGTATTGCTTTGAAATTTAAGTTTTATATACTTAACTGCATATCAAATAAATCTTATTGAAAAAAATTATGCTTCGCAGCTCAGAATTTCTAAATTTTGTACTTGAAAAAATGATTTATAGGTATTTTGCGTAATAAAAAGGGTGTTTTCACTATTGTTATTTTTTTCTCTTTATATTTTTAATGAATGCTTAAAATAAGCAATAAGTTTCATTGTTAGTTCTATAAGGTATCCTGTAAATAAAAATTACCATATTATATGCAAAAGAAATTCGCATAGAACATTTTTAATTAGGCCAATTTTTGATATAATTAATAATTCAAAATTCCTAAATTATCAATATTTCATCTATAAATTTTAACCACTTTTACATATCTATGGTACTAATCACGTATTAAAATTTCAAGCAAATCCATTCAAAGCAAAAAAAGTTAGGTTTGATGGTCTACTGTCCCCTTAACAATCAATAATTACAAGATAAAAAGAACTTTTTATATACCATGTTTTTAAATTTTCTGTTGAATCATATAAACTTGACAATTCTATGTATTAATAAATATTTTTGTTTATTTTTTTGATGAATTATCCCATCAACTTGAGAGAAAAGGAAGTTAACTGGAGGTTAACTTGCGTTTAACTTTTCGTTCCCGTCCCGCCCGATAGATGGCTGCACCAGTCTACAAAGTAAAATTAACTGAAAAGGAATTGAAAATTGCATAAAGGTGGCTAAAAGTATTAAAATAATACGTTGTCATCGTGTTCTGAGCTATTCTAAAAGTTTCAAATGTCTATCTAGTCGGGAAGTTAGTTAAAAATCGATTGCAAGATTTGTACTGGACAAACACACACACACACACAAACAATCAAACAAGAAAGCGAGTTAATAAAAACATGGTAAAAAAATAAAGAATTATTTTCAAAAAATAAGCTTTTTAAACAAGCAGATATTATAAACCTGTCTCACCAGGGAATTCTTCGTAAGATACTTATCGAGGAAAAAAATAGATCTCTTTAAAAACTATACATAAAACATGCCCAGTTCAAAAATACATTTCTTCACTTTGTGCTCCCATATTCTGATGCAAGATAAACATCGGGATTCGTTTAAAATTTCAAACCGAATCCCTGAATTCATCCGAAAATATTTAAATAAAAAATACTCCGAAACCGATTGCATGTGTGGATTGGGGAATAAGATTCAATTTTCTCGAAATCGATTTGAAGTAACAGAATGAAATTTAGATCGAAAATCAAGATGTTTGCGCTCGGCTTGCTGAAACATTGAATTTCACGAGAAAAGGAAGAACAGGGTTCTTTTACAGTTTGAGTTACATCAAAATCCAACGGTTTAAGGCTGCTGTGTACTAACCCTATAGGGCAGTGTCTCGCAGCATGTCACATCTCAACTCTTGCAGATTTTACTTCTTGTTTGGCGAGGAGTGGCAAAACATTGCATAATTTAACATGTCTTTCAATGAGCGTTCTTACAGCTTGTTGAATAAAATGCTCTCAGATTACGCAAAGTCTTTAGATACGATATCTAAACAAAGGTATATCACTAAATTAAACATTCAGGTACAGCCCTGAAAGGTTTATTCAGTATGTGACTCGTATTTACTGACAGGGGAAGACTGGAGTTACGATACAAGACGCTGACCTGAAGTAACTTATCCTGATATCTATACATATCTCAACATAATAATAATCATACTCAACGAAAGAATGATTATATTCTCTTAAACCTTGCGAAATATTGAAAAAAGGTGTTAAAATAACTGTTACATACAACAAATATGAGGAGTTTTATAAATAAACTTAAATTATTTAACTCAACATGAAGGTATCGTCCAAAAACACATGCAAACGCATAGGAACGGCTTCTGTTTTCTGCCACCCGATAATCACGTGATCTATAGCAGACGAAAATTGACATAGCCAGTGACGTTGCGACGTTTCGCCTTATTGGATTCGCTCACCTCAGTGTTAATCTATGGAAAAAATGTGTCCAAGGATTGCAGACTTAGATTGAAAGATTTTTTTTTTAATTATACAGCTAGAACTCGCTATTCGGCCGCTCTTTATACGGCATTTCGCTATAACGGCCTTTTTTAATTATGTCACTTTTTCGATTTACGGCCAACAATGTTTCGTTATACTGCCACAACAGCTGAAAGTGATGATGGCAGCATATTATAGCTTAATGGCTCTTCATGTTTATGTTCAACCATTCTAATTAATATAATTTCTAATTAATATATATTTAGCAAATCATTTCCAATTGTTTGATATATTAATTCATTCGTAAATAAAACACTTAAAAATATTTTGAAAAGACCTTCTTCTCCCCAGAATGTGTATAGTAGGCTTTCTTGTCCATATTTTCAAGCCCATTTTGTAAAAATTCCTTACGTGATTGATAAAAATGGATGTCATATTTGAAATCAGCACACCAAATAATATAAAATTCAGTCATTACATTGCAAACACTTTTCTATGACTCAAATTTTGCAGGCCTGTGTTATTCATTCGAAGTATAAACAACCATATTTTGTACCCATTGAAAAGCTACAGTTTATTCATAAAGATGCAAAAACGACAGAATTATTTAAATAAAAATAACTCCTGTATCATGTGATCTGAAGTATACTTACAAACAACTATACTTTATCAAACAACTACTATAAAACAATAGCGCTGAAATTTGCAATTCCTATGTATAAATGATTGTATACGGTGTACAATGATATTTGACAATGTATATATACCGGGAAACTTTTCTATGGCTGTTAGTCATGGTTCCGATAAAAAAGGGGCCTGTTTTGTGGAATGGCCGTTGAAAAGAAGATTCTTCCATAACATTGGCCATATGCTATCTTTATCGGTTCTGAATCAAATATGCCCGTTAAGAGAGGTGGTCAGCTAGAGGAGTTTCATTAACTAACTCTCTCTCTCTCTCTCTCTCTCTCTATATATATATATATATATATATATATATATATATATATATATATATATATAAATATATATATACAGGTTGGTTCAAATTAAAGTATCCCTGTTTGGGATGTAAAAAGCAGTGGACGTAACGTCTTCATATTTGGAGGGTATACATATCAAGCCATGGGGAATTGATTGTTGGGAAAAGAACAATTAGTTCCAACAAAGACCGCTAGGTGCAAATGAGGCGCTGAGATCGGTTGAAGGTAAGGAAAATGAATCATGACTGTACGAAGAACGGAAAGAACACATGGTGTCGGTAATTAACTTTATTAGTACATCGTGCCCGATGCCCGGTATATTTTTAATACATACACTATAATATAAAAAAAATACCGGTGGCCAGACTTGTTTTTAAAGAATACGAAGCGCATTCATAAACACCACTAATAGTGATAGGTGTTTCCATTATTTTAATAACCACCTATATATATATATATATATATATATATATATATATATATATATATATATATATATATATATATATATATATATATATATATATATATATATATATATATATATATATATATATATATATATATATATCGGGCGTGGTAGCCCGATCGGCAAAGGCGTGATCTGCAAGTGATCTGCAAGTTGCTGGTTCGATACCCGCGCCGACAAAACCGCCGATGTGTACACTGAGTGGGCGGCTGGTGCACGGGGAAAATCTTTCGTATAGGCAATGTCCTCCAAGTTCCCAAGACAAAACCTCTGGTAGTGCGGAGTCAAGTGTTCCGGTCTCGTCACTTTACTCGGTTCAAAATTACGAAATCGGTATGGTTCAAACGGGTGCAGCGTGGACCCACCCCCTGTTGTGTACCCGGGGCAACGCACGCTACGCATGCGGAGAATTGGTCACACACTTCTGGCTTCTCCAGGAAAAGACCATACGCTCAGCTCCAAACCATTGGAAATATATATATATATATATATATATATATATATATATATATATATATATGTGTGTGTGTGTGTGTGTGTGTGTGTGTGCGTGTGTGTGTGTGTGTGTGTGCGTGTGTATGTGTGTGTGTGTGTGTGTGATATTATTTATAATCATTAATCGCTCTTTCTGAACTTTCTTTCTCACGTGGTAACCTTTCTGACACCTTGGCGAGATGCTTCGCCTTTCCATATACTAACTCTCTCCGCCAATTCCTGGCAACCCCTCTCTGACCTAATTCTAGGTTCGCGTGCAACGGCAGACGCGGGGCTGGCTTCGAAGCGATTAACATGTGTTGTTCTTCATGGAATAAACTTCAATTTTTCTTTATGAATTTGGAATCCTTTTGTTTCGGCCTCGATATGCTTATTTTCATGAAAGGACGATTCGGGTCATTTCAGACATATATATATATTCATTCTAAAATTAAACTATTACATGCAGTGATAAATGCAAAGTACAGTAACCACCGCTTATAGTGATCAGTGGTTATAAGAATCAACCGTTTATAAGAATCAATATCGCAAAAACAAAAGCAAATGTATTATTTCCATGTTAAAATTTTGCTTTAAAGAATCAATCCACCAGTTTTAAGAATCAGCATATACTCTTCGCTTTCCTTTCATTTTTCCACAAAAGCCACTTAAGCCCTCAAAAGGCACAAAGTTCTTTCTTTACTTTTTTTTAAAGAAAGACTGATAAGATGGGATGAAATACAGTCGTAAAATACATCCCTTTCTTTGTTAGACATAATATAATAGTTTCCCCTTAAACACTTAAACTAAACACTGTCCTATTAGCTTGACCCAGGAGCTACTTTACCCGTCCGGGTCCGATTTCACTTTTCTCCACTGACAAACAAAGACAGGACTCTTTTTTTCCCACCTTCCACATCCTGGTTGAGTGTTCCTGGACCTTGAAACACATAAATCTTCGGCGAAGTGTCCACTATCACTTAGGCAAACAGGACATTAGTAGATTCGGCACGTTATCAAACCCTGAAACGTAAGCTAGAAGGTGAATCTTCGTCTGAGACTATTGGTATTGAAAGAGGTATAAACAGCCTCCTGAAAATTTCCTTACGTCAAACTACCATAGAAAACTTTTTCTTGTACCCTTCCTGTAGTTAAAATATTAAAACTGTTAAGCAGGTATGTTGTAACAAATGTTGAATTTTTTCTTTTCTCACTATAATCATGTGTATCTACTTATAGGTATAGAAATTAAGTTGTATTTTTAAAATTACAAAAAATAATTTTAATAAAGATAATAAACGTAAATTAAAGACTATTTTATGGTAAATTATCTCATATATGTATATATAGGTCAGGTCCAGAAACCAAAATTTCGGCTATAAGAATCAACCGCTTATAAGAATCAAAAACAGTAATAACAAACGTGATTCTTATAAGCGGAAATCACTGTATTCTATACTTTGAAACATAAAATACTTCTACGACACCATTATTTAATTCTATAATATCGGTTACTGCGAAATTGAAGAACTATTTCATCGCTGTGAATAAATGACCACTTAACCGCGAACAAAGAAAACGTGCCGTATCAGTTAATCGAAACTGTAAAGACTACATTTCGCGGCGCTGTTAAATGATGTGATATTGATTTTTGCGAAGTATGAAATGACTTTATTACGGAGAACAATGAAATGGTAAAATATCGTTTATTACGAAGATACAATCAAGTTTTACATTGCAATTTTTTTCAATATAAGTGTTAAAACACCATAGGGGTATATTGATCTCAAGATATATTGATTAAATCTGCCTTCACTGGACCCAGGATGTTATTTCTCAGAAGAAACTGCTAAAGGATGGTTATATTTGGAGCGTAGAGGCAAATTAATATGAACACTAGTTGGTACCCGTCAAAACATGACACCTGGATAGTAAATAGATGTACTAATATTCAAATTATTGTACTCAATACATCATTGCCAAATGTTGAAAATCATAATATTAAGAATAGAGAAATAGACTTTAAAAATTACTATTGAACCAAGGAAAAAGATATTGGGTTACTCAACAGTGCGTAATAAACAATTTCCGTCAGGTTTAATTCTATATCTAAAAAACAAAATTAAAGATAAAAAATATTTCAGGTAGTCTCTTCTAACGAAACTACCGCGGGTTATTGACGAAGAATTACTTATCGTCTTTTTTGGGGGGAGGGGACGCATTTTGGTATTTTTCTGTTTAACTGTTTGCTGCGACTGGGTTTGTCGTGCTGCCAAAGTTATAACTCGCGACGGACTCTGAATTTTTTCTTTCCGGAGGACCGTTATTGAAAAACGTAATCCTACGTTAAAATGGCAGACAGAGAGCTAGAGAAACTCCTCATAATAAACAAATTAACGCGCTTACGTGGCCTCGTGCTTAATAAGCATCTAAAGACAGGTGTAAACATGTCACTGAGCATGCGCAGAAATAAATTAATGTGTTTATGCTGCCTCGTGCTTAGTAAGCATCTAAACCCAGATGATTTAAACATGACACTGAGCATGCGCAGAAAGCAATTTTTAATTGTAAATTTTCGCTAAGTAATAGAAATTGCGGTTACAAAAACCAAATTTGACACATCTACAGATTACAATCTTTCATTTAAGAGCAAAATGAAGTAAATTTATGCAGCAGTTTTTTCTCATGGACTACCCAAAGAATCAGCTTAGCAACTTAAATATATAGATTCCCTGACAATTCTACGATTAATGAGGAAAACAAGATAACAGAAAAATAATTATTTCTAAGTAAGAGTTCATACGTTATGTGTAAGATTTTGTTCATCTCAAAATAGCCAGTTCAAATCTGTCGCGGTTAGATACATGATGTAATTTCTCACCATTAAACTGATGTCACATGTTCAAATTTCAGCTTTTGGAACGAAAACAAACCCAAAAAGATGGCCTGGAAAATTCTTTCAGTAATTAAAGAACACAGCGTAAAAGACAAACACAAAAAATATTTAAATTGAAAAATCACCAATTACGGTGAATAATCAAAATTGCTGTGTCACTCATTCTGGAGTTCAATTACAAACATTCCCTGACAATTCTACTATTAATGAAGAAAACAATACAACAGAAAAATACGTTATTTTTAAAGAGTTCATAGTAAGAGTTCATAGTAAAGAGTTCATTGTTGTGTGTAAGATTTTGTTCATCCCAAAATAGCTAATTAAAATCTGTCACTGTTAAATATATGATGTAATTTCTCCCATTAAACGGATGTCATATGTTAAGAATTTCAGTTTTTGGAACGAAAACAAACGACGGAAAAAATGGCCTTGAAAATTATTTCGGTAAATAAAGAACACAGCGCAAAAGACAAAAACAGAAAAGTTTACACTAAAAATTACTACATAGGTGAATTATCAAAACTGCTGTTTCACTCAATCAGGAGTTTAAATACTGGATATCAAATAAAATATCTGTATAGTGAAAAACTATTAAACTATCTATTAATTCAAAAGTATAAATGGTTGTATTATTGCATTCACTGAAATTCGATAGTATATATATCCGATAGATAAAGTACGATTATGGTGGACAATGAAAATTATCGCTTACTTTGAAATAGAAAATGATACATATTACGAATGTATCCAGTACTATTATGTCGGTATTGGCAAGGTACTGGCTACTGCGAAAATTGTAGAGCAAACAAATTAATAAATTCTCTCACAGCTTCTTACGATTAATGTGGAATCTTTATTCTTATGGACTTTTTTTTTGTGTTTCAACTGTCTCGGGCGAAAATCTTCATTTACTTTTTATCCGTGCTTTAAATTTTATTGTTGTTAACAACTTTGTTAAAGCTGCGCACAATGGAAATACATAGTCTTCATAAAGTAACATCTATATATATTATTCCTAAAAGGTGCTTTTTTATCCCTTTTTCTCCCTTCATACTTAACCAAAATCGATCTATGAGGTACCGTTTTAAAGATTAAATCTCCGCTTCGTGCTATTGTTAATTTAGAATTACACATCTTATTGTTTGTTTAAAAACCGAAGTATAAACATTATAAACAATTTTTCTTCCCCTAGATGGCGCGCACGCTAGCTTTTTTATTTTACCATTATCAATCACACTGAACTTTTAAATTTAAAAATCGTTTGCTTTTATTATCATTCTGTTATTTCATTAATGAGTTTCTTTATTGGCAACATCCGCGTACGTGTAGATTATTCTTTTTGCATGGGAAAAACCATATATATTATTTCTAAAAGGTTTTTTTTGTTTTACCCCTTTTTCTTTCTTCATACTTAACTAAAATCGATCAATGAGGTACCATTTTAAAGATTAAGGCCGTCTGCACACGGAGCAACTCAAAAGAACTGATAACTGACTCAAATCACAAACCAGTCCGTGATGAGTCGCAACCTATGTAATTGAATGGAGCCACGCACAAGGCGCAACTGGTTACAAACCCGTCGGGCGGGTTTGTAACCAGTTGCGCCTTGTGCGTGGCTCCATTCAATTACATAGGTTGCGACTCATCACGGACTGGTTTGTGATTTGAGTCAGTTATCAGTTCTTTTGAGTTGCTCCGTGTGCAGACGGGCTTAAGTTCTCCGCTTCTGACGAATTGTAAATTCAGAATGACACATTGCATTGTTTGTTTAAAAATCGAAGTGGAAATTTGACTTTTGGCCCCTAAAGTTTTTCCCCTGGATGCGTCGAAACCGAATGGTGAAATAGTGTGCACAAAGAGGGTTTGTAATGTAAATATCACATTATCTACGAGTTTGTGTCATATTTAGCTTTTACTATTGTCTACAAAGGTGTTTTGATGTGTTCATATCTCATGCTCCCCTGTTTAGTCTTATGCTTCACCTCCAATATTGTGGCCAAAGGCGTTTTGTTTATTGGTTGTGTATTATCCTTACACACCATTTTTATTTGACAAATAAACAATGGCTACAAATGAACCGGTTCTTCTTTCATCTTACTACAACCACCAACCTCGCTATAAAATTTATCGTATTTTAATCGCATGCGAAAGGGTCACACGGGCCACCTAGTAAAGTAAACACATAATGTAAATTCTCAGGTGGAATCGGTGTCTTTTTTAAAGTCTCTATGTTTGGAGCGCGATGACAAATGAATGAACCAAGTTCTCTGGAGAATTTTAATGATCGGGAAACCCAAGGTAACCCGTAAATGTGTAAAATTTAAATAGAATATTATGTAAATGTTCTGAATTTCATTTTCTTATTACCATCAAGGTGATAATGTTATCACTTTGACAGATGTGCGTATCTGCCTTTTACATGTTCGCCAAAATTTCCAATAAAACACGTTTGTTTAGCAGCGCTTTGGCGACGGTTAACATGGAAGAAAAAATAATTTATATAATCAGTAACACCTAGGTACGTTTTTTAAAACTTTAAATCGATGTTTTTATCGTTTGTAATTTTAGCACTTAGGGCCTGTTCACATAGCAGTCCTTTAGAATAAGCGCTAAAATTTAACCAATCATATACTTGAGCGCTATGACATCATCCGTTGACTCCCGTATCATCATCCGTGAACACTCCGTTGACCTTTTACGCTTATTCTAACGGACTGCTATGTGAACGGGCCTTAAGGCGCTATTGTTATTGCTTTGTCAAGTTTATGTTTCTGCTTTTTAACGCAGGATTACGTTCCTCAATAACGGTCCTCCGGAAGGCAAAATTTCAGAGTCGTCGCGAGTTATAATTTTGGGAACGCGCCAAACTCAGTAGCAGTAAACAGTTAAACAGAAAAGTACCAAAATGCGTCAAAAAAAAGAGGTAAGCAGCGATAAGTAATTACGTTAATAACCCGCGGTAGTTTCGTTAGAAGAGACTACCTGATTTTTTTTTTTACATGTTCGCTAAAATTTCTAATAAAATAAGAAATATAGCAATTCCTAGGCGACTTTTAAAAGAGAAAGTTTTTTTTTGTTTCTAATACAGAACTGTGGACAAAGTCCTTAGGTATACAGAAAAAAAGGGGAAAATACAAAACTGCCTAGGAGAATAAAATGAAAAATACACAAAAAGAAAAGCTAAGATACAATTCTCGTATGATTACGGGCTTCCCAATAACGTCTGTACAGTTAAGGCCCTTCCAGTTAAGGCGAGGCAAGACATGATGTGTTTGCCACCCATGTTGCCGGAATTACAAAGAGGGCATATAGGGCTAGAAAAAATTCCTATTATGTTTAAATACACAGCCAGGCAGTCAAAGAGATAGATAATCTAATGGATAAATGGATAAGATAAAGTTCAAAAAGGACATATGGGGCTAGAAAAAATTCTTATTCTGTTTAAATACACAGCCAGGCAGTCGAAAGAAATATAAGATAACGGATAAATGGATAAGATAAAGTTCAAATAGGTCATATAGAACTTGAAAAAATTCCTATTCTGTTTAAATGCATAGCCAGGCAGTCAAAAGAAATATAAGATAACGGATAAATGGATAAGATAAAATTCAAATAGGTCATATAGAACTAGAAAAAATTCCTATTCTGTTTAAATACACAGCCAGGCAGTCAAAAGAAATATAAGATAACGGATAAATGGATAAGATAAAGTTCAAATAGGTCATATAGAACTAGAAAAAATTCCTATTCTGTTTAAATGCATAGCCAGGCAGTCAAAGGAAATATAAGATAACGGATAAATGGATAAGATAAAGTTCAAATAGGTCATATAGAACTAGAAAAAATTCCTATTCTGTTTAAATACACAGCCAGGCAGTCAAAAGAAATATAAGATAACGGATAAATAGATAAGATAAAGTTCAAATAGGTCATATAGAACTAGAAAAAATTCCTATTCTGTTTAAATACACTTTTTTTTTTATCCTACGCCCGTCTTCGTCATTTCTGCCATCAGTCGACGAGCAGCCCAATATAGAGAAGAAGATATATAAAAGCGAGAGATAAAATTAGCCTCCACAGAGTTGTAGGTTAAAAACTTAAAAACAATGGGGCTGTTCTTGAGGTGGTCACCATCCATATCACCCTGGCGGCACACTAAATTAAACATTCAGGTACAGCCCGGAAAGGTTTATTCAATATGTGACCCGTATTTATTGACAGAGGAAGACTGGAGTTACGATACAAGACGCTGACCTGAAGTAACTTATCCTGATATCTATACATATCTCAACATAATAATAATCATTCTCAACGAAAGAATGATTATATTCTCTTAAACCTTGCGAAATATTGAAAAAAAGTGTTAAAATACCTGTTACATACAACAAATATGAGGAATTTTATAAATAAACTTAAATTATTTAACTCAAAATGAAGGTATCGTCCAAAAACACATGCAAACGTATAAGAACGGCTTCTGTTTTCTGCCACCTGATAATCACGTGATCTATAGCAGACGAAAACTGACATAGCCAGTGACGTTGCGACGTTTCGCCTTATTGGATTCGCTGACCTCAGTGCTAACCTATGGAAAAAATGTGTCCAAGGATTGCAGACTTAGATTGAAGGATTTTTTTTTTTAATTATACAGCTAGAACTCGCTATTCGGCCGCTCTTTATACGGCATTTCGCTATAACGGCCTTTTTTAATTATGGCACTTTTTCGATTTACGGCTTACAATGTTTCGTTATATGGCCACAACAGCGGAAAGTAATGATGGCAGCATATTGTAGCTTAATGATTCTTCATGTTTATGTTCGTCATCACATTAAAACAGTTTTTATACATTTTATTTTATGTTTTTACCATGTTTTTATTAACTTGCTTTCTTGTTTGTGTCTTTGTCCAGTACAAATCTTGCAATCGATTTTTAACTAACTTCCCGACTAGCTAGACATTTGAAACTTTTAGAATAGCTCAGAACACGATGACAATGTATTTTTTTAATACTTTTAACCATCTTTAAGGAGATTTTTACCATGTTTTTATTACTTTCAGTTAATTTTGTTTAGTAGTCTGGTGCAGCCATCTGTCGGCCGGGACGGGAACGAAAAGTTAAACGCAAGTTAACTTCCAATTAACTTCATTTTCTTTCAAGTTGATGGGATAATTCATCAAAAAAATTTTAAAAAAGTATCTATTAATACATAGAATTGTCAAGTTTATATGATTCAACAGAAAATTTAAAAACGTGGTATATAAAAAGTTCTTTTTATCTTGTAATTATTCCTTCTTTTGGCGCCAAGTTAATACCCCACTTAGATACTATGTACCCCCCTGATAGCGAGCTGAGAAATAGCAAAGGGGCAGTGCACAGAGTTGTCGGTTAAAAACTTAAAAACAATGGGGCAGTTATTGAGGTGGTCACCATCCATATCATCCTGGCGGCACAGGGGGCAACAAGCTGAATCGCTGATGCCTATCCGATGTAGATGCTTTTGTAAATAATCATGTCCAGTTGTCATACGAAAGCAAGCAACTGCAACAGACCGAGGCAAGGAAATAGGGATATTATTTCTCTTGTTGAGCAGTTGTTTAAATACACGGACAGGTAGTCAAAGAGAAAGATAAAATAATGGATAAATGGATAAGATAAAGTTCAAAAAAGGCATATAGGGAAGGGAAAAATTCCTATTTTGTTTAAATACACAGCCATGTAGTCAAAGATAAAAATAAGATAATGGATAAATGGATAAGATAAAGTTCAAAAAGGGCATATAGGGAAGGGAAAAATTCCTATTCTGTTTAAATACACAGCCATGTAGTCAAAGATAAAGATAAGATAATGGATAAATGGATAAGATAAAGTTCAAAAAGGGCATATAGGGAAGGGAAAAATTCCTATTCTGTTTAAATACACAGCCAGGTAGTCAAAGATAAAGATAAGATAATGGATAAATGGATAAGATAAAGTTCAAAGAAAAAGATAAAATAATGAATAATATCAATAACACCTTGGTGCTCTAATTAAATCTCGATCCCATATTTTTTCATACTGTGTTTTTTTAAAATAATTTAATAAGATATTTCTATTCACAGATATCTTTGGCTACAGTACTCAGTTATTCGAAATGGCTTTTCCACGTTACTTTTATAATAGAATTTTTTACATAAATATTCCTCTTCTAAGGCCGTCTGCACACGGGGCAACTCAAAAGAAACTGATAACTGACTCAAATCACAAACCAGTCCGGTTACAAACCCGTCGGACGGGTTTGTAACCAGTTGCGCCGTGTGCGTGGCTCCATTCAATTACATAGGTTGCGACTCAACACGGACTGGTTTGTGATTTGAGTCAGTTATCAGTTTCTTTTGAGTTACTCCGTGTGCAGACGGGCTAAGGGACCAGAAACAAACTAGCTCCAAAGCGTGTTGTCAAGTAATTTTGTCATCGGTTCAACGTTGTGCAAAACAATATATGAGGACATTTAGTGCTTTCCCCCTATTGACCCGATAATAATAAGAATACATTCTGTCACCGATCAAAAAAAAGTAGTACCCTATATGAAATTTCTGCTCGTATACTCACTGAGAATCCGAAACTGTCGTCCAGTTCTGTAGGGTTAATATGGGTGTATTTACGTGACTGTGTTTGTAAATACATGATTATTGATTCATTAGCAGACAAAGAAGATGCAATGGCGATGGTAGACCTAAGCATTTAAATAAAATCTATGCATAAGTACACTTCGAAATGCATATCTATGACTTCTTTCTCAGTGGTCATCAAATCAGACAATAATACTCAAATAGTAAACGGAATAAAAAACAGATTATTTTCTAATTTACTTGATCTTCAAATTTAAGTATCCATGCACTTTCAGAGATGATTTTTAAATACGTTTTTTTTTGTCTTCTTATATATTTTTTATAATGACATGAAGTTAAATCTTGGAAAATTGTATAAAAAATTTAGTTGTTACATTAAAATGACTTTTTCAGGGGGTAAAACTAGAAAATATTGGTGAAAATTTGACATTTCTGCGAAACATGATAACTCAATAACAAACAAATCTATGTAGGAACGGCCTCTGACACCGGCTACTGACGCTTCCGTCTTCCAGCCAGCGCCATCTGTGCACTCCCCGTGAACCATTCACTGGAGAATTGACTTCAGCAGTGGCAAAACGTACCATCGCAGCAGACGGCTGCGGAGACATTTGTTTTCCATAACGACGCAGTACTAAGAACGTACTTTCTCTGTAATGAGGTTTTAACTATGTGATTTAATTGTTTTATGTTTAATGTAAAGTGTCGTCTAAATACAGTGTTTGCCTTCTGGTAATTCATATTATTGGAGTTTATTAATCACTTAGATGCTTTACAACGACCCCTAAAACCCCTAGACCCGCAGCTTTCTTACATATATTACCATTTTATTAAATGGAGAATGTAGATAATAAATTTCTCAGGGGAATAAACTATTTTCGGGATTTACTCTGTTTATCTCAGAGTCTGTACCAGTTAAAGTACTTGTGTACAGAAAACTCGTTTAAAATTCATTGTTATTTGCAATTCATACCTATGTAAACAAAAAATTGGTCCATCCTTGATTTTAACCGGAAAACGAACGATGAATGACTACCCAAAGAAGGTACGTATATTTACGAGTATTTAGAATGTTAAAGCTTGTCTGAAAATGAAATCCAAGATCAATTGAAACGTCTTTAAACACCTCTGTGTCTAATATAAACAAGATAACAAATAAAGATTAAGATCTTTACAAATGTCAGGTAGTCTCTTCTAACGAAACTACCGCGGGTTATTAACGTAGGATTACTTATCGTTGCTTACCTCTTTTGTATGTATATATGTATGCATGTGTTATGTATATATGTATATATATATATATATATATATATATATATATATATATATGCATGTATGTATGTCAAAATTTTGACACATTTTGGTACTTTTCTGTTTAACTGCTTACTGCTTGCCCAAGCGATACAGACTGGCTTTGGCATGCTGCCAAATTTATAATTCGCTACGACGGACGGTTTTAGCGTTTGAAATTTTTCTTTCCGTTATGGAGGAACGCAATCCTACGTTAAAACCAATGAATCTTCAATCATAAGCATACTCTATTCCCTGTATAAACATTTATAGATAAAGTATGCAAAAATTTAAGGCATTTTAATCGTCTCTTTTTGTTATAGGAAGTTTTGAGTAAAGAGGAACTATGAAAAAAATAGGTTTTGAGAAAACGCTAAAAATAACTTCTTAAAGCATTTCTTACTTTAAAAATAACCCTTTTCGTACTAACACCAAATTTATAAATTCAAGCACTATTATAAAGATAAAAGATTAGGCTTAAATGTTATCGCAAAAAACGTCGATATTTTGACAGAAAATGCCGTTTAAAAGGTGTATACGGATATCTGAAATGGGGTGATATGGTCTGGAGAAATCAAAGTTATATAACAGACCATGCGAGAAGCAAAACTGTCTAACATACAAAGCCTCTCGGAATTCCGGTTAAAATAAGGGTCACACAAGCCAAAAGTGATTATCTGCGCTTCCGATTCACATCAGGCAATTTTAAAAACCAGAAAAAGGGAATGTCAAAGTTAACATCTAAGCTGTCCACTAAAATCAGGATTTCGAGTTTTACCCCGGCGGAAAAACTTTCCTATTTCTTTGACTATCGGGAGACAAAAATAAATCACAAGTGGAAAGAGAGAGAGGGGAAAAAATAGAAAGAATTTTTGCCGGTTTTGTATTTTTTTATCAGAAATATATATAGTACGGTCATCAATTTCCGGCGGTGGTCTTGAGGAGATAAGTCAATACTTTCGAAGAACGTTAAACAAAAATTTCTCGTAATTACAAATATATATTTCCTGGCAACCTATCTTTTTCCAATTTTTAAAAGATGTGTTAAATCACATTCTCTCTAAGACTACTTCATGAATTCAACCTTTTCTCATCGCTCGCTTTTCTGCAGTGCCTAATCTTCTTTCATTCAGCCTGTGTAGTGCATTCGATTTTAAAACCACGAAAAGGATTTAAAATGCTAGGGCGTGATAGTCAATGGTCTTTTAAATACTTCCATTAACATTTCCTGTATTCTGGTTGTTTTCTTTAACTTCAAAGTAAGTTTGATGAATATCCTAGATTTCAACATTCAGTATACATACAGTCGAACCCCGTTATAGCGAACCCGGTATATAACGAACTCACGGATTTAACGAACGAAAATTTTGGTACCGCCGTTTTCCTATTGTATTTAATGCTAATTTATACTTTTATAGCAAACTTCCGAAATCTTAAGAATCGGCTATAACGAACCTTTTTTTTCAGTCGACTACTGATTTTTTTAAACTTTTTAAGAATGTTGAAGTTGCAACGAATGTTGAAGAAGCAAAGAATGTTAAAGAAGATAATGAAGATTTACCTATCGCGATGTGGATAAAAAAGAACAAAATTTCATCATTCTCAGATTGTGACACGCAATTGTTCGAAACATGTCATGATGAAGTTATTACATGTGAAAATCCGACTGATGAAGGTATTGTGGAAGAAATCGAAATGAATCATTCTGAAATCGAAGATTCTGCATCTGATGCTGATGAAGAGGAGCATATAAATGACGAAAGCCCCACCATCTCAGATGCTACAGCGATGCTTGTAATTAATAAGTTTTTGTCTACACAAACAGTCGAAGAAGGAGTGTTGGAGTCATTTGATGCATTAGACAAGAAAATTCATAAAATATTTTTGAAATCGGCATCACGTCAGCAGCAGATTATTGATTATTTCTGTATCAAAACAGTGAGCAACAATTAAAGGTAAAATGAATTTATTTCCATTTGTCTTCATTTTTAGTTAATTTAATTAGTATTGTGTCAGTTTAATATAATCGATTTTAGTCAATTTAATTCATTAATGATAATTTTTAATAGATTTTATCCTTTTAATACATCATTATTGAATACACATAGCAACTAATGTTATACATTTTGTGAACTCTAATTTTTTTCTTAGCGGTTCGGATATAGCGAACAAAACCTTTAATCCCTTGAAGTTCGTTATAACGGGGTTCGACTATATAACATTCCCAGAACTATATTAAATAGAAGTAGGGACATAGACTGGGGAGAACTTCCCTACGCCCGCCAGCAAAGAGATTCGGCTTGAAGAAGCCCTTGTTGGCTGGAAGTTATGAACTAGCATTTAGATCACGTAGGTTCACCTAAAAAGCAAAATTAAATATCATGGGGTTCTGTCCAGTTTATAGAATTAACTACCAGGCTGAGTGAAAGTTTTGAGTTAGTATAGGCTGGTAACATAATCTCCGGTTAGTAATGGAGCATAATTTCGGTTGTTAGTTTGATAATTTCATTGAGTTCCATTGAGTTCCATTGATATTCCATTGAGTTTTTACTGCCCTGTTGGAGAGGGAAACTCTTGCCTTAGGACCTTCCGGACCTTCAGGAAGAGTAGTGGGAACTACAGCACATGGGCCGGGTCCTCCACTGTAGGATGATATATCAATGCATAAAACTTCAGTTATTAGTAAAAAATCGAAAGTAGGAAGTAAAATAGAAAGTGCATGAAACAAAAAAAGCTTCGATAGTTCAAGGAAGTAGCCGGAAAGAAGCTCCAAGCAAGAACGTGGTCACGTGGACCAAGGGGAAATTAATAGCAATAAAGATTGACTTCGAGTATTAAAGTGAGAAAAATACGAAAAACGGGCAGAAAACCAATTTCAGGCAAAAACAAAACAAAATAGATTAATAAAGTAAGGGAAGAACAACTTAAACGACAGTGTTGCCTTAGCATTTGGCACTTTCACTTTGCTACTAATGAGTCGCTAACTTAAAGTGGTTTTAGTAAATTTTTGAACATCAAGTTAATAATAACAATAATCACAATTCTATATGATCTTTTTACTTTTGGACTGTTTGTATAGTCCAGTATCTTCAAAATCTCTACGATTCTGACAGTAAAAAAATTAGCTAGAAAACGGAATTGCAAAAATTTTATTTCGAAAGTGGTTTAGGTCTATTTTTAAAATTATGCAATATGTTAACTATTTAAATTTTGGTACATAAAAATGTACCAGGTTTACTAGGTGTACATCCAAATAGTAAACACTCTAGTACAAAAAAGTTTTATAACTTTTAAAATTCGGGGGGTTTCCCCAGTAATAGAGATTACATATAAAATAGTATTACTTGATTTATTAAGGTGTTCTGGGAAGACCGGGAACTTCAAGAACAAAGAATTAACACCATTGTTTAAAAATGCTTTGTCCCTTTCAGCACTTAAGTACAAGGACATGATGAAGTTATTACAGTTTATACCTCCTACGCACCACAGTTATTTTAAAACCCTCTTGTATATTCAAAGGGAAGAGAGGAAGAAATTATAACTTATCAACAATAATTTGAAAACTTAAATGCAAGGACATGATGAAGTTATTACAGTTTATACCTCCTGCGCACCACAATTGATTTTAAACCCTCTCGCACATTAAAAATGAAGAGAGGAAGGAATTATAATTTATCAACAACAATTTGAAAGCAAACCCTTAATAAATGAA
This sequence comes from Dolomedes plantarius, assembly GCA_907164885.2. NCBI lineage: Eukaryota > Metazoa > Arthropoda > Arachnida > Araneae > Dolomedidae > Dolomedes > Dolomedes plantarius. The sequence goes on along the minus strand of OU015499.1, from coordinate 66,751,255 downwards.
TAAATATTTACTTTTATAATTCAAAATATATTTTTCTCTGATAATAAATAACAATAATTTACAAATCCGTTGTTTGTTTTGAAGTTAATATAGTCACTTAATCATCCCTTGAAATTATCATTTAATAATGATAATTTCAAAAATTTACCTTGAAAACAGCGATTTTACCGTTAGAAGGACCCCCAAAACAATTATTTGGGATTTGTATAAAAGTTGTCCGGTAAATTTAAATTTAAAACATAATTTACAATAGTGTTATAGGCATAAGACAAAGCGTACGTGAAACCTTTTCAAAAATAAAATATTCATTTAATTAATTTTAAAAGCGATAATTTCAAAAATTCACCTTGAAAACAGTGGATTTTACCATTAGAAGAACCCCAAAACAATTATTTGGGATTTGTAAAAAAAGCGTACGTGAAACCTTTTCAAAAATAAAATATTCATTTAATTAATTTTGAAAGCGATAATTTCAAAAATTGACCTTGAAAACAGTGGATTTTACCATTCGAAGAAGCCCAAAACAATTATTTGGGATTTGTATAAAAGTTGTCCGGTAAATTTTAAATTTAAAACATAATTTACAATGATGTTATAGGCATAAGACAAAGCGTACGTAAAACCTTTTCAAAAATAAAATATTCATTAAATTAATTTTGAAAGAGGTGTAAGCCCATTATAGGCTATCAACGGCATCATTGTTTTCGATTAATGTTTATAAAAGTGATTATGTTATAAATTTAAACATGTTTAATGTATCTGCGGACGTTGAAATGGCTGTTTTGGTGCAAAATTTCGAAATGTTTTTATTGCTCTATTTCAAAGGCCAATCTTTTAGTATTCTAAAACTGCTTTACTTTTATTCGTACGATCTTTTGATGAGAATTTATGGCCAATTTAATAAACCGAAAGCGATATTAAAAGTCAGGAAGTAGCATCTTTAAATGCATTTTCTAGGAAACTTATTCTGCAGTTATTTTTGTAAACGAGAAAGCTAATCCTCTAAAAAGTTTTCAATATATTTTATGGAATTTTGCGATAGTGTTTTACATATTACTAACTATGTTTTGACCTACAATCTAAGCTATATGTGTTAATTTAATCATTCTACAGGTACCTGAATTTAAGAAGAGATAATTTTTTTTTAAATCAGCGTTTTAACGTAGGATTACGCTCCTCCATAACGGTCCTGCGGAAAGGAAAATTTCAGAAGCTAAAACTGTCCGTCCGCCCGTCCCCGCGAGTTATAATTTTGACAGCACGCCAAACCCAGTCTATCGCTTGGACAAGTTAAACAGAACAGTACCAAGATACGTCAAAATTTTGACATACATACACTGCTGGCCACTGTAAATGCAACACCCTGAAGGAAACATGCAAATAACATTAAATTTACAACATGCATTAGCGGAGGTGAGATATGCAAATGATTAGAATTTCAGCGCAGACGCACACCACGCGCGCCTGTGGCGCCACTTCAAAGCGCTATTTAAAGCTTGGAGATTTCGACGATTTCAAGTTCGGCAATTGTGTTTTTCTTGTGGTTTTTTCAAAAAAACTATCAATTATGCCTCGTCGAAAACAGCGATCATCTTTTGATCAAGTATCCGAGTTCGACAGAGGAAGGATAGTGGCCTACCGAGATTGTGAATTATCTTTCAGGGAAATCTGTAGTCGTGTTGGACGAAACCAAACAACTGTAATGCGGATATGTGATCGTTGGATGCAGGAGGGTACGACGGACCGGCGTGTTCGATCGCATCCACCTCAGCGCACCACTTCACGTGATGACAGGCAAATTGTGCGCATGGCACTGACGGATCGCTCAGTCACATCACGAACCATAGCACAGCACATGCAGTCTGTAAGGCATCATCCAGTGTCTGCGCGTACCATTCGACGCCGTTTACAGCAGAGTGGTCTGTCCGCAAGACGTCCATTGCTTTGTCTACCCTTGACGCAGAACCACAGACGTCTCCGCCGCCAATGGTGCGATGACAGAAGGATGTGGACGGCAGAATGGAATGAAATTGTCTTTACTGACGAGTCACGCTTTTGTCTGCAACACCACGATGGTCGCATTCGAGTCTGGAGACACCGTGAAGAGAGGATGCTGAACAGCTGCGTTATGCACCGCCACACTGGTCCTGCACCGGGTATTATGGTATGGGGCGGTATTGGATATCACTCTCGCACACCTCTAGTGCGCATTGCCGGTACTTTAAACAGCCAGCGCTACATCTCCGATGTGTTGGAGCCAGTTGTCCTTCCTTACCTTCAGGGCTTGCCCACAGCCATATTTCAACAGGATAATGCGCGACCACACGTGGCACGCATTGTCCAACGGTTCTTCGTCAACCGCCAGATTGAATTGCTTCCCTGGCCACCTCGCTCTCTGGATCTTTCGCCGATAGAAAATATGCGGTCCATGGTTGCTCTACGATTGACCCAGATTCCATCCCCAGCTGCCACAGCAGATCAACTTTGGCAACGTGTGGAAGCTGCTTGGTCTGCTGTACCCCAAGAACTCATCCAAAGTCTCTTTGAATCAATGCCGAGGCGTGTGGCAGCGGTGATCTCCAACAATGGCGGCTACTCTGGCTACTGATTTTGGCAGGAACCACACTTCACAGAAGTCTATAAATTTAATCATTTGATACTTAGTCAACATGTCATCTACAAAATAAATTTTGTTGTGATATCTCTTGTCTTTCTTGGTGTTGCAATTTGGGTGGCCAGCAGTGTATATGTATAGATATACATACGTACATATATACATACAAAAGAGGTAAGCAACGATAAGTAATCCTACGTTAATAACTCGTAGTTTCGTTAGAAGAGACTACCTGAAATTTTTTTCACTTTTTTTGGTATATTTCAGTGATTTTTAGAAATACAGTAAAACCTCGTTTATCCGGACTAATAGCAACCATAGGCAATCTGAACGATAGGCAATCCGAACAATCGAAAATCCCGTTAATCTGGGTAATATGGGTAATAAGCAAAACAAAATCCTTAACTAAGCACACCGTTTATTACGATAAAAATCTATGTTTTGTAACAAAATTACATAGTATTGTTTACAAGACATTAAAATATATAAAAATAACTTTTCTGAGTCAATCTACGTCAACGCCCTGTGACACTCTAGTAAAGCTTTCTCAAACTCAACAAAAAGCATTTTATTACCATAATTTATTGTACAGTTTGTGCAGGAACTGTACATTGAATTAAACTAAAAAGCGAATATTTGGCGTACTTGCAGTTACGTTCTGGCTATCATAGTTAAAAATTATTATCTAATGTGAACGTGAAATAAAAAAAAAGTCTACAAATCTGATCCGAATTCTCCGGAGATCTGTATAAACGAGGTTTTACTGTATTGTAAAACTTTTACTTCAGAACACAGGTAAGTGTCAAACTAGTATGTTGTATACAGGAAATTAATATATACAGAAGGTCGTTCGCACTTCATGGAAACGATTTTGTAATTTGTTTTCGGCGTTTGCATTTTGAAATAAATATTTGTCAACTTCAGAATAATCGTCTGCTATTGTTTTGCTTTGATTGGAATGTAAAATAAAAGATTTATTTTGAAAATGGCTCCTAAAATTGATAGATGGCTCGAAGCTTACGTAACTGCACTTTCCGGGGATAAATATTCGTATCAACAAATTATAAAGCGATGTAAAAATTTCGGTTATGGCATTTCAAAAATATTTATTTATAATATATTAAATTTGAAAAGGAAAAAACGTCTAACGGAAAGTAAAAATGAAAACATGACAACTAAACCTCATCCTAAGACTGTTTGAACGCAGGTAAATATCAAGAAAGGGAAGTCTCTGATCCTCAAAGAAAATACGCCGACTCAAAGATCCATTGCATTGAAACCAGCAATGTCTTCTGGCACTGTAAGTAAAATCATTCATAAAGATTTGAAGTTAAAAAAGATGTTTAAACCTAAAGTTCATCTGCATTTGCCAAAGCATATTGCTGGAAGAAAAACAAATTGTAGAAAATTATATGAAAAACACCTAGCTGCTGAAAAATGAAAATTTGTAGTAACATTAGATGGGGCATGGGTGTATTTAAGTGACTGTAGTAAAAAAAGATCAATTTTCTATTGCTCAACTGACGTGAATGACCGTACGAAATGGCTACGTCAGTGTACAGAAAAGTTCTCAAAGGAGTTCATGATAGTAGCAGTATTTTGTTCCAACAACAAATTAAAAATAAAAAAAGTCTCAAGTAAAGCCAAAATTAATTCACTCTGCTATCAGCAGAATATTTTGGAACCAATTTTTGAAGAAGAAATTCCAGCCTTATATGGAAAGGACAATGATAAAGTTTAGCTTCTTATGGACAAAGCCTCTAGCCACACGTCTAAATCAAATGCCGCTTATTTATCAAAGAAAGAATCAGAAACAGGGATAAAATGTATCCCATTTAATGAAATACCTGTAAAATTACCTGACTCTTCTCCAATGGTCATTTGCGATTTCGGTTTTTTAATACGAGCCTTAGGAAAACGGCATCTAAGAACACTGAACGGACTTTGGAAAACGGACCAAGAGTAATGAGGCAAAACTGACATGACAGTACTAAACAAAAGTTTACTTTCATGGAAAATTCGAGCTAGAGCTATTGCCAAGAGCCATGGCTATCAGATAGAAGCAAATCACCCCATAAAATACAGCATTTATACATAAAACTTAACTATCAAGTTAACTTCCATAAAGTCCGAACGACCTTCTGTATTGAGTTGAATTGAGTGTAGGGTCTCTGGCGTAAGCACTAAATTGTACAAAAAACTTATTAAAAAAAAATTCCCTCTATTTTATAATATTATGAAATTCTTACCAAAATTATATTTATTTTCATGATTTTATATCACATTTTATCTAAAAATATATGTATTTAATCAGTAATGTATATTTTTGAAAAGAAATGTTCCCAACGTATACAGATACCTTAAGGCCACAAAGCCATGAAACCAATGTATTAGCAGTTACCAATAATTTTGAATTAGTACAAACGCAACCCGTTAAATATCTTTAAATGGACTTAAACCACTTTGAAAATAAATGGTGTGTTCTGGAGATGCTGTTTCAAAAACAAATGCGAATTCCTGTGGGTTAAGTAAAATTCTTTACTTTTTATATTTTTGTATTTTTTCTGTTTCCTCGTGAAAAATCTGAAATTTCCCCATTCCATTATTATTTAAATTAGAGCTATTTCATAACTAGCTTTATTCATTATTTAAGGGAATTCCTCATACAAAACTTTATTTATCTATTTTTACCTATCTGCATTTTGTAATGAATTTTTCCTCAAATGTGACATTTTATAAAAGATCTCTGTATACATATGACAAGTTCTTGAACATTCAAAATTTTGTTCCATAACAGTAAGATTAAAACGGTTTTTATATATCTGGTAAAGCAATTGCTTCATTTATAAAAATATTGAATCAGGCGATGTATGAACCGTAGAAACGAATCTAAAAACAATTTTTTTACTTATCTGTATTTAGTAATGATTATTTCCTCAATTTAACTTTATATAAAGGATCTCTGTATACATATGATAAATTCTTGAACATTCAAAGTTTTGTTTCATAACAGTTAATATTAAAAGAAAGTGAGGTTTTTATTTATCTAGTAAAGCAATTGCTTCATTTATAAAAATATTGAATCAGGCGATGTATGAACCATAGAAACGTATCTATAAAAAAATGTTTTTACTTATCTGTATTTAGTAATGATTTTTTTCCTCAATTTTACTTTATATAAAGGATCTCTGTATACATATGATAAATTCTTGAACGTTCAAAGTTTTGTTTCATAACAGTTATTATTAAAAGAAGGTTCGGTTTTTATATACAAAGGCTGTTCACACATTTTTTAGACGATGTATATTGTATTCACAAAACTAAATTACATAAAATTCTTCTGTTTTAAATGTTCTATTTGACATCCTTTATTCTGAACTATCTTTCGACACCGCAATTTCCAGGATAATAATGCCTTTTGAAGTGTCAGAAGAGGTATTCTATCCTATTCCTCCTGAACAGCTTTCCAGAGTCCTGTAAGGGTTTTGGGACGACGTTTGGATAATGCAGATTTTAAAAGTCCGAAAGCACAAAAAACCATAGGTGATACATCGGGAGATTTAGTAGGGATATCAGTTAAGGGTATGGCCTTGATACCAGTTTTTTTTTCCATTTCTTTTAGGAAATTTACAGTGGATTTTGATGTGTGACTGCTAGTTTTGTCCTGATGGAGTCTCACAGATTGATGGCACTGTGGGTAAAGCGATGGTAGTTCATTCAGGAAAATTGGCGATAAAATATGTTCCTGATAGTATTTGGAGTTAATCTTGACATTTTTTCCACTCTCTTTTTTTTTAACTTGCCATTATAAGAAAAACCAGCAACAATCATGAATCCCTTAGAAAAACTTTCTTTCGATTCTTTGAACCATGTACTTAAATTTTTTTCTCCCCTTTTATGATAATAAATGGCTCTTTTTTGTTGCAATCATTTAAATACACCCATGATTCATCTATTGTGACAATTGTTTTCCATTTTTCTTTGGATAAGTGTTTCTCATATAGAATTCTGCAGCGTGTCCTGCGTTCAGCGATATGATTTGGAAGAAGACGATGCACATTGCGTTTTTTCGCTTTCTTAAGATTTAAATCAACGTTTATCATTTTGTTTACAGTGGACACCGAGCATTTTAATGATTTTTGCAACTGTTATTTGACTAGGGGGATTTTCTTTTAACATTTAACAACGTACCTTTGCAATAGTCGAAGATATCCGTTTTTTCTTTGGATACTTGTTTGGAATTTTTGTCCCACTTGAGGCTCCAATTTGACGTTTTTTTCCTTTCTTGTTGACGATATTACCTATCGACGCTTTAGATATCACAAAACCATGACTCTCACATTGTTTTTGGATAACGGAGTATACATATTTCTCTTCGGAAAGAGCATAAATGTAGCCTTCGAACCACTGCTTTGTTAAAAACGCCATTTTGAATAAAAACAAAACTTTCAAGCCGCAGACGATAATTTCGACTTTTAAAAACATAGTACAATTGCAATTATTTCTTTTGCAGCAAAGGATTTTTTATTACCGCTTATCAAAATCGTCTAAAAAATGTGCGAACAGCCTCTGTATCTAGTAAAGCAGTTGCTTCATTTATAAAAATATTGAATTAGGCGATGTATGAATTGTAGAAACATATCTATAAACATTGTTTTACTTATCTGTATTTAGTAATGCGTTTTTCCTCAAATGTGACATTATATAAAAAATCTCTGCTTACATATGATAATTCTTGAACACTCAAAATTTTGTTTCATAGCAATTAAGATTAAAAGGGTGTACAGTTTTTATATATTTGGTAAAGCATTTGCTTCATTTATAAAAATATTAAATTAGGCGATGTATAAACAGTAGAAACATTAGTGGTGTGCCAAAAGCTCTGTAGCATGACGTAAAATTACAAAATTTTGTAAACCGGACTCTCTAAAAATAAACAAAGGAAAGAAAATAGAGACCAATAAAAAAAATAGTTGACTTGTCCTATTTTATTAGTCCGTTTATATGTAACAAATAATGAAAGGAGAATCCTCGTGAATTCTTAGCTTACAAAGACAAATAAGTGAAAAGAGAATTTTTCTCCTTATGTGGGAAGGGGACTAGCAACAAAGTGCTAAGTCCTATATTTTAGTTCCCTTTTTTGTTGGAAGATTTAGCCCAACAATGCAAGACTTTTTTTAAAGCTAAGGTGCTTCTGTTTTCACTTTAACAGATTTGCGTTTCTGCATTTTTAAGGGGACAAGGGACTTTTAAACTCGAAATTTTTAATTTTCAATTTTTTAACTCTATATACAAAATGAGAATAATTAAGTTTCTTTTTTTCTACAGTGAAAATTCCTAGAGTTCAAAATAAGGAATTTTTTGGAGAATAATGACTGTTTTTCAATTTTTTCTTCAAAAATGCTAACGTTTTACAAAATGCTCTATGCGCACTCTATATTAATTAAGGTCTTTAAATTTTTTTACTGTAAGTTTACCATATGTATATAAATATAAATGTGCCTTTAATTTTTTTTTGTAGGAATCTAATGTCTTAAATAATTCTTTTCTATTCTGCCTGTTATTTTTTTATGTTTTTACTTTATTTTATGGTCTATAAATTTGAAAAATATTCTGTGTTTTCAAAGAATTATGCACAGTTTTATGACAAACACTTCAATTAACAATTCTGAGAAATTTGGAAGATATCAGAAGAAAATGAATACGCACGGAGCCTTTTGAAAAATTCTAGCATTTTTGAAGAATTTTTTGATAAACAGGTCTGATTCTTCCACAAAATACTTATTCGTGGATTCGAAGTATCTTCCGTGTTGTAGAAAAGAATATTAATTATACTCATGTGGTATATAGTGTAAAATATTGAAAATTAAAGAAGAACGAGATTGAAGGTCCCTTGTTCCCTTAAAGCTCACTAAAATATCCAATAAAACTAGTGATATAGGTGTGCCATGGCTATGTATAAGGCTGCTGTGTACTAACCCTATTGTATTCACTCACTTTAATGTTAACATGGGAAGAAAATGTGTCCAGGGATTGCCGACTTGGATTGAAAGATTTTTTATAAAAAAATTGTACTCCATAATAGAAAAAGAAATTTTACACCTTGGGGCATTTTTTGTTTTAAAAAAATGCAAATAATATTTTTCAATTTAAATTATTCCGAGAAAATATCTGGTCTAGTGTGTTTTAAACGCTCCTAAATTCCTTTGGTGGACGAAATTGATAAAATGAATCCTGTTGCAAGGAGCATAAAAGTTCGGCTATCTGAAAATACCATTTTTACTGGATTATAATCATTTATGTAGCTGTAAATATTTTTTTTAATTGTTTCATTTGAAATCTCCTCATGCACCACAAGGTATAATAACATGAGGCTTAGAGAAGTAAGTGAAAAACGCAAAACAAGAAAAATTTTAAATTTAAAATACAAACAAAATTTTGCAAGACAGCAAGACTTTCAACACTCTTAACGAGATCAGAAAAAACAGGATGCCAACAAATGGACAGACGTATCAAATCCGCCTTTAAGACAGCTCAGGCACTCGCATGTAATTTGCAGTGTAAAAGAAAATGTTCAACATCTTCATCAGCATTACCGCAAGCACAAAGTCCACTGGTCACCAAATCAAAACGAAGCAAATAGCTCTTAAAATTTCCATGGCCAGTTAAAACTTGAGTTGAGTTAAAGTCAGTTGAAAAGTGCTTACACTTTAAACGCTGAAAAATAGTTGGAAAAAATCTTTTTGTCCACAATGCCTTAGACGAAGCAAGAAATTCAGTATTCCAGTCCAAGACAGTTTTTTCCCTAGCGACACGCGTAGCTGCAAATGTAACGCACATTTTTCTACTTAGGTTAACATTGAGGTGAGTGATTCCATTACGGTTAGTACACTGCAGCCTAAGGCCGTCTGCACACGGGGCAACTCAAAAGAAACTGATAACTGACAAACCCGTCCGACGGGTTTGTAACCAGTTGCGCCGTGTGCGTGGCTCCATTCAATTACATAGGTTACGACTCAACACGGACTGGTTTGTGATTCGAGTCAGTTATCAGTTTCTTTTGAGTTGCTCCGTGTGCAGACGGCCTTAATAGTAGGATTCTGTCTCTTCGTAACCACCAATTTCCAGCTACCTAAAATTCCCGAACTTAACAGGGGAAGCCTTAGCAGGGTAAGAAAGAATAATTAATTTAATTAATTACACCTTGGTGCATATTTAAAATCTTGAATTAAGATTTTTATTATTTCTTTTTGATTTAAAAACATGTGTGTTTAAAACTAAAAAACATGAACAACATTGAAAAAAAGCAGTTAAGACAGTTGAAATCTCGTTCAAATATCTGTATTTGCTGTGCAAAGGGTGTTGAGTCCAAAATGGACTAAAATGAGTTATCAAACCAGGCATGTTGGAAAAATCAAGGGCTGCTGCAGGGTACAGAAAGCTAAGTCCAATTCCACTCCTAAATATTTTTATTCATGGGGGAAAATTTGGGGTATGTGAAACAAAACACAAACATGTTAGTGTTAAAGGGGTTATGTCCTAATCTGGGACGTAACACACATAAATAAAACAAAAATAAAATTAGAAAAATTTACTTTTTTTAAAAATTAAAAATCAAACTTAAAAAAACTGACTCTACATAAGCTTTTTTTTCTATCGCGTTTTCTCAAAACTACGATTTTGGACCTACACAGCAAACACAGATATATATACTAAAAATTTTTATATATGTGTGTGTATGTGGGTATAAATGAAATTTTTTGCAAGAATTTTTTCTCTATGGGAAAGGGACTTGTCTCTGTGGCTAAATGGCGACGCTATGCAGTGCACAGTCAAACCTGTTTTTGTGCGGTCTTTTTATGCCATTTTTTGTGCGATTTGTTTTGTGCGGTATATGAATATGTATCGAGATTTTGTTCTCCATATGTAAGTTCACCGTGAGGTTAGGTCAATCTCAACGGTGTTGGCATTATTTTTTTTTTCTATGAGCGTGTATATCAACAATTTTCATACCTATTGCATCATAAAATTTCATTAGGCATTCTCAATCCATATATATAAAACAGTTCCGTAACTGACTGACATACAATGCACAGACCCAACCGCTGGACCTAAAGGGCTGAAATTTAGCATGGCGATTCTTCTTATAGTGTAGGGGTGCACTAAGAAAGATTTTTGAAAAATTCTTCTTAAATTTTTAAAATTAAATTTTTAAGCTGTTTTAATAACTTTTTTTAAGTTTGCATTTAAAATAATAATTTGAGGGTTATAAAATTTATATCACGAGAAAGATCATAAAAATTCCTTTAAAATGAAATGTTTTTCGAATCTTTACCTCCATTTTCTAATTTTTAGTGAATTTTTAAAGATTAATTTTTAGAATTTAATTTATTAAATGATGATCACGTGACATCTTTTTCTGGTACTTTAAATAAATTTATCGTCACGTGCATAACAACTAAATAGACAAAAAAATATTATTTTTCTTGCTAATGCGGCAGACGATTGGACATTATCCAAAAAAATATTAAAATACAGTAAAAGATATTATGTTCCTCAAACTGTACTATATTAACTGTACTATATTCTTTAGTATGTCCTATTACATTTAATTTGAATATTTTCTTCTACATTATTTTGTTTAAAAAAATATCCCTTACGATTTTTTTATAAATACATTTTTTTGTTTTTTTTACATCAATTGTATACATTGATCGTCATATTAATTATAAATATATATATACATATATTTATTTATTTATTTATTTATTTTTATTGGCATTAATTGCATACATTGACCTGTAGTATTTGTTCTCTCTTCGTCGGAAAACGCGATATTTAAAAACGTGTCATGAACGGATGGTTTAAAATAAAAATAAAATAATATGCAGATTTTTCAACTTTGAAGGCAGGACTCGAATTACGAAGCTCTCGCGTCACAGCCAATGGGGTTTGTACAAGTAAATACAACAAGTATTTAAGATGTACGTTTTTATCAGCGAGAGGGGGTTTTAAGCAGTAGCTATTCTGTGAGTCAGTTGGGATTTTCAGCCATAGTGCTTGTAGCTGTTTTCGCAGCAAGTTTGAGCTTTAGATGTATTTGCGACGAATTGTCGAGCCATTAAATTTGTATCCCTTCTTTCTTCCTATAACTATCCCAAGCTTTACCATTCAGTATAAGTAGTGTTTTCAAAATTTAAATAGGTTATTTTTCGCCCGTTCATGACACGCTTATCTGTATTTTTTTGTTTAATGGTTAAGTTTTTGTAAATATTTTTCTTCCAAGCTATTGGATCAAATCGATCCCTTTTTTACTATGTTTTTATGTAAAATAAGAAAAATAAAGGCATTTTAGTTAGCCTCATCAAGTCTACTTTCTTGTGAAAGGTTTTTATTTCAGAAAATTAGGTATGGGGCAAATTATGCGGTTTAATCCACCCAACAATTGCCGTTCCAATCCCGTTGTATTAAATTTGAATGTACTCCGTAGCGAAGTACGGGTTTTCAGCTAGTGGTCTTATATATTGCATCAGCCAGTTTCAATACATATTGCACCATAGAAAGCGATTACGAACCAGTTCATCACAAGAATATGCGCGTTTTGGACTACGACGAGTAGTATCGAATTATGTACATTTTGAAAAATTTTCCATGTTTAAAATGACAAATTAAAATTTTTTTAAATGTTTCCATGAGTAATTTAATTATTTATTTTGTTTGGAAAACACTTTCTCGCTATTTCGTTAAGCTTTGTCATATTTTCTGAGACTTTTTATGCGGTCCCTCTCCATCGCATCAAAATAAATTCTTTAATATATTGTGAAAAATTATTTGTTATAGCTACTTATGAAGTTTCTGAATATTTTTTTTGTGCGGTCCCTATCTACCGCACAAAAACAGGTTTGACTGTACACTGTAAAAATGAAATGCCGTTTTTATAATAATGTATTTAAACGGTTTTTATGGATGTTGAATACTCCGATTTTTGTAATTAATTTCCTATGTATCGACAAATTTGTAGTTTGCGTACATAATTATATAAATATGCACACTATTCAAGTATGTGGGAGTAAAAAAATATATGTTGTAATACACATATTGTGCATTTCTCAAATATGGATATATATATATATATATATATATATATATATATATATATATATATATATATATATATATATATATATATATATATATATATATATATATATAGCAATTGTACGAGTTAGTGTGTTAGAGAAGTAAGTTTTGCGTCTTTCTCGACAAGTTGAATAAAATATCATGTATTCCTGACGCTGTAGCTCGCTTGTTATTGGGTTTAGAAAAAAGATGTAACTGTAATATTTGCTCAAAATTTCTTTAAGATTGTAATTACAATCTAAGCTCTAGAACCAACCATTGCCGAGATATTTGAAAAAACTAAAAAAAGTTAAAAAATTTCGTTGTTTTTAGGCCACAGAAAATTCCGCCGAGGTCTTTCGAATTGGAAAACTTGGTTTTTCACTACTGGACTAAACGTATACAAATAGGAAAAAAATCTAATACCCGATCTTTTGTGCGGTAAGATGTACATAGCTACTGGGCTATTTTAGGTAAATTAGAAAAAGGGAACTAGACGGGTAAGAAAGCATGTTTAAGATACAAACGGTACAAACCTATTTTGGGTACGGTATACCCAAAACAGGTGAATTCGCTACCCAGAAACATTACACTTTCTTCACCTGATAGCTTTCTTGACCTGAAGGAGCCTTTCATTTTTACAGTGTGGGGTTAAAAAAAGTATAGTAAGCTTTTCTAACATAAATATTTTAAAGGTCTCAGCTGTCTTTAAATTGGAGCCCTCTGTGACGTACCTATGCATTCCCACGTCTAGGAATCGCGTTGCGGCCCAAAATCGAACAAGCCCATAACGCTTAAGTTCTTTGGATTTTAGTGATATATCATTAGTGAATGAATTTTCATACATATCATTAGCCTCCAAACTTTGAAGGGGACTTTTCCAGGTTATATGAACATCTATTCAAACACTAGAGTAGAGCATACATTCATTATGAAGATCAATGAAAGTAAAATACAGCAATGGATTCAAATAAACAGCATTTAATGTTATGAATCATGTATTTTCCCTGTTATGTTGCTCAGATTTACATTTCAAATTTACATTTTATTCAGTTCATTTTTAGCCCATTACAGTAACATTTTATGAACATTTTGGTGAAGCAAGTTTTAAAAAAACGTAATTCCTAAATCCGTATGGATTAGTCAGTATGAAAAAAAAATTGAATTATTTTTAAATGAGTAACAAAAAAGAATTGAATAATTCCCACAAACTATCAATAATTAAAAGGGTTAAGTAAAGTTTTTCGTGAAGGATAAAATTCTAATTAATCCAATGTGTATGGTCCAATATGTTTAATATCCAATGCACGTGGAACATACTTGAAAACGATCAATGATTAAGAAAAGTTGTTTGTGAAGGATAAAAGTCTGTAACTAATCAAATGTGCATGTGTTTAATATCCAAATGCACGTGGAACACACAAACGGCAAATGGTTGAAGGGATTAAGAAAAGTTTCTCGTGAAGGATAAATATCTGTAATTAATCCATTGTATATAGTCCAATGTGTTTAATATCCAGTGCACTTGGAACATACTTGCAAACAATCAATGATTAAGAAAAGTTGTTAATGATGGATAAAAGTCTGTAATTAATCCGATATGTGTGGTCCAATGTGTTTAATATCCAATGCACGTGGAACATACTTGAAAACGATCAATGATTAAGAAAAGTTGTTAGTGAAGGATAAAAGTCTGTAACTAATCAAATGTGCATGGTCCAATGTGTTTAATATCCAAATGCACGTTTAACACACAAACGACAAATGGTTGAAGAGGTTAAGAAATTTTCTCGTGAAAGATAAATATCTGTAATTAATCTATTGTATATAGTCCAATGTGTTTAATATCCAGTACACTTGGAACATACTTGCAAACAATCAATGATTAAGAAAAGTTGTTAATGATGGATAAAAGTCTGTAATTAATCCGATATGTGTGGTCCAATGTGTTTAATATCCAATGCACGTGGAACATACTTGAAAACGATCAATGATTAAGAAAAGTTGTTAGTGAAGGATAAAAGTCTGTAACTAATCAAATGTGCATGGTCCAATGTGTTTAATATCCAAATGCACGTTTAACACACAAACGACAAATGGTTGAAGAGGTTAAGAAATTTTCTCGTGAAAGATAAATATCTGTAATTAATCTATTGTATATAGTCCAATGTGTTTAATATCCAGTACACTTGGAACATACTTGCAAACAATCAATGATTAAGAAAAGTTGTTAATGATGGATAAAAGTCTGTAATTAATCCAATATGTGTGGTCCAATGTGTTTAATATCCAATGCACGTGGAACATACTTGAAAACGATCAATGATTAAGAAAAGTTGTTAGTGAAGGATAAAAGTCTGTAACTAATCAAATGTGCATGGTCCAATGTGTTTAATATCCAAATGCACGTGGAACACACAAACGGCAAATGGTTGAAGGGGTTAAGAAAAGTTTCTCGTGAAGGATAAATATCTGTAATTAATCCATTGTATATAGTCCAATGTGTTTAATATCCAGTGCACTTGGAACATACTTGCAAACAATCAATGATTAAGAAAAGTTGTTAATGATGGATAAAATTCTGTAATTAATCCGATATGTGTGGTCCAATGTGTTTAATATCCAAATGCACGTGGAACAAACTTTCAAACGATAAATGATTGAAGGAGGTTAAGAAACGTTTCTCGTGAAGGATGAATATCTGTAATTAATCAATTGTATATGGTCCAATGTGTTTAATATGCAATGCACTTGGAATATACTTGCCAACGAACAATGATTAATAAAAGTTGTTATCCGTCTGTAAGTAATCCGATATGTGTGGTCCAATGTGTTTAATATCCAAATGCACGCGGTACACACTTACAAACGATAAATGATTAAAAGGATTAAGAAAAGTTGTTCGTGAAGGATAAAAGTCTGTAATTGCTAAATTGTGTATAGTCCAATGTGTTTAATATCCAATACACTTGGAACATACTTGCAAACGATCAATTATTAAGAAAAGTTGTTAGTAAAGAATAAAAGTCTATAATTAATCCAATGTGTATGGTCCAATGTGTTTAATATCCAAATGCAGATGGATCACACGTACAAACTATAAAAGATTAAAGGGGTTAAGAAAAGTTGTCCGAGAACGATAAGAGTCTGTAATTACTCCAATGAAATGTTTATAGTTTAAACCACTTATGTTTGCCACCCAGTCGTGTACAATTTTGTTTGATGACAATCTTCAAAACAGCCTTAAAATAGCCGATAAATACGAAATCGGCTACTTGGGAAGTAGAACACGTGTCTTTCAATGGGAGCTACAGAATGAATTTTACATTGATTTTAATACATCAGAATATCTCAACTTCACGTTGGATATGGAATGGTATAGATATAGGAAATCCGAAAGCACGGGCATGCCATCGAAAAATAATGCTTCCACTGCATTTTAACTCTCGTGACTATTTGTATGTCTAGGTATACAACGTGAGAGAAAAGCTAAAGGAAGTTGGAAAAATATTTTTACTAAGCCAGAAGGTTAAGTATAGAAGATCACAAAGGATATATTTTTGGTATAAAACTGGCCATTTGTATCCTAATAAAGAATATTTAAATCGAATCGATCAGAAAGTGGAAGTACTTTTTGTTCAATTTCACATAATATTCTCAAGTTAAGTGTACATCTACGGTAATTCAGTCAAATGATATGTTTTATGATAACACTGTGGTTCTATACCAATTTCCTCTTATAAATACAATCGTCAACAATAAATAAGTATAAGGAAGTTTCGTGGAGCCAATTTGCTACTCATCTCAGATGTTAGCATCTCTATATCAACAGTGCTGACATTATCATCTAAGAAAGAATTGTGTCTGAATGATATGATCTTTAATATTAACACCCTTTGGCACTGGATGACATATTACATGACTGGGGTAAAAGAAAAATTTTTGATCTACAGATTCTTAGCACTATTTTGTAGCCCGCCAAATCAGTTGGCACAAGAAGTGAAGTTTTGGTTCATAAATTTCATTCAGAAGTTACACAATACTTTGTTTACAAAATACTTCATATAGTGAAAAAGTAAACACTGTTGAAAAAGCGATGTGGACATTAAATTTGAACACTCTGGTAATCTTAATTTGGTTTTTCGTCATATATATATATACTAGCTTTATATACCCGGCGTTGCACGGGTGAACCCTTAATAAAGCTTACTTGTATGATATGTATATTTGTATTTTATGGCAATCTATACCCCTCTCCACTGGTCATCATCCCATCAGCATATTATAATAACCCCCCCCCTCCCCATTCTAATGTCAGCATTAAAATGTTTCTTTCAATTTTGATAACCCACTGGATCCGGCCCTTCGAGGAGTTTGAGGGCTTCCCCGTAAACCCTTGTGAAAATCGCCGGTTTCATAAACAAAGAATTACCTGACGTTGCCCAGGATAATAAAAATGAACGGAGTTAACCTGAGCTCTAGATGTATACGTACTAACAACCGAAATATATACAATTCACACACACACACACACTTTTCCACACTTCATTTAATTAAGATTGATCTCTCTCTTTCTCCTACCACCAATTTGGTGTTCAAAATGGTGATATATAGGAAATATAAATTATTCGATTGTTTCTAGCAATTTTTTCAAAATCTAAAGCGAATGTCGAAAAATCGTGACATTGATCGTGTTTGTTACATTTAATCGTGTTTCTTACATTTTAAATCAAGAATCTTATGGATATCAGTTTCCTTCTTTGAGATATGACGGAATATGTAAAAAACACGTAAAAACACGTTTAGCCCCCCTAACCCCGTGGGGGCCAAATTTTGAAAAATCCTTAAATTGGTTTTTAGGTATTCATATTCCTTAGATTTTAAAGCAAGAATCTTATGGATATCTGTTTCTTTCTTTGAGATATGAGGGAATATGTAAAAAATACGTTTTGCAACCCTCCCCCCCCATGGGGGGACCGAATTTTGAAAATCCTGAAATTGGTTTTAATGTATTCGTGTTCCTTACATTTTAAAGCAAGAATCTTATGGATATCTGTTTCTTTCTTTGAGATATGAAGGAATACGTGAAAAACACGTTAAGCCCCCCTCCCCGTCCCTTGGGGCCAAATTTTAAAAAATCCTGAAATTGGATTTAAGGTATTCGTGTTCCTTACATTTTAAAGTAAGAATCTTATGGACATCAATTTCCTTCTTTGAGATACGAAAGAATATGTAAAAAACACGTTTTGCCCCCCTCCCCCCCCCCTTGGGGGGCGATTTTTGAAAAATCGCTTCTTAAATGACGCCTTCAGCCCAAAAGTAATGAGCTCTTAAAATTTGATATCTGTATCTCCAATAGTTTTTGCTGGGTGTTGATTCCTTTATATATATAGATAAAACACGTAAGAACACGTTTAGCCCCCCTCTCCCCCTTGGGAGACGAATTTTGAAAAATCCTGAAATTGGTTTTTAGGTATTCATGTTTCTTACATTTTAAAGCAAGAATCTTATGGATATCGATTTTCTTCTTTGAGATATAAAGGCATATGTAAAAAACACGTTTTGCCCCCCTCCCCCCCTTGGGGGGCGAATTTTGAAAAATCCTGAAATTGGTTTTTAGGTATTTATGTTCCTTACATTTTAAAGCAAGAATCTTATGGATATCTGTGTTCTTCTTTGAGATATGAAGGAAAATGTGATAAAACACGTAAAAACACGTTTTCCCCCCTCCCCCCCTTGGGGGCCTAATTTTGAAAAATCCTGAAATTGGTTTTTAGGTATTCATGTTACTTACATTTTAAAGCAAGAATGTTATGGATATCAATATCCTTCTTTGAGATATGAAGGAATGTGCAAAAAACACGTTTTGCGCCCCTCCCCCCCTTGGGGGGCGAATTTTGAAAAATCGCTTCTTAAATGACGCCTTCAGCACAAAAGTAATAAGCTCCTAAAATTTGATATCTGTATCTCCAATAGTTTTTGCTGGGCGTTGATACGTGTATGTATATATGTATATATAAGTCAGGACTTCTTCCTTTATAGATATAGATATATATATATATATATATATATATATATCCGCTCTAACTCATTGTTCAGGTATACGGTTTACGTTTTTGTAAGTGTATTAAAACACTGTTTATAATTTCTTTTTAAATGCTTCGAATCAAATTTTTATTTGAAAAAATATTAGTGTTATATTTATGTTTGTGCGAGAACACTAAAAGGATAGTGTTTTTTCATGTATTTTTTAAAATTTCAGTTATTCGCTTTTATGCACCATACGATGTATTTATGCGCGTGTGTGAAATGTCCATTTATTTAAATTTGAATGCTAATATTTCACATTAGTGTGTTCATTAGTTCAAATGATCAGCATTATCTAACTAATAAAATGATATAAAGATATCATAATTAATTTTAATATTTATTTTATTGAAATTTAAAATTTAAAATCCAAATTGTTGACCTCGGCGTAAGAACATGAATCAAGAACTGGAGCCCATAAAGTTCCATCGCCTTAAAATCACTAGAGCTAAAATATGTTACACTAGCCGGGCTTTGTCTAGCTACGCTCAAGCCATCCGTGTAACATATTTATGTACTTCGGGCCCCACAAAAGAAAAAAAAAAGCCTACAAATGTATTAAATTCAAGTGAATTAATTCCTTTCAATTTTCATTCCAGTCGCTGCCGACAGATGGCAGCACCACTTCTCCAGATGATTTGGTTTCTCAGCAGTGAGTGATTTTAGAATGAAAATATCTCTAAAACTATTGAATTAACAGAATAAGTGTACGCAGAAAAAATTATCAGTTTTCGAAGCTCTTTCCAAATATGTAACATTTATGTACTTTCATGAGAAAAAAAATACACCGATTTTCCTGTATATTTGTCGGCCATTTTTTTCGAGGAGTGGCCCGCCCGGATGAGTTACTGTCACGTGATCTCTCGACATCCACTTGTCCCTTTATTAGTATAGATTACTGATATATCGTCATCAGTAACAGCTGCAAGAATACACAAAACTAAAGCACTACGTTTTTGCAGGTATGCATCAAAAGTAATACCCATGTGGTACTACACTCGGTAGGAGATGAAAATAGATATGAACACGTTTAAACATGTATTCCAGAATCCCAGAATTCCTCTAACCAAGGATACACTGTTGTTACTGTTTGATGATTTATAAACAATTGAAAAAGGGCATAGAGGCTTTAAATCATTGGAGTGAGAAAAGTTGAACTGCTTTTAGGTGTATAAAGTATGAAAGTGTCTCGTTTCACGGATAGTATATAAGACAGAACGTAAAAATAAAATTATTCCTGACCGGCAGATTTTGAAAGGAAAGGTTCTTCTAAACGTACATTACTTCGCCAAATTTCAATTTTAGGAAAGAAAAAAAAATTAAAATATCTCCTCTGTATATGGAGGGTTCAGAGTTAAACTGAATCAAGTTTATTTGAGTCAGTTGTGAGAAAACTGATCTTGAAGCTGAACAACTACATTAATTAACCATTGACTTTTGCTTGTTTTTTCGACTTCAGTAACGTAAAATTTGTACCATGGACTTGGTTCATTATTGCAGGGAAAAATATGGTGTTTTTACTGTATCGTGATAGAGTTTGTACGAAATGGCCAAATAATGAACTTGATTCATTTTAACTCTAAACCCTCCATATTAAGTACCAAGCCAGTCATTTAACCAATGACTTTGGATTGTTTTTTCTGCTTCAATAACGCAAAATTTATAGCACGGACTTGGTTCACTATTGCATTGAAAAACAGGGTGTTTTTACTGTATCGTGATAGCGTTAGTACGAAATGGCCAAATAAAGAACTTGGTTCACTTTAACTCTAAAGCCTCCATATGAAGTTATGAATTCCTAAAATAAACAATGTTGAGGATTTGTCAAATAATGAAAGCCATGGAGAAAAAACAAAAAGATGTTAAAATTTGAACTAGTACGTTGAAAGTAATAAGTTTTAAAAAAATAAATAAAAAATGAGAAATATTAACATTAATATGACCAGATTTTTAATTTTAGAAAAAACATTCATGGGTCACTTTATATCAAACAAAATGCATCCGTATTTTCGATGCAGGGTAAGAGTTTCTTGCAAAGCACTTTTATCGGGTTATATCTACCTTTTTTAAATACCATCTGTTGTACATAATCTATTAATTCTGAATAACTTGATAACAATGATATTCTTGTATACACTAATGCGTATTTAAGACGAGTAGTAATGTTGATATTTAAAGTTATACTCAGACATGTCATGATATCGCAGTTTACTGTTTTGCTGTTATCTACTGATATGTCTATATATAGGCAATTAATATTATTTGTATTATTTAGATTTCATAGTTTAAGGCCATTTAGATATAAGTTCAACATGGTGAGATTAGACAAGTGATTGGTAGGAACTATTTTACCTCAGATTAATAATCCCTATGTACTAGTTTAGCGTATCAATATGTATCAATGAATCCCATTTTGACGGGTAAGTATAAACGCAGATCTGATAGAACATTTGATGAGTTACTTCCTTGGGGTACCCCCTAATTAATTTATATATATATATATATATATATATATATATATATATATATATATATATATATATATATATACAAGAGGTTTATCTGTTGGTAAAATATATTATATTAGATAAAGTAATTGCAGTTGGTGGCAAACTGAATATTTTTCAAAATTCATACTATGAATGCTTAATTTTACTTGTTTGATGTAATTTTGATATGTGTAGAAGTTATACTATACTTAGGTCTTCTTGAGTAGATCTTCAAAATCTTAAGTAGATGTTTAAGTATAAAGTGTCTGAACATTAGAGATATGTTTAATTTGACATTAGGAGATCGAAACTAATTTTGCATACAGCTATTTGGTGTTCTGCTCATCTCTTGATAAATTTAGTATGTAAGGTATTTGAATGGCAACAGTAAAGTAAGAATTACATTCACTAGTTGCGGTCCTGGAAGAGAGAGGATCTTCATGAAATTTTAGTATCAAAATAAAATCAGATAAGTTTATAATTACAGGTTTTTTATTTCATTACATTTATTGAGATATGAGTTTCTTCTAAGATATAATTACCAAAGTGAAATAAGTTTAAAATTAATAGGTTTTTATTCAATATTTTTTATTGAGTTATTGGTTTTTTTTTAAGCTATAATTACCAAAGCAAAATAAGTTTATAATCAACGGGTTTTTTATTTGACAATTTTTACTGAGCTATTAGTCTTTTTTAAGGTATGATTACCAAATTAAAATAAGATCAGTTTAAAATTAACAGGTTTTTTATTTAATAATTATTATTGAGCTATCAGTTTTTCAAAGATATTATTATCAAAGCAAAATTAGTTTATAATCATTAGGTTTTTTAATTAACAATTTTTACTGAGCTATAAGTTTTTTCTAAGCTATAATTACCAAAATAAAATAAGATAAGAGTATAATTAATAGGCTTTTTTAATAATTTTATTGATATTAGCTTTTTTCTTAGATATAATTAACAAAGTAAAATGAGACAAGTTTATAATTAGCAAGTTTTTCATTCAATATTTTTTATTGAGCTAATAGTTTTTTCAAAGCTATAATTGTCAAAGCAAAATAAGTTTATAATCAACAGGTTTTTATTTAATAATTTTCACTGAGCTATTAGTCTTTTTTAAGGTATAATTTCTAAACTGAAATAAGATAAGTTTAAAATTAGCAGGTTTTTATTTAATAATTTTTTTATTGTGCTATCAGTTTTTTCTAAAATATTATTATCAAAGCAAAATAAGATCATTTTATAAATAACAGTTTTTTTATTTAAAAATTTTTATTGAGCTATAAGCTTTTTCTAAGCTATAATTACCAAAATAAAATAAGATAAGTGTATAATTAGCAGGTTTTTTTATTTAATAGTTTTTATTGAGCTATAAGTTTTTTCTAAGATATAATTACCAAAGTAAAATAGGCTAATTTTAGAATTAACAGATTTATTTTTTAAAAAATTTTATTGAGCTATAATTTTTTAAATTCAATTTTTATTTTTAATTTTGGAGTCGTTGTTATTTGTTTCAAAATTACGTTTATTGATATTTTTTCTTTTAGTTAATTTGTATATAAATGATTGAAAGGTTGTAACCAATTTTAGTAATGACAAAGATACTAAGTTATTTTTTGCTTTAATTCTTTATGGTTAATTGCAGGTGAATATAATTTGTTTTTATTTTTAGTGGGGTTTGGGGAACTTTTTTTAATTATAGTGAGCCAGGAAGTGAATGTCTGTTGCAGAAAGATTGTATTTTAATTTTACTTAACTTAACCATATAATTGAAGATATAAAGATGTCAAAAACATACTTATCATACAACACTAATATCGGTATATAGGTCATGCCTACAACAGGATTTTAAAACGTTATAGAAGAAAGGTCTATCAAATTAATTCTTAAAGTGTGCGAATGTATGCATATAAATGTACGCATATACACTCATGTACATCAAGCTTGAATGCACAAGTACACTTTTATGTATGAATGTATGTGTTTTCGGTAACTTTTATCTCATAATCATCATCAAAATTAAGAATAGCTTTTTATTTACATGCATGTCTCAGAGAGTGTTATTGATAATTTCGTTAGTTAAAATCCAATTTATTTATAAAAATAATCTATCAATGCAATTAAATTTTACACATAGGTTAGTAGATTATGTATATATGTATACATTTTAGGGAATGAAATTTATCCGTAAAGTTAAAGTTTTTGTTCAACTACATGCCTAAACTCTAGAGAATAATTATAAGATGTAATTACCAAAGTAAGATAAGATAAGTTAATAACTAACGGGGTTTTTAATTTAATAACTTGAGTTATTAGTTTTTTCTAAGATATAATTACCTTAGAAAGATAATTACTTAGTAAAAAAAGATAAGTTTATAATTAACAGGAGTTTTAATAATTTTAATGACAGGAGTTTTTAATAACTTTAACTACATTTAATATACGTTTTTGAGAATGAAGTCTACCTGTAAAGTTAAAGTTTTTGTTCAACTACACACGTAAACTCTAGAGAATAATTCTAAGATGCAATTAGCAAAATGAGATAAGATAAATTTATAATTTACCGGGGTTTTTTTAATTTAATAACTTGAGTTATTAGTTTTTTCTAAGATATAATTGCCAAAGAAAAATAAGATAAGTTTGCAATTAACAAGGGTTTTTAGTAACTTCTATTCATCTATTAGTTTTTTTCCTGAGATATAATTACTGAAGTAAAATACAATAATTTTATAACTAACGGGTTTTTTATTTATTAATTTTTATTGAATTATTAGTCTTTTTCTATTTTTATTATATTTTGGAGTACGTGTTCTTTGTTTGAAAATTACGTTAATTGATAGTTGTTCGTTTAATTTGTTTTGTTTATAGTGGATTTTTTACTAATTTTTTTAATTATAATGAATGAGATGGAGAATGCCATCTGTGGAAGTATTATGTTTTATTTTGTATGTAATTTAACTATATAATAGAAGATATATAAATGTGTCAAATATACACTTATACGACAATACTAATATTAATATTTAGGTCATGCCTACAGAGGGATTTTAAAACACTTATAGGAGAAAGGCCTGTCATATTATTTCTTTACGGTGTGCGTATGTATGTGTGAATGTATTTATATAAATGTGCACATATGAACTCATGTATAAATTAATAACAAATTTGCCTAAGCGCATACACTTATATGTATAAATGTGTGTGTTTTCTGTAGCTTTTACCTCATAATCATCATAAAAATTAATAATAGCTTTTTATTTACATTTATGACTGAGAAAGCGTTTTTGATAATTTCGTTAGTTAAAATCTAATTTATTTATAATAATACGCTATAAATGCAATGATATTTTACACATACGTAGGTAAAATATGTGTGTATATGCATAAATTTTAGGGAATGAAGTACATCCATAAAGTTAAATCATAATCATCTAAATTCTAGAGAATAATTCTAAGAAGTAATTACCAAAGTAAGATAAGATATCTTTATAATTAACAGGAATTTTTTTTATTTTATAATTTGAGTTATTATTTTTGAAGATATAATTACCAAAGTAAAATGAGAAAAGTTAATTTTTAACTGGGATTTTTAATAACTTTTATTCAGCTATTAGTTTTTTTCTAAGATATAATTACTAAAGAAAAATAAGATAATTTTATATTTAACAGGTTTTTGTTTAATAATTTTTATTGAGCTGTAAATCTTTTTTCAATTTTTATTAGTTTTTGTAGCATGTGTTCTTTGTTTGAAAACTACGTTAATTGATATTTCTCCTTTAATTTGTTTTGTTTTTAGTGTGTTTTTTACGAATTTTTTTAATTATAATGAATGAGATATAGAATGTCCCCTGTGGACGGATTATGTTTCATTTTGTATGTAATTTAACTATATAATAGAAGATATATAAAGCTGTCAAAAATATACTTATGAGACAATACTAATATCAATATTTTGGTCATGCTTACGACGGGATTTTAAAACACATAGGAGAAAGGTCTGGAATATTATTTCATAAAATTTTCCATATATATATGCGAATGTATGTATATAAATGTGCACATATGCAATAATATATATTTATGAATAACAAGCTTGCCTAGGCACATACACTTGTATGTATAAATGTGTGCGTTTTCTGAAACTTTTATCTCGTGATTATCATCAAAATCAAAGATAGCTTTTTATTTACATGTATATCTGAGAAATCGTTATTGATTATATCGTTAGTAAAAATAAAGTTTATTTATAATGATTTATAAATGCAATTATATTTTACACGTAGATAGATAGATTATGTTCGTATATGTATACATTTTAGGGAATACAATACATCCTTAAAATTTTTGTTCAGCTATACATCTAAACTCTAGAGAATGTGTAGTGATTTAAAAAGTTTATTTATACTGTTAGAAAAGTAGTTCATAAATCACGTTATTTTTTATTACGCTTCACACACATATCTTAACAGCGAACTTTTGTTCTCTCGAGACTACTTTTTTTTTGTTTTGCAAGTAAATATGAATTCCTAAATAAGTTTGAAATATCACCGGTGGTAAACTAGATCATAGAAAAGGTTGATTTTCACGGGGGAAAAATTTTAGTTCACAATATTTCATTCCAAAATTGCAGATCGACTGTTCCATTTTGTTTGGATAAAAACGACAGATACTTGTGTAAGTGTTGTAGTATTTACTATAGTAAACTATTGTAGTATTTACTATAGTAATTAGCGTAATATACACAACTCATAGATTTATTAATTCTATGTATATTGCTTTGTTTTTAAAAGTAAGAGAACGCTTAACTGATAAGTCTGTACATATAAAAGGGGCGAGGAGTACATACTTAGAGAAATAGAATATCAATTAAATATAATTGAAAAACACCCCCATAACCTTTATGAAAAGAAACATATATAAATATATGTAAACATATGTGTATAATATATATATATGAATATATTATACACATATGTTACTGGTGATATCGTTAGTAAACATACGGTTTATTTATATTGATGTAATGTATGTAATTTAACTATGTAATGAAAGATATATAAAGCTGTCAAAAATATACTTATGAGACAGTACTAATATCAATATTTCTGTCATATATATATTCACATATATATATATATATATATATATATATATATGAATATATTATACACTTATGTTACTGATGATATTGTTAGTAAAAATACAGTTTATTTATAATGGTGTAATGTGTGTAATTTAACTATGTAATAGAAGGTATATAAAGTTGTCAAAAATATACTTATGAGACAGTACTAATATCAATATTTCAGTCATATATATATATATATATATATATATATATATATATATATATATATATATATTTATATATATATGAATATATTATACTCTTATGTTACTGATGATATTGTTAGTAAAAATACAGTTTATTTATAATGATGCAATGAGTGTAATTTAACTATGTAATAGAAGATATATAAAGATGTCAAAAATATACTTATGAGACAATACTAATATCAATATTTCAGTTATATATATATATATATATATATATATATATATATATATATATATATATATATATATATATATATATATGGGAGGAGGAATGGAGTGGGTAACGTGTATATACATGTCTGAAGGAAATATGATACACAAGAAAATAAATGTGCTTGTTTAAACACAAAGCTTTAACCGTGTTATCCTTAGAGCACTACCCCACACCTTTTTTTATCACTTGTAACGACCGACTAAATCCCACGATAATCCTGTTAGCTGAAGCATTCGTAAGCAACGCCATGAACGAAACGTGCGACCGCAAAAAAAAAAGGCACGGCAACCACCGACGCCATGCGGCCGACCACGTGCGATCGCACGCATTTCCATTTTTTTTTTCCGTGTGTGTGTGTGAGAGAGAGAGTGTGTTGTTGTTGTTTCCATAGTCTGTACTTACGTATCTTGTTGCGGTGTTCCGCCGTCGTGGTGTTTCGCGCGTGGTTGCTTCTTCCTCGCATTGGGCCACTGAAACTGGAACTTAGTGTTCACGGCTACCCTCAAGAAATCCATGGTTCGGAGAGGCGCCGCGGCAAAGCCAGACCCTCAGTGTCCCTCGTTGAGGTCGGTATTTTCCCTTCACTATCACATCACTGACACAGTTTGAAGTTTTCCGTCGGTCCACACTGGGCTCACTTTTTGCACGAAAAAAAGCGTAAGGAACTTTTTTTCGTACAAAAAATGAGAGACGGGGGTTTGTCCCCCGGAATGCCTGCAGTCTTGTGGCGCAGTCCGGACGGCCGCCACGAGGTGTGCTCTCTTCTCCTTCCGGATCGATCTCCGGGATAAAGGACCCCCTGCTTTTCCCCCAGATCCGGGAGAGAGAGCCGCGGATCGGCAGCGTGTGCGCCTCCCAGATGCGGGGGAACAAGTTTTGGCGGGAAATACGCCAGCGAAAGTTTTCGGACGGTCCCGGACGGGGAATACCCGTGTTAATTTTGTTAACCTTTAGCTTACGGGACCCATTTATCCAATTCCCTCTTTAGAATGGGAAATTTCATACTCTTTTTGTAAGAACGGCCACTGAGGGTGTTATATATATATCTAAAAAGACAAAGTTAGTGCTTCCTAATAACTAAATGTGGTCAAATATCTCCAAATAAAATATTCGAGCATGCATAAAGTATTAAAATATTGGATCACTCATAAAGTAAATTAAAAGTGTTTGATCACTCATAAAGTAAATTAAAAACATTTGAGCACTCATAAAGTAAATTAAAAACATTTGATCACTCATAAAGTAAATTACAAACATTTGATCACTTATGAAGTAAATTAAAAATGTTTGGTCCCTCATAAAATAAATTAAAAATACTTGATCACTCATAAAGTAAATTCAAAATATATAATCACTCATAAATTTAACTTCAAATGTTTGATCACTCATAAAGTAAATTAAAAATATTTGATCACTCATAAATTAAATTACAAACATTTGATCACTTATGCAGTAAATTAAAAATGTTTGGTCCCTCATAAAATTTAATTTACGAGTGATCAAATGATTGTAGTTTACTTTATGAGTGATCAAACATTAATGAACCTACCTGGTCAGCGACAATATTTTAATAATCAAGAGATTGTGGAGCCCAAATAGCAAGGTGAAGTCTCCGTCATGCTTTTCAAACCATTTGTGGACAACGTGGCCTTCAAGACATGGAGCATTGTCCTGCTGGAAGTATTCATCTCTAGTAGGGTAAACCATTAGCATAACTGGATTTACCTGGTCAGTGACAATATTTTTATACGTTTTGGCATGCAGATGTTCTTCTACATGATTTAAAGTACAAAACAATACCAGGAGAACATACCCGAAACCATAACATTGCCCTCACCAGCTTGAAGTTGTTGGAGCAATGCATTTATGGTCCATGCTTTAGAGCTGCAATAATTTCAAAAATCCTTCTCTGATGTTCAAAAAGGATGACAAAATACATAAAACGTACCAAGGAGGCGAAGATTAAAGCAAAAATATGCATATTTTTGTTTTCCACCTCGCCTTCTGAGCACGTTTTATGCATTTTATCATCTTCTTACTATCTAAATTTTGTACCATAATTCGAGATAGACGATGATTTTTCTTCTCCGAAGTGCGCTGGTTGACTGCGCTTTGTCAGTTACCAGTAAAATTTTTGAGAAAATCCACATGAAGCAATCCGTTCTCTCCCGCATACTTATCTATAATGCCTTGCTAAGGAGCCCATTACAAGTGCAAAATCTAGGCTCAAGGCACGCTGGAGATGTATGCATAGTTTTGATTAAAAAAGGAATTCTATACTAGTTGAAAAAGTTTCCAAAACTAGAATTTTTGACCAATTTTTCCTTTTTCAGAACTGCTTTTTATATAGCTAGAGTCACTCTCATGTTTAAGAACATTTCGACTTTAGGGAACAGTACACCTTTAAAAAGTTTCCAAAATTAAAATTTTGAAACATTTCTTCCTTTTTTAGAACTGCTTTTTATATGAGTAGAGTCACTCTATGCTTTTCTGACTTTGTTCGCAGTTCGTTAATTTTAGGTAACTGGAAATTGGTGGTTACGAAGGGAAAGAATCCTACTATTAAGGCTGATGTTAAATTAAAAATATTTGATCCCTCATGAAATAAATTCAAAATATTTAATCCCTCATGATGTAAATTATAAATACTTAATCATTCATAAATTTAACTTAAAATGTTTGATCACTTATAAAGTAAATTAAAAATATTTGATCACTCATAAAGTAAATTAAAAAATTTGATCACTCATAAAGTAAAATACAAACATTTGATCACTTATAAATATAACTTAAAATGTTTGATCACTCATATAGTAAATTACAATCATTTGATCACTCATAAATTAAATTAAAAATATTTTATCACTTATGAAGTAAATTAAAAATGTTTGGTCACTCATAAAATAAATATAAAATATTTGATCACTCATGAAGTAAATTCAAAATATTCAATCATTCATGAAATAAATTATAAATATTTAATCAGTCATACATTTAACTTAAAATGTTTGGTCACTCATAAAGTAAATTAAAAATATTTGATCACTAATAAAGTAAATTAAAAACATTTGACCACTCGAAAATAAATTATAATATTTAGCCATAGATTTTCTAAACTCTAGAAATATTTGTTATGGGTAAATACAACCAAAAGTTTCCGGTGAATTCCGAATTAAAAAGTTATTTTCATATGCTATGAATGCTAAGTGTTATCAGTGGTATATTGTTATCAGTGGTATCACTGGAATATTACCACTAGAAATACCATCTCCCGCCAAAGGATCAATTTCATTAATCTTAAACAAATTCTGTTTACATTTTTCAACGTTTCCTGTATTTATTTTATGAAAGAAATACTATAACCATTCGCTGATTGTACTGCATGATGTGTGTAAGCATGACTTGTGAAAACAGTGACATATTTTCTTTTAAAATAACTGACCAAACGTAAGTAAATCAAAATATCTGACAGAATGTAAGATAAATTTAAATATTAAACTATACGTTTTCCGTGTCCATAAAAGTGTTTTGTCAGTAAATAGGCTGTTAGAGTTGTTTCCAGCCAATCCCGAACGAGGCAAGTTCCTAAAAGTAGTAGTGCAAAATGCGCAGTATCTAATGCTGCTGGAATATTCCTACATTTTCTAATAACGCCCTGTTTCAGTTCCTCTAAAAGGGGTGGTAATCAATTTTTTAACCATTTTCAACCAGGCTTAATCTTGCCATCATCGGACGAATATGAATACTTTAACAGAGTAAATTATGCACAATTTATTAAAGTGACTAAAAGCAAAACCTGATTCTGTAAGCAGATAAGTGATATTGTGAATTTTTACGCTGAGAGGCCAATTTATAATGACCAGCTACTGAATACATCATTGGGCTACATTTTGATCTCAATGCTGCTGCAGTTCTCTTTGGTACGAACTCCATGAGATGTTGGTAGGTAGCTTGAGGAATCTGAGACCATGTCCGAAGAACTGCACTTTCCAGTTCTTATTCCCAGATTTTCTGGCTCTGGATACAGCTGCCTGATGCCCATTTTGATCTCATTCCACAAATGCTCCATTGGATTGAGATCTAGTGATTGTGGGGATCAAATGTCAAGGTGAAGCCTCCGTCATGTTTTTCAAACCATCTTTGAACAATGTGGCCTTCAAGGCCTGGAGCATTGTCTTTCTGGAGGTATCCATCTCCAGTAGGGTAAACCATTAACATAAATGAACCTACCTGGTCAACGACAATATTTTAATAATCTAGAGATTGTGGAGCCCAAATAGAAAGGTGAAGCCTCCGTCATGCTTTTCAAACCATTTGTGGACAACGTAGCCTTCAAGACATGGAGCATTGTCCTGCTGGAAGTATTCATCTCCAGTAGGGTAAACCATTAGCATAACTGGATTTACCTGGTCAGTGACAATATTTTAATACGTTTTGGCATGCAGATGTTCTTCTACAGGATTTAAAGTACAAAACAATGTCAGGAGAACATACCCGAAACCATAACATTGCACTCACCAGCTTGAAGTTGTTGGAGCAATGCATTTATGGTCCATACTTTAGAGCTGCAATAAGCTCAAAAATCCTTCTTTGATTTTCAAAAAGGATGACAAAATACATAAAACGTACCAAGGAGGCGAAGATTAAAGCAAAAATATGCATATTTTTGTTTTCAACATCGCCTCCTGGACACGTTTTATGCATTTTATCATCTTCTTACTATCTAAATTTTGTACCATAATTCAAGATAGACGATGATTTTTCTTCTCCGAAGTGGGCTAGTTTACTGCGCTTTGTCAGTCACCAGTAAAATTGTTAAGAAAATCCACATGAAGAAATCCATTCAATCCCGCGTACTTATCCATAATGCCTTGCTGAGGAGCCCATGACAAGTGCGAAATCTCGGTCCAAGGCACGCTGGAGATGTATGCATAGTTTTGATTAAAAAAAGGAATTTTATATTAGTTGAAAAAGTTTCCAAAACTAGAATTTTTGACCAATTTTTCCTTTTTCAGAACAGCTTTTGATATAGCTAGAGTCACTCTCATGTTTAAGAACATTTCGACTTTAGGGAACAGTACACCTTTAAAAAGCTTCCAAAATTAAAATTTTGAACCATTTTTTCCTTTTTTAGAACTTCTTTTTATATGAGTAGAGTCACTCTATGCTTTTCTGACTTTGTTCGCAGTTCGTTAATTTTAGGTAACTGGAAATTGGTGGTTACGAAGGGAAAGAATCCTACTATTAAGGCTGAT
Organism: Dolomedes plantarius; assembly: GCA_907164885.2. Taxonomy (NCBI): domain Eukaryota; kingdom Metazoa; phylum Arthropoda; class Arachnida; order Araneae; family Dolomedidae; genus Dolomedes; species Dolomedes plantarius. Next base: position 66,719,140 of record OU015499.1, on the reverse strand, counting down.
GTGTACTAAACCTATTGGATTCGCTCACCTCAATGTTAACCTATGGAGAAAATGTGTTTACCATTGACAGCTACATAAATTCTGATAACCCAATAAAAATGGTCCTTTCAGATAGCCTGAACTTTTCTGCACCGTGCAACAGGATTCATTTTATAAATTTCGTCCACCAAAGGAATTGGCGAGAGTTTAAAACACACTATACCAGATTTTTTCCCGGAATAATTTAAATTTTAAAATATTATTTGCATTTTATAAAAAAAAAACGAAAAATGCCCCAGTAAAATTTCTTTCTCTATTACGGAGTACAATTTTTAAAAAAAATCCTTCAATCTAAGTCCGTAATCGTTGGACCCATTTTCTCCATTTCTTTCTCTATTACGGAGTACAATTTTTAAAAAAAATCCTTCAATCTAAGTCCGTAATCGTTGGACCCATTTTCTCCATAAGTTAACATTGAGGTGAGCGAATCCTATAGGGTTAGTACACAGCAGCCTTAACCGGTACAACTGACGCTTTAAAGTATGAAAATAACGCAAGAAATGGTTTATGAAGGACTGTGTTATTCCAGCTTTTCTAGCATGGAGGTGTTAAGATCTGCCGTTGCTGATAATCGATAAGAATGTTATTGTGCCCAGAGCCATTGATTTTTTTCAATATTCTGAACTGCTCTACACCGCCTACGTCACAAAAGTGTTAGGAAATGGCCTTTATAATCACAATAAAGACGATCCAAACCAAACCACCCAGCGCGTGCTGGATTAGCCTATTCAGAATGAGGTCGAAATGCTCTATCGATCTTCTTGGAGTCCGGATCCGAATGCGACAGAACACGTGCGGAAAGAATTTGAAAGAAAGTTCTCTTTGACTGTCTCTGGCCCTTACATTGTCTCTTTAAGTAGCGCTTCACGAGGGCTTTTGTCATCTAACCGAAGGAAATTTTGTGTGTGTAATATATGGCCTAAACGAGCCGTCATTAAAGCGAAAGGTGATTTTTCTAATTTCTAAATTAAAGCAGCGTTTTCTATAAGAACACACAGTCCAATTATTTAAATAATATAGTAAATAAGAGTGTAGCATGTGATTGGAAGGATACAGTGTCCTCATATCACCGGGGTAGTCTAATGCTAAGGGGGCTTAAATTGTAGGTCTCAACGCTCGATCGTTTACAAAAGTTTTCAGTCGTTGAAGAGAACGTTCTGAACCGTTAAGAAATATGTAAAACATATTCACTGTGGAACAAAAAAAAATTAGATTTGCCAAAAACAAAATTACGATAAAAACAATGACAATCATAACCATACGTCTTTAGAGGGAAAAACCAGCATCTTGTGAAAAGAGCTAAAAAATGTCTAGAGAATGTGAAGCATGGAATTCTCAATAACTTTCCACATATCGCTTGGATGGTTAAGGGCCTGTTCACACGAATCCGTCGGTGTCAGCGTTACCCGTATTGAAATATATTTAACCAATTACAAACCTTCAAACAATTCGACACTAAACTGTTAGGGTCTGTAAGGGGTTTATAATATACAGGGTCTGTCCAGAAAGTAATGAGACTGAATTTTTCGGGCCAAGCAGAAGGCCAAAGGAGCATGATTTGCGAGTTGTACGGGTGGTGGGGGCTGTCAGCTACAGAGTGTGGCGGAAGTCAGTTGGCCTTGAGACTTTGCAGCGCACGGATTGCTCGTGAAGCAGACACGTGGCTGAAAGTGGCGTTAGGTTTTCAGAATGCAGCGAAGTGTCGTGCAGCGATACGCCATAAAGTTTTGCGTGAAACTAAACAAATCGGCTACCGAGACGCTTGCCATGTTACAAGGAGCCTACGGGAAGGATTCTTTGTCCAAGGCTTAAGTGTTAAGGTGGTACAAAGCCTTCAAATACGGAAGAGAGGACTTCGATGACGAACAACGCGCTGGGCGTCCATCAAGTTCTCGAACTTCAGACAATGTGGCTAAAATTAAAGTGCTTTTGGACTCTGATCGTCGGATGAGTGTCTGAATGATTACGGAGACGTTGGGACTTACAAAAGGTTGAGCAGTCGAATCGCGCTCGTCCGCCTGAAGCTCACAAACAATTGGATTCTGCACCACGATAATGCGCCTGTCCGCATATCCTTCAAGGTGACTCAGTTTCTCGCTAAACAAAACGTCACAACGCTGCCCCAACCTCCGTACAGCCCCGAAATGTCAACGCCGGACTTTTTTCTATTCCCTCGGTTAAAATCCAGCATAACAGGTCATCGTTTTGACAATCTGGAGAACTTGCAGAAAAACGTAACGTGCGTTCTGAACAGCAATCTAGTTGAAGACTTCCAGGCGGGCATCAATGGGTGGCAGAGCCGTTGGCAACGGTGTATTAATGCAGGAGGATGCTATTTTGAAGAATATTAAGTGTCTGCAAAATTATCTTCAAATAAACGAATTTTATGGAATCAGTCTCATTACTTTCTGGACAGACCCTGTACCAATACGAGTGACTCTGAATCTGACGGATTATATGTGAACAGGCCCTTAGAGATCAGAACACTAAATTCATAGTACAAAAGTACAATATTCGATTTCAACTATAAGCAGATGTTTGTCAAAAGCATATTAAAATCTGAATTAAAAAATTAATGTTTAATTTCTAATCCCTTTTGAATCAGCTTTCGCAATAATGTACTGAGTTATTATTTCTCTTTCTCACCCCATTTACTTATTTATTTGGAGTTCCAAAAATGGATTACGATACAATTATTAAAAAGAAAAAATCTATATTAAGCATGATTCTTGGTGTTTGTAAGAATGTTACGTTAAAAAACACAAGTCTTTCCGAATCGCAGAATTTCTTCTACATATTGATTCTAGCCTGAAAAAAATCCATTTCGGAAACCGTCAGAGAAGAACTAGATAACTTTCCTCGAAACTGATTTCGGCGAAGCTGCTTTGAGCCTGCATCGAACGGGAACCTCCAGGTTTTCGCAAAATCGGAACAGTTCCAGGAATCACCTCACTCATTTGCCGCCTCAGTAAGCTTGCCAGATCGCTAAGCCTCATCATCGATATACGTGCGAGTCGATAGATCACCTTTCCCTTTGGATAAAGATATATATCCGATGACTTTGGGGATGCTACGCATGGAAAAACGAACGAGCATCCTTTAAAAAGAGACGTTTGCGAAGCAAAGTGATCTGATTTTTTGGGGGGGGCGGGAGGGGGGAGTTTTCTCTATCCAAATATCATACCTTAAAACTCAAAATTAGAACAAACTCGTGATAAACTGAAATAAAGGTTTGATGTATTTGTTTGGCCAAAAAGTTCGTTCAGATTTTAAGTAAAAATTAAAGACACATTTTTGATTTTCACTAACTACTTTATTCTGTTGTCTCCCAACTTAAATAACTTTAGATCTAACTTATTCACTTCCGTGTGAACCTTGATCTTCTTGTCGCGTAAAACGTACGACCTTTTTTAAATTAAGGAGACTCCTTTAATAATCAAAATATCACTTCATTATCACAACATTAGAACATGACCGTTATGCTTATGCGATCTTACTACGTCTACTGTTTACATTTGCAGCACGTGTTTGCGTTTGCAGTGCTCAAAGCGCCATCTCTTGGAGAGCAAAATAACCTTAACAATTGAACATATTCACCATTTTGTTCCACTACCTTCAACCATCTCCCAGGAATGACCCGAGGTAGCCTAGTGGTAGCGCATCGGCTTTCGGTCGAATCGTCCGGATTGAATCTCGAAATGCGCCATTAAATACCTCCGTGTCTAGGCCGGATATGGGCAAGTTAAATCTATAGACCGGAAAGTTCCTCTATTGAGATCAGAGAGGGTGGGAGAGGGTACGGTCCCCCCAGATGTCACCCCTAGAGGTGTTCGGCCAATATTGGGGTGGCCCCTGGCTAAATCGGACTCCGACCCTTGTGGTGCCATTATAAACCGGAGCCGCACCCTTCAGCCCTCTATCCTATATGGATCTGGTCTGGAATACTTCTGGCTGAGGGGCAGTAGAAACAACAACAACAACAATCTCTCAGGAAACTTCATAGTTCCATCGTCCCAAAACTTTCACAGCACTTTTTTTTTAAATTTGTTGCTTTTTTTTACTTTTCTAGAAATAATGAATATATTGAAAACATTGCTAATTTTCTCCCATCGTCAGTGTTAAAATTGCTGCACGAAAAAAAAATTATAAGTTGTCTTAAATTCAGGCTGATATGTCAGCTGTCATGGCACACTATGACAAAATTGTTTCGAAGGACGATAGAGACAAACTAAGCACTACTAGGTCCATCCTACTAAAAACCGAACGAATATTTTGGCCAACTCAGTATTATTACAGTTTGATAAAATTGTCTTTGTGGGCTCCCCAAGGACTCAGATGTGCGATAACTCTATATTTTCCTAACTTAACTATTTTATGTTTTGTTTAAAAAAAAAGACTGTGAAAACAGCTCCCTTTCCTTTTTCATTGGCATGCATTAATTAAATCTAACTGTTAAATTTTGAACCTTTTTTAAAAAATAATACGTAAGTGCTTCATTGTTGATGAGTTCTCACTGTATTAACAATCTTGGTGTCGAGTGGTCTTTGCCTTTCTTTCACTCATTAAAGAGGCACCATTCCGACAAAAGACGTTTATTGAACTGGATGCACAAACAGAAACAAACAGAAACAGCGCAAAAAGAAACAAAATAATTCGCGCACAACAGAAGCTCTGTGATACTCCTACCTTACTCTCTAAGAGTATTTTTAGCTAACTGAGAATCTTCTAGAAATTATCTATAATTTGTTGCTGACTGAGATCGACGGCACAGGAGGCCGTTGCAACGTCTCTAACCTGAGGGCCTGTTCACATAGAATCCGTCAGCGTCAGCGTTACTCGTATTCGCATATTTTAAACCAATCATTAAAGAGGCACCATTCCAATCTTCTAGAAATTATCTAGAATTTCTAGCTGACTGAGATAAGGCCTCAATCTCAGTCAGCGAGACTGATAATCTATAGGCCTTGACAATTTTGTTGGTAATCGTTTGGAGGTTTGTAATTGTTTAAATATATTTCAATACGAGTAAAGCTGACGCTGACGATTCTATGTGAATAGGCCCTGACTCTCTGAACGTGCTACCTCAGACTCTCCCAATTCTTGACTGACTATCTTCCCTCGAGATCGTTTGGGGGCGCCCCTGTCGCTCTGGAATTTCCACCCAGGTCACACACTGCGATGTTCTGCAGACTCTTTCTATGCCTTAGTACAGTGGTTCTTAACCTTTTTAATAGTCAACACCCGCTTGAATCTGAAAACAAAGCTCTCGCGACCCCTTGAAAAATGTGTTTCTATTTTTTATTTAGGAAAATGCATTTATTGTAAGATAATTTATTTAATGCATAAAAAATTAATACATTTCCAATACATACTATATTATTACACATAAAATAATATCTACATTTTTAATGGCTACGTTGTTGTTGTTTGTTCGTAATTATCCTTTTAAAACGAGGTTCTTTTCTTCTTTTTTTTTCTTTTTTTTCTTTTTTGAAAGAGCCACGCGTAAGTCAATAGATGCATTTCAGAGATTTCTGTCTTTTGTTTTCATGTACAAAAGTGGCGAAAAACTCATTTCACAAACGTAAGTGGTGGCAAATGGTAAAAGTGTCTCTGATGCTGCTTTTGTCGATTCTGGATAAAGTTCTAACTGCGCACATCAGAACTGTTCAAAGTCCAATTTTTCAAATTAAATTTCAATACGTGAATTAGCTCGTGTTGCGATAAGATCGTCTTTTAATAAAACGTTGCCGTCAATTGAATTTAGGTGAAACAATAAATAATTACAAGATAAAAAGAACTTTTTATAACCACGTTTTTAAATTTTCTGTTGAATCATATAAACTTGACAATTCTATGTATTAATAAATACTTTTTAAATTTTTTTATGATGAATTATCCCATCAACTTGAAGGAAAATGATCGGCCTGCACTGTGCACAAAATGCAAGGATGTACCGTGAACCACACAGTTCTGTACCTCGGAAAAAAACTCTTCGCCAAGGGTCAGGCTTACGTCGCATTAAGCCGAGTTAGAACCTTGGAAGGACTGCGCATCGAAGAGTTTGACTGCTCCAAACTTACTGGAAAGACCTCTTATTTCGCCAAATCACAATTTTAATATTTTCTTATTTAATTATTTTTCACTTGTATTTATTTTTATTTTTCTCTCCTTTTTTCTCTTAATTACACAAACCTTCCCTTAATTAATCTTTTTCGCTTTCTTTTATTTCATTTTAATCCCTTTTCAGTCGTTTCCACTATCCACAGACATTATAAACTGCTAACTTTTATAATTTTTTTAAATTTTTCGCACAATATTTTTGTAAACAAACTAAATTCACGTGTATTCGGTTTTCAAAATCGTCAAACGCCGTTACGCAAAAGTGCAAGCATTGAATTCGATAGAAGCGCCACCTTGCAGATTTTTCTGCTTAAAGAGGGCTAAAAGTATTAAAAGAATGCATTGTCATCATGTTCTGAGCTATTCCAAAACTTTCAAATGTCTAGCCGGTCGGGAAGTTAGTTGAAAATCGATTGCAAGATTTGTACTGGACAAACACACACACACACACAAACAAACAAACAAACAAGAAAGCGAGTTAATAAAAACATGGTAAAAATAATTACAAGATAAAAAGAACTTTTAATATACCATGTTTTTAAATTTTCTGTTGAATCATATAAACTTGACAATTCTATGTATTAATAAATACTTTAAAAAAATTTTTGATGAATTATCCCATCAACTTAAAAAAGAAAATGAAGTTAATTCGAACTTAACTTGCGTTTAACTTTTCGTTTCCGTCCCGGCCGATAGATGGGTGCACCAGTCTACAAAACAAAATTAACTGAAAATGAATTCAAATATCCTTAAATATGGCTAAAAGTATTAAAAGAATGCATTGTCATCGTGTTCTGAGCTAGTCTAAAAGTTTCAAATGTCTAGCTAGTCGGGAGGTTAGTTAAAAATCGATTGCAAGATTTGTACTGGACAAACACACACACAAACAAACAAACAAAAAAGCGAGTTAATAAAAACATGGTAAATAAATCAACTTTAATATCTTCAGGTGACGAAAGCGATTACGAACCAGTTCGTCACAAGAATACGCGCGTTTTGTACTATGGCGAGTAGTATCGAATTATGCTCATTTTGAAAATTTCTCCATGTATAAAATGAGAAATAGATTGCAAGATTTGTACTGGACAAACAAGAAAGCGAGTTAATAAAAACGTGGTAAAAAATAGATTGAGTGTCCATCTATTAACTTTGCTTACATTTCCCATGAAAAAGTATCCATCAAATGATTCACTAAATTGTTAACTTTTATTAAAAATTTAGAACCTTCTCTTGGAACCCCTAGAAATGCTTTATCGCACCTCCGGTTAAGAACCATTGCCTTAGTATCAGGCACAGCCTTTAGCTAATGAAGCCTGATACTACACTCACTAACAGTGTTTGTACAGTCTTTCAAATCCAACAATTTCTTTAGATTAGCATCTTCCCTTAGCCCGTCTGCACACGGAGCAACTCAAAAGAAACTGATAACCGACTCAAATCACAAACCAGTCCGTGATGAGTCGCAACCTATGTAATTGAATGGAGCCACGCACACGGCGCAACTGGTTACAAACCCGTCCGGACGGGTTTGTAACCAGTTGCGCCGTGTGCGTGGCTCCATTCAATTACATAGGTTGCGACTCATCACGGACTGGTTTGTGATTTGAGTCGGTTATCAGTTTCTTTTGAGTTGCTCCGTGTGCAGACGGCCTTAGTGTTCCAGAAAACTTCATAATGTCATTATTATTTCCATTTTGAATAAATTGTGATTTCAACATTTAACAGCGCGAAAGCAAGTATAAATTGGCTTAATTTAGCGTCATCAGCAGAAAACTGCAAAAAGGGACTGGATCGGTAGAAAACATCGAAGATTAATTCTGTAACTTGAAACAAAAAGGGCCAGTGTCCATTTTAATCAAATGTCAGAGAACATCAGTTTCAGTTTACAAATCTTACTAACTGTTTGTGTATAAATATTTTTCCAAGTTTTATTTTTCAATTCTAGTCATAGTTTTTGGCCTACATTCTAGAATTATATTTCGATTTCTTTTTCATTTGTCGCTCAAATTTCAAAGTTTTGAACATTGACCCTTTTAGTTCCAAGGTACAGAATTTAGGCGTAACGATCTTCTTTTGCTACTCAAGGGATAAATTGACGCGAATTTACCGCTTAAGGTATCATACACATTCGGAGGTGATTTTTCGAATTTATCTTTAAATTTTGTCTTTTTATCTACACTGCTGGCCACCCAAATTGCTACACCAAGAAAGACAAGAGATATCACAACAAAATTTATTTTGTAGATAACAAGTTGACCAAGTATCAAATGATTAAATTTATAGACTTCTGTGAAGTGTGGTTCCTGCCAAAATCAGTAGCCAGAGTAGCCGCCATTGTTGGAGATCACCGCTGCCACACGCCTCGGCATTGATTCAAAGAGACTTTGGATGAGTTCTTGGGGTACAGCAGACCAAGCAGCTTCCACGCGTTGCCAAAATGCTGATCTGCTGTGGCAGCTGGGGATGGAATCTGGGTCAATCGTAGAGCAACCATTGACCACATTGTTTTCTATCGGCGAAAGATCCGGAGAGCGAGGCGGCCAGGGAAGCAATTCAATCTGGCGATTGACGAAGAACCGTTGGACAATGCGTGCCACGTGTGGTCGCGCATTATCCTGTTGAAATATGGCTGTGGGCAAGCCCTGGAGGTAAGGAAGGACAACTGGCTCCAACACCTCGGAGATGTAGCGCTGGCTGTTTAAAGTACCGGCAATGCGTACTAGAGGTGTGCGAGAGTGATATCCAATACCGCCCCATACCATAATACCCGGTGCAGGACCAGTGTGGCGGTGCATAACGCAGCTGTTCAGCATCCTCTCTTCACGGTGTCTCCAGACTCGAATGCGACCATCGTGGTGTTGCAGAATGAAGCGTGACTCGTCAGTAAAGACAATTTCATTCCATTCTGTCGTCCACATCCTTCTGTCATCGCACCATTGGCGGCGGAGACGTCTGTGGTTCTGCGTCAAGGGTAGACAAAGCAATGGACGTCTTGCGGACAGACTACTCTGCTGTAAACGGCGTCGAATGGTACGCGCAGACACTGAATGATGCATTACAGACTGCATGTGCTGTGCTATGGTTCGTGATGTGACTGAGCGATCCGTCACTGCCATGCGCACAATTTGCCTGTCATCACGTGAAGTGGTGCGCTGAGGTGGATGCGATCGAACACGCCGGTCCGTCGTGTCCTCCTGCATCCAACGATCACATATCCGTATTACAGTTGTTTGGTTTCGTCCAACACGACTACCTATTTCCCTGAAAGATAATCCACAATCTCGGTAGGTCACTATCCTTCCTCTGTCGAACTCGGATACTTGATCAAAAGATGATCGCTGTTTTCGACGAGGCATAATTGATCGTTTTTTTGAAAAAACCACAAGAAAAACACAATTGCCGAACTTGAAATCGTCAAAATCTCCAAACCTTAAATAGCGCTTTGAAGTGGTGCCACACGCGCTTGATGTGCGTCTTTGCTGAAATTCTAATCATTTGCATATCTCACCTCCGCTAATGCATGTTGTAAATTTCATGTTATTTGCATGTTTCCTTCAGGGTGTTGCATTTACAGTGGCCAGCAGTGTAATTTTCATAATGAAATGTAAGTTAAAACTTCTAAAAATGTATAAAAAATTTAGCTGTTACATTAAAATAATTTTTCAAGGGGGAAAATGGGTGCAAATTTGACATTTCTGCAAAACAGGATAACTCAAAAATAAATAAATCTATTATCTTATATATAAAGAAGAAACAGGAAATTGGTCGTGTCTGTATGTGTGTGTGAGTCACAAAAACTCAATAACCGTGACCCCTACCTTGATGAAATTTACACGGTTTAATATGCTTGGAAAATCAGGATGAATGTGACTATTTTCATCCCGCTACGACGTTCCATTCTCGAATTATGTTAGAACAAGTTTGTGCGGTATCAGCGAATATTTTTGTTCAAAGCCATTGTAAAATTTCATTGTTGCCAATTAAATTATAACATTTGCGTAAAAATAGACATTAATTAAAAATGTGATTTATTCATATATTGCCGCATGCAAGAAGGAATTTGATATATTATTTTCATATACGTGGCAACGCCGGAATATTTCTTTTTAAAAATGAAAATATAAAGATGGAAAGTCATTCATTTTCAATGAATGTGTTCTCAATCCATTTCATGCATTAAAACTATCCCAAGCTACCTGTTCAAACTCAAATATACTGAAAGATACGTTCTCTTAGCTAGAAACACGTGCGTTTAGCCTGGACGCGATGATTTACATAACTGAAGTGACATTGAAACATAACAGACGGTTTAGTTTTGAGAAAGAATTACAATCATGAAATACGTGTATATTCTAATTAAGAAAGTCTGAAAGTGGAATTGAAACGTAGCAGACGATTTAGTTTTGAGAAAGAATTCTGAGCATGAAATGTGTGCATATACTTTTTCTATAATAATTATCAGATTTGCTGTGTTTTAATATTGAATGTGTTCTGAATCCATTCAAACGTTCTGAAAAAATGAAATTAATTTGTTTAAGAGTTGTTATAACTTTAGAACATCATAACATGAGGCTAATCATTGAAAAAAATAACAGAAACTGAATCCCGAGCGAAGCCGGGTAATAAATCTAGTCATAAATGTTTATAAATTGGTGAATGAAGATAATAAATTGTTCAAGGGAATACAGTATTATCGAGTTAATATTCCGTTTATCTCAGAATCTGTAGCAGTTTAAGTACTGATGTACAGAAAAATTGTTTAAAATTCATTGTCATTTGAAATTCATACCAATTTAAACAAAAAAAACTAATTAATCTACAATTATTAGCGTCGTTTATTCCCTTTACAAACATTTGAAGAGCAACTATTCAAAATTTTAAGTCATTTCATGAATAACTTTTTACTGTAGAAAGTTTTGCTTAAAGAGAAATGAAAAAATTCATTTAGAGAAAAAGCTGCTTCCGGTTATAAAGTTCTTTGACAACTATTGTTAAAATGGCTGCTACTTGGCTCTTAGTTAAGGTAGAAACATTATTCAAACAGAATTAAAAAGATAAAAGATTAGGCTTTGATATGTTGTCCTTATTTAAGCATACTAAACTTTTTCTCCCAACTTCTAATCCAGATTACCTTGAAACCAGTGATTGTATGCCGTCAGACAATCACTGGTTTTTATGACGTCATAACTACATGACTGGTTTGTATGAAGTAATGTAAATATAAGAAGAAAATCTTTGTAAATCTTTGAATGGAGAGATGTGGCAGTATATATATGTACTACTAGCTGAATACCCGTGCTTCGCTACGGAGTACATTCAAATTAAATACAACGGTCAATGTATGCAATTAATGCAAAAAAAATATATTTATAAAAAAAATCGTAACGGATATTTTTATATGCGAAATAATGTAGAAGAAAATATTCAAATTAAATCTAATAGAACATACTAAAGAATATAGTACAGTTAATATAGTACAGTTAATATAGTACAGTTTGAGGAACATTTCTTTTACTGTATTTTAATATTTTTTTGGATAATGTCCAATCGTCTGCCGCATTAGCAAGGGAAAAAAATATTCTTTTGTCTATTTCATTGTTATGGACTTGACGATAAATTTATTTAAAGTACCAGAAAAAGAAATCAGCATTTAATAGATTAAATTCTAAAGTTTAATCTTTAAAATTTCACCAAAAACCAGAAAATGGAGGTAAAGGTTCGAAAAGGATTTCATTTTAAAGAAATTTTTTAAGATATTTCTCATGATACAAATTTTATAACCCTCGGATTATTATTTTAAATGCAAACTTTAAATAATGTTACAAAAACAGCTTAAATATTTAATTTTAAAAAATCTGAGAAGAATTTTTCAAAAATCTTTCTTTTTGCACCCCTACACTATAAGAATAATCGCCATGCAAAATTTCAGCCCTTTAGGTCCAACGGTTTGGTCTACTTTATCTGTCAGTCAGTCAGTCACGGAACTGTTTTATATATATATAGATTACGACGGCTGAACAAGCGTGTGCCTTTTTCTTTGAACGTCCTTCACGATGATTTGAAAGTTACAAATTGATTTTAACTTTGTGTTTGTTATGAATAATTTCTTTTTTTTTTACCTAAAGTATTAAGGGGCTGGGAGTGCCTTGAGTGGATGACAGATCTGTACTGTTTCTCCGGCATCCTCCAGCCCCACAGCAATGGAAAATGCCCCCGAACTTGGGAAATTAACCCTCTACTGCGTATTCAGGCTCTTGCTACGTAGTGACTGGACTTCAGGTGTATCATGGACGATAGACCTTAATGGTCTGGGGGTCCGAGGTGTCAAATTCAAAGATTACCTAAAGTATTGTAATTTCCAGAAACTTCTTGCTTAGATTTACTGAATTTAAAGTTTTGTTAACCTGGATCTTTTTAGAAATCTTGATAACATGGTATAAGTATAAAATTGATTTTTTTAACAAAAAAAGCCATTTCATAGGTGTATGGACACCTTAAATCCGAAACGAGTAGAAATACCCACGTTTAAGCGGGGTTCAAATCCGTCAGCTGTGGATCCGGAAACTAGCCCTCTAGCCTTTCCACCATCACCCCAAAACAAAGACGAGATAAAAATCATGAATACCTTAAAGCAAGAATCAAGCGAGTTGAAATAAGTTAAGGTAGGGGAAAAATCAAAGAGAATATTAACAAACAACTGAAACATAAGTGCAAGACATCTAAAGGATTAAACAAATTCCAGTTCTTCTCTCAAAAAGAGTTTCTAGATATAGAGAATTTAAGTATCTAACAGCAAAATATTTTATAAGTTCACGAATGCCATCAAAAATATTTTTCTAAAAATTCAAAATTTCGGTTTTTTTTAGAAAGAGAAAATAAACTCTCGATTCGAATTTCAGAAACAGAAGTTTCTTTCTGCGCAGCAAAGGAAGGTCCTTAAAAAGGAAGTTTTTTGGATTCAAAATTCGCATCCAGTGTCTTTTTGTCTTTTTTAAGTATATCTGCTAAGATTTTTTTCATATTTTTTCCTTGGTGTTGGGGCTTTTATTTTCTATTTTCAAAGAATTTGTAAATTCTAAAAATTTGTATTAAAAAATTTGTTTGATTATAGCTAAGAAACATGAAGGTGATATGAACTTTCAAACAGAAGCAAAGCAATAAGGTTCATTTTCACTGGATCAACAACAGACGCTGCCACTGAATCCTCGACATCAACAGAACAAAGTTTTTCAACAATGGTAGGCATTGAACCCAGATGCACAGCAACTAGCAAAAAAGGTTGCTTAACAGTAAGCATTAATCTCTATCGATTTTCAATGATAATGTCACATGGGATAATATATCCTGCATTTGAACTGATAAATTTAACCTTGTGGTATTGTTTGTTTGAGTTTATGATGATACAAAAAGTTCTGGGTGTTCCCACTGTTCCAAGCAAAGGTCGAAATCTGCTGACTCGGGACAGATAGATTGTTGGTTGAGAGAGCTAATGTTAACATGTTCTACACAAGGGCTAATTTGACCGGGACCTACAGTTTTCAGAAGATGCTGAATGGCTACAAGCATCCACGCCAACAGTGGGACTCGAACCGACATGTTGTTGTTGTTGTTGTTGTTCCTAATGCCCCTCTGGCCGAAAGTTCGAGACCAAGTCCATAAAGGCTTCGGGCTGAGTAGTGGTGTTCCGGTTCACAATAGCACCACAAAGATCGGAGTCCGACTTTGGCTAGGTGCCACCACGATTTTGACCGAGCACCCCTAGAGGCGACATCTGGGGAGAACATACCTTCCTCACCCACTGACCTCAAAGAACTTTCTAGTCTACTGATTTAACGTACCCATATCAGGTCTAGACACGAAGGTATTTAAAGGCGCTTGTCGAAATTCGATCCGAGCACCCTATTACCGAAAGCCGACGCGCTACCGATAGACTACTTCGGGCCCGGACTGACATGTGCTGGAACCGAGTGCCAGTGCTCTAACCATTAGGCTATAACCCGGGAGAGGGCCAGACAGAAAAATTAACTTTAGAAATAATTTCCAATCCTGCCGACTTGCAATGAAACAAAAATGTTCAATATATTGAGACACAAGTGGGATTGTTAGCACACATTCTTCCCTCCCTCATACTCACTGTTTATGAAAATTATTTGCCAAAAAATATTATATACTCAATCAAAACTATTTCATTTTCCTGTTTCAAGCTCATATATATCTGTAAAAGAATATTCGTTTTGATATTTTGTTTAAAAAAAAGTGAAACTAACGAAACAAAACATTTAACTGATACAGCGATGAACGGTAGAGATGGATAACATTTCATAACAATTATATTTTTTGACATCCAAACTTCCATTCCCATTGGGGCTTATTTGAAAGAAATTCCTGACTCAGACAAAGGTAACCAAAATTTCAATTTAGATGTCAGCATTTAAATTCCTCCCGTCTAGTCAACACTTAATTAAAACCGGGTATTTACCGCTCCTTTGAGAGCTAAGAGCATTAAATAAAAACAAGGTCAGATAATTATTTAATGTTATTGACTCCCAAAAGAATTTCTCTTGCTTCATAGTTTTAGAATTGCATTAATTTTTAAATGAATATACTCAATTAAATTAATAGACATTTATTCATAAAACGTTAGAACTTTCAAAATTAATTGTGCGGTTATTGCGCATTAAAGTAAATTTTGATAAGTTTTTGACACGAAGCAAGTGGTTTTGCGATTTTAGAGCATCCGTAAAAGGATCCGCTTTCAGAGTGGTAGAAAATTCGTCTTAGTTTGGGACTAGAAGTGCAATGACCCTTCGAGACCATCAGGGGGGTTTGCTAAATTATCTAAATATGAAATAATGTACAGAAAAACAAACTCTCTCAGGTAGCTCGAGGCTATCTGAGAGAGTTTGCTCGAGGGCTCAAGGTAGCCTTGTGATAGCGCGCTAGCTTTCGTTGCTGAGGGAGCTCAGATGGAATCCCGACACGCTCCATTAAATGCCTATGTGTCTAGGTCGGATATGGGCACGTTAACTCAGTAGACCAGGAAGTCCCTCTATGACAGGGGTGGGTAACCATTGGCACGCGTGCCAAACGTGGCACACCGATGACTTGTCTCTGGCACACGAAACAAGTCCTTGTCCGAAGTATTAAGGACATGGAATACTATTCCATAAAATTATGTCTGTTTGAAAAAAACCTTTTAGCGACATTGCTATTCATATTTTCGTCTAGATATGCTTGTGAATCTTTGTTCTCATTGATGAACTTCATTAAGTTTCGCAACAGGAGTATTCTGACGGATGAAACTAGTAGTGCATACATATCTCTCGAGGTTACTAAATACGAGTATATACCCAATATAAAATTTCTGCCATCAGTTCTGCAGCAGCAGAAATCCCACTGATAATATAGAGTCAACAAGTTTTCAATCTCTAGTATTATCTGATGTTTTCTCTTGAAAGTTTCAAAGGTTCTGGGTTGTATAAACATAGTTTTGAATCTAAATAAATGTATTTTCTTTTTATACAGTGTTTATACGGGATTTAAAATCAGAAAAAGATTATGTGTAATAAACTTTTACTGCATTTTATTCATACATTTGCATAACTGGAAAATATTAATTGCTTAATTGAAAAAATTACAGCTAGTGTTACATTTTTGTGTTGATGCTAACAATGTCTTTAAATTATGTGAATATGTATGGTAGTTAAAGTTATAGTTACAAAGTAATAAAAAATATCCTCAAAAAAACTTTTACTTAAAAACTTGTCATAATTTTTTTCATTCAATCAGTTTTACATGATTTACATAACCACTTACAAATCAAATATTAAGATATCAAATATATTCTCGAGAAATTTCGGTTGGCACGTAGAAAAATTTTTTGTTAGAGATTTGGTCGATTTTGGCACGCGGTCAAAAAGGTTGCTTACCCCTGTTTTATGAGGTCAGAGAGAATGGGATCACCCCAGATCTTGCCCCTGGGAGTGCTCGGTTAAAACTGAGGTAGACACTACCCTTGTGGTAGACTCTGACCCTTGTGGTGCTATATAAACAGGAGCCGCATACTTCAGCCCGAAGCCTATATGGACCTGGTTTGGAACTTCCAGCCAGGATGCATTAGAAGCAACAACAAACTCACTAAAACTCATAAGAGTTTATTGATTAATCCTAATCATTTACATGGTATATACAGTACTTTCAATTGGCCGTTTGCATGATTCGGCGGTAATAAAAATTGCACCAAGATGTACTTACAAATTCTCAACACGAAGAGATTTTTACCGCAGTACTCTCACGTATTCCAACTCAAGAGAAAGAAGAAAAAAATACATAAAGGAAGCAAGCAACAAGAACCGCGTCTGCGGGACTGTTCAACTGCGGGCTTGCAACCATGTGATCTAGCTCCGTTCATGAATCAATCCCAAATATTTAACATTATCTAACGATAATTCCTCTGTTTCAGATTATTGCTGAACTTTAAAGCCAAGCAGGGAAATAATCCTTTGTTGCTTTAAGTTTGAAAGAAATAGAAAGACAACAATTTATAGACTGTAACTGCAACACTCTTGAGGTAACTGCCAGTAGTTATCTCACGCAGTTATCTGCTCACCTGTCTCATTTTCATGCTATAAAAAAGCTGTTGCTCTCAGTACGAAAGTTAAATATAACGTCCACTGTTTCATGCTGAATGAATAACACAGGTCTTCGATGAAAATATTTCCTGAAAATTAAGCATTGTTTCTGATGTATTTTCGGACGCTCATTTCAGAAAAAATAACCAAAAAAATCCTTCACGTACAGTTTTTTCACAATATGAAATTTTCTGTTTTCAGTCTTTGTGTTTTTATGAATATACAATTAATATGTAATTTATTTTTGTTCGCCCCCTAAAATTTATTAATATATATATATATATATATATATATATGTAATGTCACGGGCGCGGGCCGACGAAGGAAGGCCTGAGTGGTATTTCTTTTTGAGGTAAAGATGGATGACTTGTCGCCCGGCCGTGCATCACATATGTTTAATTTTCTTTCCCGCTTTTCATCTCACCCTCGGACACATAAAACACCGCAACGTTAATTTAATTACATCTTTATTTTTAAGATACACGATACAACTTCTCGGGGCAACTTACAAATCAAAAAAGCGTACATGTACGTGATCCCAAACCTTATATAAATTTATCTCGTCATGTGATCATAGTAAGGTTTAATTGGTTAAAAGTTAGGAAAAGGCGTGACAAATGCGCTAAAGCGTTTAATTTTCTACCCACGCCACGCAAGTTTAGTTTTCGATTAACAGGCAGCCATTTAATTTTTTCTCTAGAGGTTATTAGAACTTAGAATCAAAAGCGAAATTAGTTTCGAACGCCGCAGGGAATTTAGAATAATGTTAGATTTTAAAATGGAATTTAACGCGAATGCCCAAAGGGAATTACCTGTTTCAAGGAATTAAAAAAGGGTTTGTAATTTGGAATAGTAAAGTGAGGAATTAATAGTTTTTAAATGTTAAGATTGTTGAATTAAGAAATTACTAGTTTTTAATATTATATATATATATATATATATATATATATATATAACTTTTTTTTGTTATTTTATAATAAACAATTAATAAAATCAAAAATGTTCGATACACATAAATAAAAAAGGGAAAGAAATTAATAAAATAGTGTAGACAACGAGGTGAAGTTCATTCATTCTGTCACTTCCAGACATGTGGCACCAACTCTAAACACAGATGTTACTGGTGCCAGGGAGACTGCAGTCGGTACATCCCCACTATTCCGTTTTGTACTGTCATTCTTAGTTAAGAGTTTTGCAAATGAAGACGGTTTAAATTTTTGCTGATTTTTATGTTAATTTAACGTGTAGAATACGTGTTTTTATAAGAATTTTCTTTTGCGATTTAAATTTTCATTTTTTTTTCAATTGAACTATCATACCATTTATTCAGTGATTGAAATTTATTTTTGTGATTGCGGACAGTTTTGTAAAATGGCTACAAGGGGCTGTTCTAATGACCCTAACAAGTTTTGCTAATCTGCAGTGAGCTTACAATCAAGAAACATCAAAGATATATTACAGATTTTGTGAAGAAAGTATACTATGCTTACTTTGGTGTCAAGCTGGGAGACCAGGATAAATCTTGGGCCCCACACATCGTCTGTTGTATTTGTGTGGAAGAATTGAAACAGTGTGTACCGATGCGCCTTCCAATAGGTGAAGATATCATAAAAATATTAAAAGAATAAGTCAATTAGGCTGTCATCATTAGGCTGTTGTCGAAGTCTGTCATCATTACATTCAAATGGTTAAAATTGGAGACGACGGCTAGAGGCAGCACGCTAATTAAAGAGCGAAGAGGTCCGGTGTTTTGATGTGGATGAGCGAGGTCCGGTGTTTTGATGTGGATAAGCGGGGCTGTCTCCAAAAGTGACGTTATACGACAAAGGTCTTTGTATTAGAATTTACGACAGCGGCGTGAGAAAACCACAAGCAACTTGGGAGGTTTTGCGTGCGGTTTCGGTGTGTGAAGCAGGGGCGGCCAATTAAAGAATGTTGAAGTGATGTAGGAAAATGAAATTTTGGTTGTATCGGGAATGGTGGAAAAGTAAATTAGAATGAGGAGTCAAGAAAGAAGAATGGGTTTTGAAATGATATAAATTGGGGAGTTTAAAAAATTTAAGAAGCTCTCTCCCCCTCTCTATAAAATAGCAAGCTCTCAGATCTCTCAGGGAGAGACTCGTGATTGTGGTGGTGCCGGGTCGAGTTTCAATTCCCCGGTCTTTCTTGAGTTTGGCGTATCAGGTCGAGCTACGGTTCCCAGTTGCCTCATAAGATTTTGTGTATAGGGTAGAACTGCGGTTCCCCTTGTGTTCTACGGCGTTAGGTCGAAATTTGAGTTCCCCAAATATAATTGTGAAATAAAATAGTTTGTGTGTGCGTGTAATGATAGAAGGTAGCAGCAAGCTCAACGACATAGAAGCAAGAGAATCCTCCGGCATATCCACGGAAGTCGACCTACAATTATACCGGAACGCAACTTAACGAGTGAGTCACAATATTTCATTTGTTTAGATCAGTCCTTTTCTTTTGGTTGATGTTTGTATTTGATTTAGCTATTGGTTTACGAAGAGGTGTAGAGATAGTTAATAGGAGATATAATTGGTATTCTACGTATTGGATAGTTATTGTGTGCTCCCTTGTTTCCTTTGAAAAGTAATCTTTGAAATTTTATATTAAAGGACGAGATACTGATTTTGTGTATGGCTAGGTGTGTTTACGAAAGTTATCATTAAGATAATATGAATAAATCTACAAATTGTAAATAAATGAAGTTTAATTTAAATTTATTTAGTTCTCTGTTTTAATTGTGATCATTGGTTTTCAGTTTACTTGTTCGTTATTGCTAACTACGTCCAGAACTTTAGGTTATTAACAAATAATTTAAACACAACGCACCCAAATACCCTTTTCTAAAATAACTAATGTACTACCCCAACTAAATCACGCCCCAAAAAATAACTTTTGGATGAGCAATACGACACAGTGGTTGAGTGGAAAACAAAATTCTCTTCGCTTCGGAATCCCGATGATTTGGAGGGAGCCAACTAACCACAGTGATGACTGCTACTTTTGTTCCTTAAATGTGCATGGATTCAACGTCAAAAATAGGAATAGAATTGTTTACCCAAACATTCCCTCGGCTCTGCGTCCCGTGCCTCATGGTCCTGGAATACCCATACCCAAACCCCCAGAAAAACTTAAAGATATATCATCTGACTCCGAAGAAGAAGACTATGGCTCTGATGATGATGTCAATGCAGCAGGAAGTAACGATCCTCAACTCTTCTCACAAAGTGAATTAAATGATTTAGTGAGAGACCTGGGCCTTCCTAACAATTCCGCAGAACTACTAGGTTCTAGGCTAAATTTAAAAAAAACTTATTGGTACCTGGTGTTTCTTTTTCATGGTTTTGAAGTCGAGAAAAGGATTTCCTTCCTTATTTTTCTGAAGATGTTGATTTAGTTTATTCCAGCAATATTCCTGGCTTGATGGCACAGTTTCAAATTGAATATGACGCACAGGAAGGGAGGTTCTTCATTGACTCATGCAAAAGAAGCCTCAAAGCTGTGCTACTCCATAACGGAAACAAATATGCTTCAATACCAGTTGGACATTCCGTGCACTACAAAGAATGCTACGAAAATTTAGCCATCATTTTGAACAAACTTAAATACAAGGAACATATGTGGACCATATGTGGGGATTTAAAAGTAACTGCCATGCTTCTTGGACTTCAAGGGGGATATAAAAAATATCCATGCTTCCTGTGTGAGTGGAACAGTAGGGAAAGGAGTCAACATTAGATTAAGAGAGGAGAACACATTAGATTAAAAGAGAGTGGCCATTAAGAGAGAAAATGAAAATTGGCAACAAAAATGTTATTGAGGAAGCTTTGACTGAGAAAAGATTCTTCTGCCTCCACTTCATATAAAACTTGGTTTGATAAAACAGTTCGTGAAAGCTCTAGACAAAGAAGGTCGGTGTTTCAAGCACTTGCATCATGCATTTCCTGGATTATCTGCAGCCAAAGTGAAGGAAGGTGTCTTTGTGGGACCAGATATTCGAAAACTTATGAAGGACGAAAAATTTGAAGCATGTATGACAAAGGTTGAAAAGGAAGCTTGGAGCTCCTTTAAAGAAGTTGTTAATCAATTTCTGGGAAATTATAAGGATTCCAACTTCAAACAAATTGTACAAAGTATGCTTGAAATTTTCAAAAAATTAGGATGTTCTGTCAGCTTAAAAGTTCATTTCCTGATGTGTCACTGGACTATTTTCCTGAAACTCTTGGTGCCGTCAGTGAGGAACACGGTGAAAGATTTCACCAAGACATTAAGCAGATGGAATGCAGATACCAAGGTAGGTGGAACAAAAATATGATAGCAGATTACTGCTGGTCGCTACATAGAGAACAGCCGCAAGTTACACACAGAAGATCTGCTTCCACACGGAGTATTCAACACAAAAGAAAAAGGTACTACAAAGTCTTAGAAACTTGACTTTATGCGGCCATTTCTGAATATCCAGAATCATATGCTTTTGTACTAATGACAGTAAACGACTCAGTAATGTTGATTCTAAATATATATGTGAGTATTAAAGCAATTTTTCACACAAAACTTCTTTCTTATTACTTTGTTTTACTTCCTAGAAATGTTTTTACATGGTATATAAAGCATTATTTTTCTAAATTTTCAAACGCAATTTCCAAAACACTGTTACGTGATGGAGAAAAACGAATGACATATTTGAAATAAGCATACCAAAAAACATAAGAGTCAATTGCTACTTTGCAAAAAATATTTGTTCGCTGAAAATTTGCAGACCTGTGTAATTGTTGCTAGTTTCTAGTTTCAGAGATACATGGTACTGGATGTGCAAAGCGATTGGTTGGTTTAACGGCGCTACTGGATTCGTTAAGCTCAGTGTTATCCTGTAGAGAAAATGTTTCCAACTATAGTCATTTTTTCTAAATTGTACTCCTTAACACTAGAAAGACGGCTACCGTCATTCTAACGGTTTCGGACATACTATTGAGCGTTATGTTTGTATTTGTGTCCTCAGGCTTCTGAAATTTTATGACTTTTTCTAATTTTACGCGAAATATGCACACACATTTACAAAATTATATTCGATAGTAAAGAGGGAGAGAAAATGTGTTGTAAACCTACCAAGACTGAAAGTCGTCGATTTGACGGCAATATAGAAAACAGGCAGAAACCTTTAAAATAATACTATGTGTCAGAATGTGTTTTAAAATAATACTATGTGAAAAATGTCTCTTTTTGTCTCTTCCCCCTTTTTCAAATAACAGAAATATTGGCTCTTTGGAAATATTGGTATTGAAAAATAAGGACTGCACAAACCATGCATATTATTTTTACGGATAAATCATACCAGGTTGTCAGCTCGGTATACCTGCATAAAAATATGCCTAAATATATACTAATTTATTATATATTGGTATGAAATAGTTCAAAATTTAAAGTACTTAACCATTTAAGAAAAAAAAATTTATATTCTTGATTTTATTTCCAACCGTCAAAATGACGGCATTCAGTCTTTTAAGTAAGAAAAAATTCCCATCTTCCTAGTGTTAAAGGTGGCCATACACGAATAGGAAATCCGAAAGAAAAAAGATCTGCTGTATTTCCTTGGGGATATCCTCAACTGAATCCTAGCGCAAACACGTGAAAAGTTTTCCAATCGGGATTTTGGGGACTGTACAGTCCGCTACCAGTGTCAAGACTTCCCCACACGCGACGGTGAAATCCTCAAGGTTTGGACTGCACAGTCAAAACTTCAAATTTCTTCTACATGTATGGGTACCTTAATAGAGAAATAAATTTCCATTTTTAGAAATTTTGTTCTCCGAAGGAAATTATATAAGTTTAAAACACATTATACCACATTTTTTTTTTTTGAATATTTCAAATTTTAAAACATCATTTCAGTTTATTTCAAATAATGAAAAAGATACCCGAGTAAAAAATTTCTTTCTCTATTACGGAGTACGATTTAAAAAAAATCTTTCAATCCGAGTTGTACAATCATTTTCTCCATAGGTTAACGTTGAATTCAGTAGAGCTGTTAAACCAGCCAATCGCTTTGCCTACCCTGTACTATGTATCTCGGAAACTAGAACTAGCAATAATTATTCATTCAGCATGAAACAGTCGTATATTTAACACTCTAAGGTCGTCTGCACACGGGGCAACTCAAAAGAAACTGATAACTGACTCGAATCACAAACCAGTCCGTGTTGAGTCGTAACCTATGTAATTGAATGGAGCCACGCACACGGCGCAACTGGTTACAAACCCGGTCGACGGGTTTGTAACCAGTTGCGCCGTGTGCGTGGCTCCATTCAATTACATAGGTTACGACTCAACACGGACTGGTTTGTGATTCGAGTCAGTTATCAGTTTCTTTTGAGTTTGTAGCGAACTGAGGTTCGTAGTGTCAACCAGTAGATGATTTAAACACACCAGGTATACATCACTCATTACATAAACAAAACAAATGCAATTTATTAATAAAATTGATGATGATGAGATATGTACACTGCACAGATGTAAGATGAACTTCGTAACTTAGGTAATCACACTCGATTTAATCGGCGTGGGGCGGAGTAAGAACACAGAAGTCCGCTAGGCTAGCAGAACTGGCTCTGCTTCAATGATGAAGAAACGGCACTTCTCCTGACGGGAAAGGGCTCCCCAATAATATCAACGGCGGTGATCACTGCACGCACCCGGTAGCGATGAAAATATTAAATTAAGGAGAAAGGACTCCTCACTGGAAAATAAGGTAGCAAAGGCTCCTTCCACGAAGACTGGTCTCCGACAAATTAGTGGAGTATGTTTACTCCTGCAGGAACTAAATCGTCGCTGCAAACAGTCACAAGGGACTCTGAACCTGTAAGGGCGGCAAACCCGGCTGCTCTTAAAACTGGATCCGCTACGTGTCAGGAACTAAAAGACGCAAGCCACGACTGAGGGGTCCATTCTCTTTTTATAGAAGAACCTCCACCGGATATTGCATCACTCTCCAGAAAGTCGAACGATCTAGAACAAGTGAGCAACGGAAATGGGTTTCCTGGGGCGATAATGAAATATTTTCCCCGGGTCTAAAGCGGCCGCCTTTTTAGTTTGTCCTCCAAGCCACTTCAAAGAGTCTCAAAGGGCCGCTTCGGTAAAATGCGAAAGGCACGAGTCCTTTTGTTTAGGCACGCGACGCCTCCAGGATGCTGCTTAACAATTGATAGTTCATGAATGAAAGCACCTGGGGTCTCCTGTCATTTATAACTAACATCAGCGGTGTCACCCGGTGGCGATGACTAAATCAAGAAAAATGACCTATGTCCCCTAAGGTTCTGTGGAACAAGTCTATCGGATGAACAAAAGGAAAATTGCCGTCAGCATATTGCCACCTAAGTCGTCGGAAATCTTTTGATGAGTCTCAGGCCGAGATAGAAGAATTTCTTTTGTTAACGGAGAGGTTGAAATGCAATACTCTACATAACCCCCCTGCCGTTAAAGTTTTCAATGTGGTTGCATATTGAAAACCAACGTTTCGTGTGGGTGGTTCCCATTTCTGCTATCTAATGTACCAGTTCCAACAGTTTTTTTTTCTACTACACAAAAAAATACACAATTCTAACAAGTACGTACACATGCACTAACTGGATTACTAAAAACAAACACAAATAAATTCATGGTACTAACAATTAATTCTCTAGGTTACTACATTTACAAATCTAGGTAATTCACGGATGTTTAAGGAATGTATCTGCTTAAAGCGTCAGCGTTTGTATTCTGTCTTCCCGGCTTGTGTTCTACCCGAAAACAAAATTGCTGCAACATAAGTTGCCACCGAAAAAGACGGCCATTTGAACTGGCATTCTTCTTGAGCCATACCAATGGATTATGGTTGGTCACGATTTTGAATTCGCTTCCGTCCAGATAGTAGTGAAGTTTTTTTAACGCGAATATGATCGCCAAGCACTCTTTTTCTGTGGTGCTGTATTTCCTTTCGGGCTCAGAGAACTTCCTACTCAGGTACAGGATAGGATGTTCCTTATCACCTATTTGTTGGGCCAACACTACCCCGGCTCCCAGATCGGATGCGTCCGTTTGGACAATAAATGGAACAGAAAACTCAGGAGCTCGTAGCACAGGTGTTTTTATAAGAGCGTCTTTCAAAGTGGTGAACGCTGCCTCGCAAGCTTCGTCCCACACAACCGCCGCGCGTTTCTCCCGTCCTTTTAACGCATCGGTTAAGGGGGCCGCTATCATAGAATAATTTGGAATATAGTGCGCGTAATACCCAGTGAGACCCAGAAATGCCCGGATACTCGTCTTTGTCTCTGGCCGGGGAAATTCCCTAATGCATTTTACCTTTAATTCGGCGGGATTTCGATAACCTCCGCCGACCATGTGCCCCAAGTATTTTACATGGTTTTGGGCGAACCGACATTTCGATGATTTGATTGTGAGCTGCGCTTGCACTACACGACTTAACACGATATCTAAATGCTTCAGATGCTCGTCCCAGGTCTTAGAAAATATCGCGATGTCGTCGATATATGGAACGGCATACTCCTCACACCCATTTAGGACGTCAGCCATGAGCTTACTGAAAAAGAAAGGTGCGTTTTTAAGCCCGAAAGGCATCCGCAAAGGCCTGAATGTCCCGAATGAGGTGACAAAAGCCGCAATGCGTTGGGCCCTTTCTGTCAAGGGGATTTGCCAATACCCCTTTGCAAGATCGAGTATTGTTATGAAATCGGATCCTGCAACCTGTTCAACCCTTTCCTCTATGTTGGGGAGGGGGTAATATTCGGTGCGAATTATTTCGTTCAACCTACGATAATCAATACAGGGTCTCGGCTCACGACCATCGGTTTCTACCAAAATGATAGGCGAGGTATAATCAGACTCACCTACTTCTATCACTCCTAATTTTAACATTTTGTCAATCTTCAACTTCAAGATTTCGTTCTGTCGGTGTGACGTTTTGTATGGTCTAGACCTAACGACCTTATCCGAGACCAGCTCTATGTCATGCGTAACTTTCTCGGTTTTTCCTGGGTTATTAGAAAAAATATTTGCATGGCTACACAATAATTTCTTTAATTCCCTTTTTTGAGTGAGATTTAGACGAGCGTCAAGTTCGCTCTCGCGCACAATCTCCTCGTAATCGAAATCGGTAGCACCGGTTTCAAAAACGTGGATTGCGAAATCATCCTCAGTACCAATTTCGACTTTACCTTCATAAACCCAATTTATAGTTTCGGGACGCCTGATATAGGGCTTCAGCATATTAATATGGTAAATGCTGGTTTTCTGTCTAGGTCCGGGAGTTTGCACTCGATAATTCGTCTCGGATATGCGAGCTTCAATTTTCCCTGGGCCTATCCACTTCGGCGCCATTTTGCTAGGCCGAGATAACGAGAAAATCAGAACTAAATCTCCAACCTCGAAATACCTTTTAACTGCGCTCTTATCATACGCTTCCTTACGCTTAGATTGTTCTTCACCCATTTTCTGAGCAGCTAACTGTCGCGCTCTTTTTAATCTATTCACTAGGGTAAGGACGTGCTCTGTCACGGGTCTCTCTTCCTCACAACCTCCCATCCAACCTTCGTACAATAAAACTTCGGGTGTTCGTAGGTTTTTTCCATACAACAGTTCGGCCGGTGAGAATCCCGTACTATTATGCGTTATAGTCCGAATCGCGAGGAGCGAGGCTGGTAAATGACGTTCCCAACTCTCCCCGTTTTCCAAACACAGGACTTTTAACAGTCTCTTAAGTGTTCGGTGGAATCTCTCTACAGGGTTGCTTTGTGGATGCCTCACTGAACTATGCGTCACTTTGATGCCGAATTTCTCAAAAAATTCGCACGTTAACTCGCTCGTAAACGACGTGCCATTGTCGCATTGCACCTCTTTCGGGAACCCGGTTCTACTGAATACCTGCAATAAGGCATCCGTGACAGATAATGACCTTAGGTTTTTCACGGGAATTGATTCCGGGAACTTTGAAGCTAAACATATAGCGGTGATTAGGTACTTATTTCCATTCTCAGATTCGGGCAGAGGTCCGCAAGCATCGATGATTATTTTGACAAATGGCTCGCTAATTATAGGCGTTAATCGCATGGGGAATCTCTTAGTATCTTGAGCATTTCCTATGCGCTGACATGCGTCGCACGACCTCACGTATTCCTCCATTTCTTGGTAACATCGGGGCCAAAAAAAACGATTTGGCTAGCCTCTGTTTCGATTTCGTCGCACCTAAATGAGCATTTGTTGACTCATGGCATACTGCCAACAGTTTTTCCCTGAATACCTGTGGAACAACTAAAAGACTTCGTGTATCCCCAAAGTGGTCCCTCTGTTGTTTACACAGCTACCCGTTTATCACCACATAACCCTTCTCGCCGGTTTGACCTGAGCCTTCGACCCTTTTTAACAATGCGGCCACTTCTGCACATTCCCGCTGTGCGTCTGCGAATTTCTCTGGGGAAACATTTAATAGACTCAACGCTGGGTCTTCGCGGTCGAGGGGGGGGGGTAAAACTAACAAATTCGCCTGTTCCTCCTTTTCCAGTTGTGTCAAAACGATTGTCTGAGGGACTATTATTCGAACGCTCCCGAAGAGAATCGTTTGACTCAAGCGTCTGTGTACAGCTCTCTTGACATTTTGACTGCGAGCGCGTTATTGCATTGATTTGCATGCTCTTAAAGTTTTGTTGACCCTGTCTCAGAAGAGCTGCCGTTTGATTTCCCAATATGTATCTTTGTTGATTTGACCTGTCGCTAATGACACAGGCCTTTGTTGCTATATCTCCATACTGGGAGTTCATAATTACGCGCGCTAGGGGCACGTTAATGGCACGAGTGTCTAACGGCTGAGTGAGCCAGACTGTTTCGCCGAGATATTAGTCGGGCGAAATAAATCTTTTACAAACCAGATCAATCGTACTACCCGTGTCTCTAAGTATCTCACATACCTGGCCGTTCACAGTCCCTATACTCACATATGGTTTTAAGGGATCTGTGATTTCCAAATCGGCACCTATGGAGTTAACCTCTTCTTTTTTTGTTAATAACGGACACTGGGGCCTAATATGGCCGACCTCGTGGCAGAAATAGCACTTAATGTCTGTCACGCGCCTTTTGTCGAACTCTTTATGGTTCCATTCTTTACGGCGGTTTTCTTTTGGGCGAAGGGAGCTCACCTTATCTAAATTTCGTTCGGGTTCGTGTTGTTCGGGGGGTTTTTCAACTTTCTCTCCCGTTTTTACAGCCCCAAACATTTTACGTTGGTCGGGCGCGCGTCCCTCGAATTTCTTCGGCTGGTTGGGGGGCTTACCTGTTTTTCTGATAAGCTCAAACTGATCCGCGTCTTTGACCAAGGTTTCAGGGGACGTGTAATTCTCCCAATCCCTTATATTTTGCTCCCGGATTTCACTCCCCATTTTCCGTTTTAATTGGTCGACCAGAAAGAGATCTTTTAACGACTCAAAAGTTGTAACACCGAGACCCTCTATCCAACCTTCGAAATACGTCTTTATTTCGAAAAGATAATCTTTCCATAGGGTTCCTGGCTTACGCTGGTGTCTAACAAACTTCTGACGAAAAGCTTCAGGACTGAGCCTGAATCGCTCGAGAAGCACGTTCTTAACATGGGAATATTTTTGTGTGTCCTCGACTTTTTCCCGTAACACAATGGCCGCTACTGATAATGGTAACAGGCTAATTAAACTGCCTGACCATTCAGCTTCCGGTAATTTTAAATGCTGTGCCTGCCGTTCAAAAAGGCAAAGGTATAGGCTTATATCAGTTTCTTCCGGGTTGAATTTTTGCATTATGTGCCTTAATGAGTGTCCCGCAGGTCTCGGAGGACTAACAGACGGGCTCTCTTGGGGGGTTTCCCTAATCAGTCTTAATTTGGCTAGCTCAAACTCTCGCTCTTGTTGAGCTAATCTATCCTCCCGTTCTTGTTGAGCTAATTCATCTTCCCGTTTTTGCCGGGCTAACCGTTCTTCCCGCTCTCGTTGCTCGTTTTCTATACGGGTCTCCATAATTTCAGCTAACAACCCTTCAGCCAATTTTACATTGTAATCTGCTGAACTTTCAATTTTTTTGATCATCTCAAGCTTCAGCATTCCCAAATCTACCTCACAACTCATTTCTATAGCGAGGTTAACTAAGTCCTCTTTCTTTGCACGAACAAGAGAACCCATGTTTGACAGAATACAAAGCTATTACAATATTACACAGAATAATACACACTATTATAAACCCTGAGGTAGTAATTACATTAAAACCTGAACACAAAATGCAACTACACAACACAATCAATTAACGTACACATGCAATGCATTAACAAAAATGAACTAAATTACTTTTAAAATTCCGCTTGCGATGTTACTATTTTAAGGTTCATAAAAGATAAATCACTTTGCTTTTAACATATCACTAAAATACACAATGCAAAATAGTTAAACACAATGTAGTTACACTATTTCTTTTTGAGCACAGTTACATTCCTTAATTTCTGGGAACTAATTTAACACACTACTATTTCAATAACAATTCTACTTTACACAATAACACTAGTTCTTATTTTACCTCAAATTAAAAAAAATTTTAACACCTTTTAAGTTCAGATCAAGCTATTAATTACGGTTATTCAATTCAACCATTTAATTCTCCTAATTCTGAGCAAATAACCAAAATATCATTCACTAAACTACTGTTGGATACCAGCACAAAAGAGAAACAGAATGGTACTCACAATTTGATGTGAAGACTGGCATCTAGTTGGCACTGCAGCAAGTTTATCAGATGGCACAAGAGCGTCAAACGTTCTACTCTAATTCACAGGATACACACACCCGCGATAGCACTTTCACACAGTCTCAGTTCTGAAACACGCGCGAATGTCACTAAGGAAATTAACACTGCAGCAGTTTAGCAGATTTCACAAGAACGTCAGCCGCTCTACACTACTTCACAGGATACACACCCGCAATAGCACTTTCGCACAGTCACAGTTCTGAACACACGCGACTGTCACTAAGGAAAACAAAATGTTCTTACTCTCGCTTTTTTTTCGTCAAAACGCTGCCACCAAATTTATGAATGAATATATACCTTCTGTAGCGAACTGAGGTTCGTAGTGTCAACCAGTAGATGATTTAAACACACCAGGTATACATCACTCATTACATAAACAAAACAAATGCAATTTATTAATAAAATTGATGATGATGAGATATGTACACTGCACAGATGTAAGATGAACTTCGTAACTTAGGTAATCACACTCGATTTAATCGGCGTGGGGCGGAGTAAGAACACAGAAGTCCGCTAGGCTAGCAGAACTGGCTCTGCTTCAATGATGAAGAAACGGCACTTCTCCTGACGGGAAAGGGCTCCCCAATAATATCAACGGCGGTGATCACTGCACGCACCCGGTAGCGATGAAAATATTAAATTAAGGAGAAAGGACTCCTCACTGGAAAATAAGGTAGCAAAGGCTCCTTCCACGAAGACTGGTCTCCGACAAATTAGTGGAGTATGTTTACTCCTGCAGGAACTAAATCGTCGCTGCAAACAGTCACAAGGGACTCTGAACCTGTAAGGGCGGCAAACCCGGCTGCTCTTAAAACTGGATCCGCTACGTGTCAGGAACTAAAAGACGCAAGCCACGACTGAGGGGTCCATTCTCTTTTTATAGAAGAACCTCCACCGGATATTGCATCACTCTCCAGAAAGTCGAACGATCTAGAACAAGTGAGCAACGGAAATGGGTTTCCTGGGGCGATAATGAAATATTTTCCCCGGGTCTAAAGCGGCCGCCTTTTTAGTTTGTCCTCCAAGCCACTTCAAAGAGTCTCAAAGGGCCGCTTCGGTAAAATGCGAAAGGCACGAGTCCTTTTGTTTAGGCACGCGACGCCTCCAGGATGTTGCTTAACAATTTATAGTTCATGAATGAAAGCACCTGGGGTCTCCTGTCATTTATAACTAACATCAGCGGTGTCACCCGGTGGCGATGACTAAATCAAGAAAAATGACCTATGTCCCCTAAGGTTCTGTGGAACAAGTCTATCGGATGAACAAAAGGAAAATTGCCGTCAGCATATTGCCACCTAAGTCGTCGGAAATCTTTTGATGAGTCTCAGGCCGAGATAGAAGAATTTCTTTTGTTAACGGAGAGGTTGAAATGCAATACTCTACAAGTTGCTCCGTGTGCAGACGGCCTAAGGGCCTGTTCACATAGGAGTCCGGTAGCGGAAGCGTAAAAGGAAAAATGGCGCTGAGATGGAAATAAACCAATCATAGGCGTTAAAAATTTCGTTGCTAATCGTTTGGAGGTTTGTCATTGGTTAAATATATTTCAATACTTTAACGCTTCCGCTACCAGACTCCTATGTGAACAGGCCCTTACTGAGAGCAACAGCTTTCTTTTAGCATAAAAATGAGAGAGAAGCCTTAATTCCGAGAAGTTGTGCAAAAAGATACTGAAGCAAACTACAGGAGTTCCTTTGAATGAGCTCAGCTGGAGGAAGTAATTCTCACAGTTGGGATGTCACATGGCCTTTGGGAACTCCGCTTTTGTATACAGTGTGTCCGAAAAATAATAGTGGGGTTTTAAATTATTATAGGAATGAATAACTGGCAATTGAGTTAATAAACAATATTCCAGAAGGTGCTCTTCGGATTTTTACGGATGGTAGCAAAGATGATCAGAATCGAGCTGGCAGTGGAATATTCATCAAATACCCGAATGGTATAGTTCAAATAAAATTTAGAAATCCAGACTCGTGTTCTATTTTTCGGGCCAAATTACTTGCCATAGCGGAGGGTTTGAGATCTATTAGAACTGATGTCGAGTTCAACGATATATCGATTTAATCAGATAGTCGCAGTTCCATCCAGCATTTGGGCAACTGGACGAGAGTAGGAGACAGAGCCGGTGGGAGACCACCTGTCCATCCTGAACCAGCTAGATTGTCTCTCTATGAACCATGACATTCATTTGCAGTGGGTCCCCTTTCATGTGGGCCTATTTGGCAATGAGATGGCTGACATCCTAGCAAAGGAGGCTACCACTGAACGTTCACCAACTTCTTTGGCTCTTACTTATCTGGAGGCATATTCCGTAAGGAAATCTTTTATCCAGAGTACTTGGAGATCTCCCCCGGTCATGACTGGTACATTGTGGTCTGCCCTGATAGAGCTCTTACCTTCAAGGATGATAGAGCTGGGTATACTGCAATCTCTAGGTTTGAAAGTGGTCACTTGAGGTGCCTAAAATTTGATCACCAAAACAAAACCTTTCGTTTTCTTGTGTTAAAAGTGTAATAATGAACAGGCCACTCCTGGTCCCATCCTAATTTGCCTAAATTTATCTAGGAAGGACTTTATCGCCATTTGATGGATCTACTGAGGATATATGATTCATGGACCTGGTCTAGCGCAACCAGATCAGGAGGGATTAATAACAACAACAACAAGAACAGATTAGTATAGCTTCGGAACAAAGTATTGTAGAGACTGAACAGAAAATCTTCAAGTTTCTTACCTGTTCAGTAGACTTCGACATTTGCTACTTAGTTGCCGTGCAGATGTTAAGGTGATATTCAGTCTCTTCCCATACACAGCACAGAACGTCCGGCGTGATAGATGAAACAACTTCAGTGATCCTTTATTTTAAATGGTCCAGATTTCGAACGTGAATGAAATACGTTTTTGTTTTTTACATAACCCCCAAAATAGAAATCCATTTGGGTAAGGTCTGAAGACCGTGGGGGCCAGGCAATCCATCTTTCTCATCCTACCCATCGCTGAGGAAATGCTTCGTTAGGAAATTCCCGCATGATTGTGACAAAATGTGAAGGAGTACCGTTTAACTGGAAAATGGAATTCTCCGGAATTTTCTGTCGCTAATCTGCACGTTAGCTTTCGCATACATAAAGTTGGAGAGTTTTTCTTTCATTTAACGTATGATGCATGCATGCAACATGATTGTTGCATAGATATAACATTTGAACCCCACTATAATTTTACGGACACACTGCATAGGAATAGTTTTTAAAAATGTTATCTTCGAGACTTATAAAATTTCGTTTATAAAACCTTCAGTCAGTTTTAAAAGGGTGAAAAAAAATTTTCAGAGTAAATTTTGACTCGAGGGGAAAATTATTTTGTCAGCATTTTTTATTCAATTAAATCAAAAATACCGAACATAGTGTAAAGAAAATCGTGCAAACAAACGCTCTACAAAATTTTCACTGAGTTGTCTAACATGGAATTTAAGTTCATATAAAGATCTCAGAAATTAATGCTCCATGCGTTGCTTTTTTTTAATTCAAATATTCTAAAACGTCTTTGAATTCAACCACTGCAAGAAACGAAAATTAAATTTCGCGTGTCATTACGTAATCTCTAACATACTATCTTCGCTAAAATGTGTACTTACAACTAACAGTATGGAAACGTGTTTTTTTCTTTCCTGCTTCAAAATATTCTGAAACGGTGTTTGGGTTAAGCGATTATATAAATTATGCAAATGATTTTTAAAAATGTTGCGTGTAAGTCTAATTAAATGTGAGTCTTTTCCCTTTTACACTTCAGTTTAATTTCTTTCCCAATTAGTTATGCCTTACTTCAATTTTTTCCCCTTGAAACGTTCGGAATAAAGTGCAATTTATTCTGTTCGTATTCAAGAAATTGTATTAATTTTCTCTTTTCCATTGCTAGTCAAGAGGGAAACGAAACAGGAAGGGAATTCGGAATTTCAAATTCGGTAATCGGAGAAATTTATTAATGGACAAACCATTATGATAATTTATGTAATTACCTTTTCCATGAAATGAGGTTTTTTCCCCTACGGAGCAGGAACTTTGTCTTATGGACAACATGAAATAAGCTATAAAACAGTTTAATTTTTTTAATTTCAACTGTCTTTTCACAATACTTAGAATACCATAAATAAAATACTAGTCTTTATTTTAACACGGTCGCATTTTGTGAGGATTCGAGAAAATGGTCGCTTAAGTTATATTCCAAGTTAGAATCGAATTCTATCTTTTGCATTTTTGAAACTTTAAACTTAAAAGTTTTAGATGGAATATCATGATCTATAATCTCAAAGTTTAAGTTGTTGAGAGATAATATTTCTGAACTTTGTAGCAGAAAATACTTGAAACTGAAAAAAAGTCTTAAAACTGGGAGAATATTCATGTTTATAAATCTTTTAACAGGATGCAAAACTGTTCGACAATCTAGATAGAATTTATTCCACACATATTTTTTTACCATTACGATCAACAAATCTTAATTTAACATATAGCGATCGTAAGTCTGCAGTCGAATCCCACTACTGACGACATTTAAAAATATTTATATTTCACGTTTTGAAGAAATTGCATGGCAACCACGATGACCCGGTACGAGAGTAGCAGAAAAAAGAATGCATCTGTATCCGTTGTTAAGTTTTTTGCTTCGTAATTTTTGGTATCTATTTATTCTGTAATTTGTGCGAGTCGTATCTTTAATGTTAAATTTATGTAATAAATATTTATTTTTCATATTTAAATTGAGATAAAGTGCTTGGTTTTGTGGCATATAAAAATATTCCTTGAATTCACTGCTAGCCAGTGAAGACCACAAACTGGCGACTCCTATAAACAAAACTATAATATTTCATGGTCCATGCTGAAGAACAGTTATCTCAATGTTTTTCAATTAATTCAATTAAAAGAAAGCATTTTATAACGCAGTGCTCCGCAACCGCCGTGCCGCGGCACACTAGTGTGCCGCAAGGGGATCTTGACTGTGCCGCGGTGATTTTATCGGTAATAAAAAAAAATTTAACCACCATATTAGTTAGAAAATTCTCTAAGTCAAATATTCCTCTAACATTTTGCCAATGTGTAATTTCTCTGGGTCGAAATTATACACAAAACAAAAACATGTAGTTACCATACATTTTATGTATACTCGAACGTCGGCACCTTTGTGTAAGATCTTCTGAATTTAGGAAACGAAGATTTCAGATTCCCTGACTTCACATGCGCGTCAACTTGGACAACTGACACAACAGATACAACAAAGTATACTTACGCGTCGTGATTACCATTTCAAATATAGTGTTGTAAAAAAACAGAACATTTATGAAAGAAAGTATAACGATATGGATTCTCGTGTATTTCGATATGGATTTTCGTGTTGTGATAAAGAAACGTCACCTAAATTCAAACCATTGCAGATACGCTAAGAAGGATAAATAATTTTTTCTTAGTCTGTTAGATCAAAGGCGAAAACAAAGGCTATTACTGTTATCATCAGTCACAGTTTCTGATAAAGCCTTATGAACTAGTTACCATGTTTCAAGATTAATTGCACGTCAGAAAAAAACACATATTATTGGTGAAACTCTCGTTAAACCAGTATTCATAGAAATTTTTAAATCCATGTTTGGGCCTAGAGAAGTTAATGAAGTCAAAAAAGTACCGTTGTCAGCTGATACTGTTAAAACACGTATCAACAATATATCGAACAATATTTTAGGAATACTAATTGGAAAACTGAAACCGGCTCAGAAGTTTGCACTTCAAATTGATGAGTCAATAGACATTAAAAACCGAGCTCAACTGATAGCCATTGTACGCTTCGTTGATGAGGGCACAATAAAAGAACACTATTTATTTTGCAACGAGCTTTCAGAGCGAACTACCGGCGAGTAAATTTTCCGAGTACCCGATGATTTTTTCAAATCCTATGATATTTCATACAGTAATTGTACCAGTATTTATATGGATGGTGCTGCAGCAATGATGGGCAGTAAAAAATGTTTTATTTCGTGCGTAAAACGACAAAATCCTCATATAGAAATTACACACTGTTACATACATCGCAAAGCACTAATGATCAAAAAGTTGCCTACGGAGCTATTGCAATCGATGAATCAATGTATTACTATAATAAGCATTATTAAATCAAGAGCTCTAAATTTGCGAATTTTTAAACTAATCTGTGAAGAAATGGGAGCGGATTATGAATCCCTATTGTTATACACTGAGGTACGTTGGATATCCCGGGGCAAAGTTTTGGGTAGATTGTTTGAGCTTCGCAACGAAGTTCATGAGTTTTTGTTAAAACAAAATATGACCGAACTACACCAAATTTTTGGAGATAATTACTGGATGGCCAAACTTGCGTATATAGCTGATACACTATCTGGCCAAAAGTATCCGGACGCCCAGTGGTACGGATTCGGAGAGTCCTGAGACATATAACAATATGATGTCGGTCCTCCTTTTGCATCGATGACAGCTTACACACGTCTGGGGAGAGTTTCCACCAGCTTTTGATAGGTATCCATAGGAATTGACTTCCAGGCGTCCATCACAGCTAAAGTGAGTGCTGGCAGTGAGGATAGTCGATTTGGCTGGCTACGTAATCTGCGTTCTAATTCGTTCCAAAGGTGTTCAATGGGTTTTATATTGGGGCTCTGAGAAGGCCAGTCCAGTTTTTGAGCACCCGTTTTGTCAAACCATGCCTGCGCAAGTCTCGATGTGTGAATGGAGCAGTTATCCTGCTGAAAGAGAAATGGGCCTTCCCAGAAATATTGCCATAGAGTTGGGAGAGCAGCATTGTCCAGAATGTCCACATACATCTCAGAGTTCATGTTTCCAACCACAGGAACTAAGCAACCCAGGCCAAACCATGAAAAACACCCCCACACCATGATGCTGCCACTACCAAACTTAACAGACGACACAATGCAGTCATGTAAGAAGCGCTCGCCAGGCATCCGGCAAACCCAGACACGTCCATCGGACTGCCAGATTGTAAAGCTAGATTCATCTCTCCAAAGAACATTTTTCCACATGTCCACAGTCCAATGAAGGTGAGCTTTGCACCATTGCATTGCAATCGACGCTTCGCATTCTGGGGAGTGATATTCGGCTTGTGAGCGGCTGATCGACCATGGAATCCCAGGTTTTTTAACTCTCCTGCTGCTAGCACTAACGCCTGGTGAACTTTGAAACTCCTTAGTGATTTCAATCAACGAGGACTTGCGATTTTGTTTCACTACCCTTTTCAGAGTTCTACAGCTGCGTTCACTAATTTTTTCGGCCTGACACTTCGTTTTTCTGCAGTTTCACTGCCTCGACGTTTCCACTTCACAATTACAACACTCACAGAGGATTTTGGCTTCTGTAGAATGTCCGAAATTTCTCGAACTGATTTCCCACAAAGGTGGCATCCCACTAATGCCACGATCAAAGTCACTAAGCTAATTTGACTTACTCATTGTCTTACAAACGCATAAATATGATCTGACAAACCATTACCAACACTTGTATAGCTTCCGGTTACGCATCAAATTACGTCATCTGCCAGATCCACTTCTTTAGGGGGGTGTCGGTATACTTTTGGCCAGATATTGTATCTTTGAACACTTGAATGAACTGAATAAAAAAAATGCAAGGTTGAAGCAAAAATTATCTGACGTGTTCCGACAAGTTAACGGGGTTTAAAAATAAGCTCGAACTTTGGCAGAAAGTGTTACAAAAAGGATCTCTAGAAATGTTCCAAAGGACTTAAAAGTCCATGATTAAAAACAAACAATTTATGGTAGATCTGACTCAATAGCATTTAAGTTTATTGCTAAAGAAATTTAATCACTATTTTTCACAATTAATATGGAGCAATACAATTGGATAAGAAATCCTTTCCTAGCTGATGCCGAAAATTCAGCAGAAGCACTTTCCCTTCAAATTCGGGAGAAATTTATAGAATTGAGAAACGACGGGGCGCTAAAACTAAACTTCAGTGAAATGTCATTGGCTGATTTCTGGATTTCAGTTAAGAAAGAATATCCTCAAATTTTTGTCAAGGCCACTGCAATTTTGCTCCCTTTTTCTACGACATACTTATGCAAACAAAGTTTTTCGACACTGGTTCTAATTAAAAATGACAAACGATCGTGTTTAAAGGGTCTTGACCATGGACTTCGGGTAGCACTTTCTAATATAGAGCCAAATATAAAACGTGTAAGTTAATCAAAATAAGCTCAAATATCTCATTAATAAATTAGTTATTATGTTTAAATTAACTTTGATTAATAAGGCTTAAGCAAAGACCAAAAAACAAATTTTAATATTAAAATTTAAAGAGAAATGTTTTTACTTGTAATCTATAACTGATATTTTTGTTCTTGTGTTGGTGTACAATTCAAAATGATTTATATAAAACTTAAATAATTGTAATTATCTAGATACATAGATCTATTTTATTGTGTTTTTTATCTAATAAAAACATATACGCATTGTTGTAATTTATGTATTTGTAAGCTTTTACTTATGGTGTGCCACGGAATTGTCGGAAAAACGTTACTGTGCCGTGGAAGATAAAAGGTTGCGGAGCTCTGTTATAACGCTCAGCTTCTTCTAACACAGTCAAGCATGACTAGAAAACAGGAACTCAAAAGTAACTTCCATTAAACTGAATGAGAATTTTCTTTATGCAAAAAGTATTAAATGTTGTTTAATATGAATGAAAAAAAAATTTAGACGCATTTGCCAAAAGAGAAAGAAATATCAAACGCCAAGGAAACATAAAGCGAAGTTCTGTTAGCGATATTTTGCATAGTAATCATTTATTCATATGTGTCTACTTACTCTCATAACCTGGAAACTGTAAAAAACTTTCATTTTTAATTATATCTTGTTCCAGTCAAGCCGGTTTTTCTTTTCTCTAGCGTTACTACTGTCATTTTATGCCTGCAGTTATATAAAGAAAAGAATTAGAAAAAATTATGAAATTCAGATGTATGCATTAAAGTTGAATTATCCCGAAGCCCTAAGCAAAAGGCTACCTCATATAATAAAAAACAATGGTAATACCTCGTATACGACTGTGAAAATATTACGATTAGACAAAAGATTGTTCCTAAATATTTTAATGTTTACTAACAGAATTGTAACAATTTTACCCGATATTTTTCCCTCCTTTTATTTATACCTGATCATTTAGCGGAAAAAGTTTTCAATGGAATGGCCACGATTAGTTTCGTTCACAAAATAAAATGTGAACTTATACGCCTTAAAAAATGAATTGAAATCTAATTAAAATATAAATGCTTGCTATCTTTTCAAAAACACATCACGTGTTCAAAGCTCATTAGAGCAATTTAGAACTTCGTAAAAGAAACTAATGTGAATATTTTAAAGCATTTGCATCCTCAAAGCACAAATGATGACTTATTAGTAATTTTAAGCATTGCAAATTATCTCGAGTAACTGTAAATACTTCCTTTGTAACTTACTATGAGTGTATTTCACTTGTTGCTTTATGACGTCGTTATCCCTGTCGCAAACCGACCACTATATTCCGAAGGAGATGATATACAAGCAACAGATGCTTGAGACCATCTACTCTTGTAATGTTTTTGCGGGTGGGGCACAAGTGTTCCCAGTATTCAAAGACACATCACCTGTTGGGGGAAAAATGTAAAGTAAATAAGCATCTCTATGTATGCACAGTAAAAACATCAAAATTCAATTTTCCACCTTCAGCGGGCCGCATCTTATCTATCTAAAATTATACTTTTATGCGATATTACAAAACTTTTATAACTTTTTTTTTCATTCGCTGATATTATATGAAGAAAGTTAGTAGAAAAATTCCATGTAATATCCTTTTCATAGCGGCCTTGGCAAGAAAGGGGAATTGGCGAGTTTCCGTCCTGGCGAGAAACAAATGGTTACCAATACAAACAATACAGTGTGCAGGCGCACCGTCATGCTGGAACCTCACTCTTGACTTGATGGGGGTTGGAATCGGAAAAAAGCAGCTCCGGCAACACCTCTCGTTGGAATGTGTGATACGATTCGCCGTCCAGACGGTGTGGCAGGAGGTATGGGCCAACCAAATGGTCATGAAGGATCCCTGCCCAAAGATTTGCGGATAACCACCGCTGGAAAGAAAATGAGGGCTTGTGGCAAGCAGGTTCGTAGATGCCCACGTGTGTGAGTTGGGGGTATTAAAAAGGCCCTCACGGGTGAAAGTTCACTCGTCCGTAAACAGAGCATGCGCACCTAAATCCGACTGCGCTGCATTCTGATGGAGGTACCAACGTGCGAAATCGACATGTGACTGATAGTCCGCCAGTGACAACGCTTGTACCTTCTGCGTACGATAGGTGTGCATTCCCGTCCGCCGCACTGTACGCAAAATGCATATCCGCCATTTTGTAGTTCGTATAACCAGCCATTCCCTCGGCTCAACATGATGAGTAGTGCTCGACTTCATCTGGACCACGCCCTCGGGAGTTGATCTTGCTAGTGATTGGGGAAAGGATGAATGCTAATGTCCATAAGTGGAGAAAGAAATAAGAAAGAAAGTGATTGGAGGATAGAGGGTGACCGTTCAATCCACGAGCTTTAAGAAAACTGAAATAATCAGAAGAGATTCTGTCATTTTACTTAAGAGAAAGGTTAGGGATAGAAACTATGGGATCCCCTCGGCAACGAGGACGAACCCGTTTATCAAGCAGGGCGGTCGACCTGCAACGCCAAGCTAAAAAAAGCAAAATAGACGCCAAATGAATAAACGCGCCAAGTGCAAAAATTCGTCAGACCGCCGTACTGCTTATATACTCTGAACCGCTTGGTCCTATTCTCACAATGTTAAAGCAGTTTGAGTAAATTATAAAATTCTGAATGAACCAAGAATTGTACAAAATTAAAACAAAAAGTAGAAGAATCTTATCAGCGAATACTTTAAATTGGGATAAAAAATGAACTTTCAAAGTTAAAAATTAACCGAGATATGGAATTTTTAATTTTCCGTAAAGTTAGGTATTTTGCTAGAATCGTATTATCGCCAAGAAATTTTTCGTCAACACTTTAAGAAAACCTATAGAGTTTAATATTGAACAGCATCGATTGAGGCTTGGTTTTTTTCGATAAGTTATTCGCTAACTTAAAATCTTTTATATGTTTCAGTTAAAAAAAATAAATATTTCTATCTGTAATTAGCATAAAACTGTAAAATTAGCATCTCAGGGTGATAGTAAGCCAAAATGGCAACCATTATTCAGCAGCACCGCTATTTTTTCAACCGTTCAATCATAGAAGACTAGCCATTGTAGCTCGGTGGCTGAGTGGTTATGGCGTCAGCCTTCCATTCCACGCGAGTTCAATTCCCGCATAAGACTCCGTTGTATTCAGGAGAATTTTTAATTGTTCTGCATAGGTATGTCCGTAATTTTTTGTTTGTTTTATATGTCCATAGAAAATACTAAGCATTGAATTCAAATGATAAGGATTAATTATTATTTATATTTCACTTTTTGCTACAACCACGTAGGTTTGCAAAATAGAGAAATATTATTTTCTCAATAAAATATACATATACGTATAGAAAATATACATATAGCAAATGATTAATCTATATACATAAAAGGAAATGTTTGTGTGTGTTTCCTTTATGCGTTCCCGAACGGTCCATCCGATTGAGATGAAATTTTGTAGAGATGTTGTTCACGCTCCCACGGGAAACACTGAGGGGGGGGGGGGGGGGGGACACCCCTAGTGTGACATATCCCTATGACACCTAGCACCCCCGGGGGGGGCAGGGGGAACATATAAAAATAATCGAAAACGACTAATATTAGTGTCGAATCCAATATTAGTGCCGAAGGTTTTTCGGGGTCGTTGAGATTAATAATGACACTTCCGACGCCGCTTAAGGGCAAGATCACCCCCCCCCCCCATCAGTATTGAGCGGAGAAGGGGTGAATATAAAATGTCCAAAATGACCGAGAATAGTGTCGAGACACACATAGTTTTCGGGACCGAGAAACACATAGTTTTCGGGATCGCTGAAATGAATAGGGACACTCTCGATGCCGTTAAAGTGAGAGTTCAGCCCCCTCCCCCGCATTGGGGGGAGGCGGGGAGGGAGAAAGGGTGAATATAAATTGTACAAAATGACCGAGAACAATGTCGAATTCATAGTTTTCGGAGTCACTGAGATGAATAGGGACAATTCCGATGCCGTTTAAGTGAGAGTTCAGCTCTCCTCAGTATTGAGGGGGAGGCGGGGGGAGAAACGGTGAATATAAAATGTCCAAAATGACCGATAGTAGTGTCGAATCCATAGTTTCGGAGTCACTAAGGGGAATATAGGAAATTTAGAATGTTGTTTATAATCAAGTTTTGAGTTAAATTTATAATAGAATGAATTTGTAATTTTACTTTATCATTTGTATACTGTATTTACTTTTAAATACCTGTAAATTAAATTACTTAAATTTTACACTATAGGTAGAATCCATTCCTTTTCTTGTGTAACAAAAAAAATTGAGATAAATAAATACCCGGGCAACGCCGGGCAAACAGCTAGTGATGTATAAATAGTGTTTATTTCAATATTTCCCATTGTGCTTATAAAGATTGACTAGAATAGAAAAATGCCATCCAAATTACAATTAAAACGAAAAAACAACCAGGCCTATTACAGAGATTCGAAAAAACAAAAAGTGCTCAAATTAAGTTAAAAAAGTGACACATTTGTAACTGATGATGAGACTCCAGGTATCAGGCAACTGTTTGCTTACAAAAGCCCAGTTTGTGAATGGTTATTTACCTATTTCAAAAAAATAACTGATATCCACTAAAAAAACTTTTAAAAAGTAAAAAAAACGCCAAGCTTCAAAACAAAAGTTATGACTAAAAAATGGTGTGATATCAAATATCCAAGCTTATTAAGTTCTGGTACTTAATTTCCTAATCACTAATTTTTCACGTCTAAGTGAAGGGCTTAAGCATGACTTGTTGATAGAAACCCTTCTTCCCTAGGCCAAACTCATCATAACCTGTTTCAGAAAATTTAAGTTTTAAATATTTATACATACCAGGCTTTGCGGCCGTCTTAAAAATAAAATCATTAAAATAACAGAAAGCAAAAAAAAAAAATAGTTTATGTGAATTTAAAACATCAATTTCAGATTTTAACTGAGCACTTCGGTGCTCTCTTAGACATTATGTGTATAGCATCATTCCGACAAAAGGTACGACAAATAAATGGTGTTATATCCAATTTTATTAAGCACTGGGACTCAATTACATTTCTTAACAGATTTTTAATGGGATATTAATCATTTTAATCAGTCTTCTATTTGAAGTTAATGCATGATGTCAAACAAAACAAACCGTTAGCTAAAAGGAAAAATAATAAATAATGTTGTCATTCCCCAAAGAAAA
Organism: Dolomedes plantarius; assembly: GCA_907164885.2. Lineage (NCBI taxonomy): Eukaryota > Metazoa > Arthropoda > Arachnida > Araneae > Dolomedidae > Dolomedes > Dolomedes plantarius. The sequence continues at coordinate 66,676,104 of OU015499.1, read as the reverse complement.
AAATTTTGCATTAAACAACAAAGAATATGAATACCATGCTTTGGAGTTACGTTGCCCAAATGTAATGTGAAAATAAATTTCAAATTTATAGAATAATTCATGACCATCTTAAAATTGCTTCTACATTCATTTTAAAAGTAACCAAATAATAGGACACACATATTTTGCATAAATAACTAAAATGAATGATTTATACAACTAAATAACATACTTTCGACGTTTCAACAGACAAAATTTATTTATTCCAAAAACAAAAAGACGGCCGACAAGCCTGGTATGTATAAATATTTAAAATTTAAATTTTCTGAAACAGGTTATGATGAGTTGGTCTAGGGAAGAAGGGTTTCTATCAACAAGTCATGCTTAAGCCCTTCACTTAGACGTGAAAAATTAGTGATTAGGAAATTAAGTACCAGAACTTAATAAGCTTGGATATTTGATATCACACCATTTTTTAGTCATAACTTTTGTTTTGAAGCTTGGCGTTTTTTTTTTACTTTTTAAAAGTTTTTTTAGTGGATACCATTTACAACGCCACCTAGCAGCTCGCTATTTGTGTTCCAGCCATACTTTCTATGACGAAATTGCTCGTGTAGATGCGTTCTACCACCCCGTAAAGTTGTTTCCACTTTTTCAGATTCACCCTGTATAGCAAATGTTTAGAGATGTAATGGTTACATATATAACAAATGATAATCGTTTGTTTCTCTCCAAGGTAGAAATGCTCCAATTTCCCTTTTTCACCAAGGCCGCTATAAGAATGAAGTACCAAATTTCTTTATATAGAGGTAAAGTATTGCACATCTAAAAATATAGTTCAAGTATGGCTTAGCTCCAAATCTGTTAAGTATATCTTCAAAGGATATAATTCATGGCCCAAGCTGTCCCGTACAGACGTGCAGCTTGTGACCCACACAAAGAGGCCTGATCGAGGGACGCCATTTCAAGACGATTAATAAATAATTCTTTTTGAAGATTCTATTTTATAGCGGTACTAAAATATAACTTTGAACAAAGGCGCATCTTATTCACTGATACAATCAATCTATCCTTTCGAAGTATAATACTATTATATCAGGAGTAGCCAACCTGACACTGCTATTATTCTGCTATCGACCAAGAGCAGACAAGTTTGTATTTACCTTGACTGAACTTACTAAATTTGAAACTTGATATATAAGTTTAGAAGAAAATAAGTACGTAGTTAATTTGTCTTAACGAAATTTTTCCAACCGCCAGACTCTTTTTTTTCTTAATTGTATAGCGGGAAACTTCTAAACAAAATATTTATAATTTTGGATCGAAATTTGTCTGACAGAGGTATTTTCAGTTTCTGCACCTTGCATCATGATTCCTTTTATAAATTTCGTCCACCAAAGGAATTTAGAAGCGTTTAAAACACACTAGACCAGATTTTTGGCCCGAATAATTTAAATTTTAAAATATTATTTGAATTTTTTTAATGAAAAATTCCCCCAAGGTGTAAAATTTCTTTCTCTATTACGAAGTACAATTTTTAAAACATTCTTTCAATCCAAGTCGGCGATCCTTGGACACAATTTCTGCATAGGTAAACATTGAGGTGAGTGAATCTAATAGGATTAGTACACAGCAGCCTTAACCAGTAGGTCCCGGTCTAATTATCCCTCTGTAGCAAGCAAGGACCATAGCGCAACCAACCAACCTATTGGTATGTATCTTCTTGATACGCATTGCAGTTCAGAAGTCCGTATTTGTATTTTTTATTAGTATTCGTATTAGCTGCTTGAAAGCAGCCAAATAAAGATCCAACATACGTTTAATCAAAGAATAAAATCGTGAAGAATCTTTTTCTTTGGCCAAGTGAGGAACTTACGTAAAAAATGTAAAATCCTAGCATGAATAAGATCAGCCGCTAGACTTTCCACGATAGACCTACGAGGAATTCGTGATTTATATGGTTCTTTGACTTCTTAAATGTTCTGGAGACTATTTTTACATAACTAATTTAAAATATCAGATACAAAACAGGATTTAAAGAAAAAAATATGTTTTTTTAACAATATCAGTGTACGTTGTGATAATTTAGAAATGGTCTAGATCAGTGATACCGAACCTTTTGATAATTGAGTACCACTTGAAAATGTTATAGGGTCTTGGCGCACCACTAGTTATGTCATAGCTTTTTGAAGGGGGGGGGGGGGTCAGATAAATTCTATACACATGTGATAACTTTACAAAATGTATTTAAGTATAAATAAAAAAATACAGAAAATACATCCATAAAAGTATAAAAAGCCATTTATACGTAATTGTTATTAACAAATGGAGAATACAATTTCCTAATACTAAAATATCTTTATCAGGAGTCAGAAACTTTGTTTCTTATGCTTATTTCTTATTAAACCTTCTATGTTCAACAGATTCCAGTCCAAACAATAACAGACTTGGATGACTCACGCGCTACTTCAGATTTCAGGACATATAGGCAAGAAATCCAGCCCATTGTACTGATTATTATTGAACCCTTCTGCGTACCACCTCAAATGCTCACCCGCGTACCACCTGTTAGGAACCACTGGTTTAGATCATTTCTAGGGGAAATAAAAATTACGTGTTAAGTAAAACCCCCTTGGGCTGTTTTTTTCTCTTGTATAGCGAGTAAGGACCAACCCCGAGGAGCTTTTCTTAGACTTTTGTTCCTTGACTTACGTAACGTAACTGGGTCTGGAAACCAGAAGATTGCTAATTAGTTGCTTAAAGGCATTCATATATATGCTCACGCTTTTTTCACCAGAATATTCGTTTTCACTCGTTGGGATAATGCATATACGAGTATTCGCTTTCATACGTCCTTCATTCCCATTGAAACTGCGATTGTAAAAGCTGTATTGAGGAATCATAATTTATTTTTGATCTCTCGAAATATATGTGTATTACTAGCTGAAAACCCGCGCTTCGCTACGGAGTACATTCAAATTAAATACAAGGGTCAACGTATGCAATTTATGCCAAAAAATAAATATATATATTTATAATAAATGCGATGATCAATGTATACAATTGATGTAAAATATATATCTATCTATATATATATATTTATAAAAAAATCGTAAGGGATATGCATTTTTTGGGATAATATCCAATCGTCTGCTGCATTAGAAAGAGAGAAAAAATATTTTTTTGTCTATTTAGTTGTTACGCACGTGACGATAAATTTATTGAAAGTACCAGAAAAAGAAATCACGTGATCGGCATTTAATAAATTAAATTCTAAAAATTAATCTTTAAAAAAATCACCAAAAATCAGGAAATAAAGGTAAAAATTCGAAAAAAAATTTCATTTTGAAGGAATTTTTATGATCTTTCTCGTGATATAAATTTTATAACCCTCAATGTATTATTTTAAATGCAAACGTAAAAAAGTTTAAAAAACAGCTTAAAAATTTAATTTAAAAAAATCTAAGAAGAATTTTTGAAAAATCTTTCTTAGTGCACCCCTACACTATTAGAAGAATCGCCATGCAAAATTTCAGCCCTTTAGGTCCAGCGGTTTGGTCTGTGCGTTGTATGTCAGTCAGTCAGTGAATGAATGAATGAGTCAGTTACGGAACTGTTTTATATATATAGATTGTGTCTAAACATTTAATCAAGTCGTCATATTAAAAGATGTTAAAAAATAAGTGATTAACAAAAATGCCGCAAACTTTCTATATAGTTAAGGGGAGGGTGTCTTCACGGTTAAAGACACATATTTTCCCTTTCTAATCAAAAAATTTGTCTAAAGCTTAAAATCTTTTCCTCTTTAACAAAAACTAGAACTAAGACGTTTCTAAAATAAACTTTCAATTGCTAATTAAAAGGATAATTCAGCCGTACTCACATATAGAGAACATGCAGTTACGTATCGACGTTTAACTGCGCGGTCGCAGTTCATGTTCACCATTTGATACTAACCTAAATTGCAACCCATTAATTGGATCATGAGTATGATATAGTCTCTGAAGTCCATTAATGAAGTGAAATAGTGTTTAGTAGGCATGGTTAGCATAAACTGTGACCTGGGAGTAGAAGGCCGACACGCAACTGCGATTGCCAAGGGACGATTTTAGGGTGAAAATAGTTCATCTGGCCTAACAACATTGCGTGACAGTTCATTGTAGGTTCCTGACTTCTGTTTGAATATACAAAAGAACATGCAAATTTAAGGACATTTAGGGGCTCCTTCCGTGTATGATATATGCATTTTGTACAAGGACTTGGCCGTATAATTTGGAAAAGTTTGACTGTTCATCAGGATAATATTCATCTGAATCCGTTTTAACAAAGAAAAGATTCTTCTAAAACTCTACTTTAATGATAAAGATGATAAATCAAGATACGTTGCAATGACATTAGACAATATTTTTTATTTTTGAAAGAACTTATGACCATAACTTTTCAGCTTACAGAATATTGAACACACACGACGGGCTATACAAAATATAAGAATATTTCTTTGAAAATATATAACACACGTTCTCACGAGAGAGGCCTAGCAGTTCGATAAAACAGACAGGTTTGTGCACCCGGTAAAAATATACATCTTTTACATTAGTAGAACTGCATTTTCTTTCATAAACTTCGTGGCTATGCCAGGCTGGAAAGTACAGTAAAACCTCGTTTATCCGGCCTTCGTTCATCTGGATATCTGGATAATCCGAATAAAATTTGCAGACTTTTTTTTATTTAATGTTCACATTAGATAATAATTTTTAACTATGATTGCAAAAACGTAACTGCAAGTACGCCAAATATTCGCTTTTTAGGTTGATTCAATGTACAGTTCCTGTATAGATTGTACAGTAAATTATGGTAATAAAATGTTTTATGTTGACTTTAAGAGAGCTTTACTAGAGTGTTATCACAGGGCGTTTACGGGAATTGACTGAGAAAAGTTATTTTTATATTTTTTAATGTCTTGTAAACAATACTATGTAATTTTGTTACAAAATATAGTTTTATCGTAATAAACGGCAAGTCTTCTGAGATAAGGATTTTGTTTTGCTTAATACCCGTAATACCCGGATTTTTCGCTATTCCGATTTCCCGAATTGCCTATGGTCCCAGTTAGGCAGTCTGCACACGGAGCAACGCAAAAGAAACTGATAACTGACTCAAATCACAAACCAGTTCTTGATGAGTCGTAACCTATGTAATTGAATGGAGCCACGCACACGGCGCAACTGGTTACAAACCCGTCCGACGGGTTTGTAACCAGTTGCGCCGTGTGCGTGGCTCCATTCAATTACATAGGTTACGACTCATCAAGAACTGGTTTGTGATTTGAGTCAGTTATCAGTTTCTTTTGCGTTGCTCCGTGTGCAGACGGGCTTAGTCTGGATAAACGAGGTTTTACTGTACATCAATAAACACAAAATCTAAGGCCTGACCTTCGCCTGGATGTACGAGAGATCCTATGTTATTACACTTAAAAGCTTCTCCTTTGGGACTTACTCTTCACAAAGGACTTACGCTTCTTTCCTGGGTTAAAAAGGTATTACTCGTAATTCAATTAATTTAATATTTTATTTGATATCACGATTTTATGCCATAATCTAACTGAATACTCGTGCTTAGCTACGGTGCACATTCAAATTAAATACAACGGTCAATGTATGCAATTAATGCAAAAATAAATAAATAAATAAAAATCGTAACTGATATTTTTATATACAAAATAATGTAGAATAAAATATTCAAATTAAATACAACGGTCAATGTATGCAAATAATTTGTATGTTTAATATCCATAAAACATATTAATTTGAATTAAATTCTTAAAAACTTCCATCTCAATTAGTCTAGTCCAATGTGAGTTCAATTTTATCTTTTACCGTATTTTATTTTATTTGTCACTTTCGTTGTTATACACGTGACTCAAAATTAATTTAAAAGTATCACAAAAAGAAAAGAAACCTCGTGATCAACATTTAATAAATTAAATTCTAAAAATCAATCTTTAAAAGTTCACCAAACATCAGAAAATGGAGGCAAAGATTCGAAAAAGATTTCATTTTAAAGGAATTTTTAAAAGCTTACTCGTGATATACATTTTATAACCCTATGATTATTATTTTAAATGCAAACTTTAAAGAATGTTACAAAGACAGCTTGAAAATTTTATTTTAAAAATTCTAATAAGAATTTTTCAAAATTCTTCCTTAGTGCACCCCTACACTATAAGAAGAATCTCCATGCAAAATTTCAGCCCATTAGGTCCAGCGGTTTGGTCTGTTCGGTATCTGTCAGTCAGTTACAGAACTGTTATATATATATATATATAGATTACATGTCTGAATTTTCAATTAATTTGTTTCTTTCCCAGATTATTTTTGAAAGTAAATCGATATTTCTACTTCATACAAATCGGTATTTATTTGTCACACTTGAATTCGACGATATTTGCTCGTTAAAATTCCCCATACCACAAGATTCCAATCAGAAATAGAGATAGGAATGAAATAAATATTCTTTTGAATTATTAAACGTATGATGCAAATCAAAAACTGTAAATTTACGTGAATTTGTATGCAAAAATACTGCAAAATAAGCAAAAATACGAATGGAACTTTCGTAATTATACTTAGATATATTACAGGAACTTAGCTTTTAATCAGACTGTAACTTACTCAACACACTTTAAGAATTCTTTCCTAGCTACTACTTGGGAATTTTTTATAAATATGAAAAATTCTGTCTTGACCTAAACTCATTATTGAAAAAAATGGAGAAGGGAAAAAACAATAATGGGAATAAAGAAATGATTATAATGAAGAAATTTACAAAACATTGAAATAATTTATGATAAAAAAATTTAATCACTTTAATCTGAAATATCGAAAAAGTGTAATATAAGAACTAAATCCAATTTAAATAGCATCTGTTTCCTATACACAAAATAAATGATTTCAATCAGCATACATTTTTACCTAACATATTACATGAATTTATATGAGATCTACTTCCCTTTGACTTCACGAGGTAGAATTCTGCTCACTTGATTTGCCTATAATTGATAACAGTGTCACTGTAACATTTGGGAAAATATATAAATTTCTATAAAATTAACTTATTAATATATAAAAATTTTACTGACGAATCTGACCCTTACTGAGAACATACTTGAGTCTAGTAAAACGTGTTCAAACTTTCAGTGCAGCTCTACGAATAAACGTTTCATACCAACTGTTTTGTATAGTACCAAGATTTAAAGTTCACAGAGAGTATTCTTCCACTGAAACTAAACAAAAATATGTCTTTGAGAAGTAGAGAAAATAATTGCTCTTCAGTTTGACTGATTTGTTAGAAGCAAGAGCAATGACCTTAAAAAAGAAGGCACCTGTATTTTATTTAAAGTAAAAAATGAAAGAGAATTTCCCTAACAATTTCTACTGATATTGCGAATAAAAAGTTAAAATGATTGAGTTGCCACCACGAAGCAACTGAAAATTATAAATATTTATGATAATCTGATTTATTTATTTCGATAAAACTAAAATGCCTTCTTTAAAAGTATCTAAAAGAATATTTTCACAAAGTTAGGCGTTTGGGGAAATTAGTTATATTTTCGAAATGTTTCTACCTTTTCGGTTTATTTAAAATAAATGTAAATGTGAAATTTTAAGATAATGTGAAACTTTTAAATCGGAAAGTTTAGAGCTGACGAAAACATTCTTTGCGAAAGATGAGGTCATTATAATACTATTTTATACGACCATGGACACAATTGTGAATAATGCATTGTTCGAGTGGCGCCTGCGCAGCCGCAGTAGATTCTAAGGGCCTGTTCACATAGGAGTCCGGTAGCGGAGCGTTAAAGGAAGATGACGTTGAGACGAAAATAAACCAATCATAGGCGTTAAAAATTTCGTTGCTAATCGTTTGGAGATTTGTCATTAGTTAAATATATTTCAATACTTTAACGCTCCGCTACCGGACTCCTGTGTGAACAGGCCCTTGGCGTTACTCGTATTGAAATATATTTAACCAATTACATACCTCCAAACGATTAGTCACAAAATTGTTAAGGTCTGTAACTGGTTTAAATTGTGTCAATACGAGTAACGCTGATGCTGACAGATTCTATGGAAGAGGTCCTTAGGGCCTTAGTCTAGACGCATACGAAAATTTCGCCTTGAGAAAACGGCGTCATCGGGAAGTATATTTGTAAAATCTACCAATGAACATTAAGAGCCTGTTCACATAGGAGTCCGATGCGTTACGTTAAGGAAAAGATGACGTTGAGACGAAAATAAACCAATCATAGACCTCCAAACGATTAGCAATGAAATTTTTAACGCCTATGATTGGTTTATTTTCGTCTCAACGCCATCTTTACCTTAACGCTACGCAACGGACTCCTATGTGAACAGGCCCAAAGGCCTCTTCACATAGGAGTCCGGTAGCGGAAGCGTAAAAGGAAAGATAGCGCTGAGACGGAAATAAACCAATCACTGGCGTTAAAAATTTCGTTGATAATCGTTTGGAGGTTTGTCATTGGTTAAATATATTTCAATACTTCAACACTTCCGCTACCGGACACCTATATCAACAGGCTCTTACTGTCGGTGAAGAATACACATCATGATGACAGCACTTTTGCATGACCAAATCTTCTTATGCCCCGAAACTAAGGCCCTATAGAAATTCTACTGCAGTTGCTACAAGTACCCTAACTATCAGATGACCTAATCCATATATAAGCAGTTGTCGACTCTAAAAATGATTCACGATGACTTGATTTTCGAATGGCTCACGGTCTCAAATGGACCCATAGGGCAATGTCTCGCAGCATGTCACATCTCAACTCTTGCAGATTTTACTTCTTGTTTGGCGAGGAGGGGCAAAAAATTGCATAATTTAACATGGCGTTCAATGAGCATTCTTACAGCTTGTTGAATAAAATGCTCTCAGATTACGCAAAGTCTTTAGATACGGTATCTAAACAAATGTATATCACTAAAATAAACATTCAGGTACAGCCCGGAAAGGTTTATTCAGTATGTAACCCGCATTTATTGACAGAGGAAGACTGCAGTTACGATACAAGACGCTGGCCTGAAGTAACTTATCCTGATATCTATACATATCTCAACATAATAATAATCATTCTCAACGAAAGAATGATTTTATTCTCTTAAATCTTACGAAATATTGAAAAAAAGTGTTAAAATACCTGTTACATACAACTAATATGAGGAATTTTATAAATAAACTTAAATTATTTAACTCAAAATGAAGGTATCGTCCAAAAACACGTGCATACGCATAGGAACTGCTTCTGTTTTCTGCCACCTGATAATGACGTCATCTATAGCACACGAAACTGACGTAGCCAGTGACGTTGCGACGTTTCGCCTTAATGCGATAGGAGGAGCCAGAATGTTTTTAGGAGCTTTCTGAAAAGTAGAAAATTTCTGACGCAAGATTGAAAAAGCGGAATATTTCCCTTAACCAGAAACCAATAAATCATAAGTGACGTTACTTCTGGAAAAAATTGCGATTGGTCAATTTTAATTTCTTATGGATTTTAATTCTTTAATTTGGAATTGAAACTGATATTGATTAATAATATATACTTAGAAAATAAAATTTCCTTTGAATGCATATGAAAATCATTTCTAAAGTGAAGTTATTCTTAGTGCGTGAAATTTTCAGCTATTCTTATCCCATTTAAACGAGAAATGCACAATAAAAAAAATTTTAAGGGATTCTTGTTTCAGTTTGGGGTTTTCTTTTAATAGTGGTTAAGGAAAATAAAATCAGTTTACCCATTCAAATTTTCTTTTAAACATTGTAGTTTTAGTCAACTCGTTTCATTTTTTGTAACATGATAAAATCGAAGGCTTTTCCTTCTATATTTATGAAAAAGATAGGGGTTATGTATAAAATATCATAGAAGGATTTTAATCTGTTCATTCCTGCTCACTACTTTGTCATAGTCTGGAGAAATACCAGAAATTATGAAATAAATTATGAATAAATTGTGTCAGGAATGTAATGAAGGAATTACGTTACATGACATAGATTATTTACTATCTTGACTTTTTGTTTAACTATTTTTGATTACTGTTTATTTAACGGTATCTAGTAAATTTCAAAGTAAAAATGATTCATGTCAGAATGTCACGTCAGAAAATGATTCACGTCACGTAAAAACGTCAGACCTACAGCTTCAATAGCTTTCCTTAATGTTTCACATATCTTTATTTTAAAAACTTAGCATACGTGCAAACAATTTTGAATATGTAAAAATCTCAAAGAAAGCTCAACCCAAAGAAAAACACAGTTCAGTTTATTGATTACGCCAATCATTTTTTTTACCGTCAGCAAAAATTAAATTTTCTAGTTTTTCAAATTTTCAATCCCTGAATAAATTTCGCAAGACATGAAGCTGCTTAACATCCAAAGTAATGATCTATCGCTTCAAATTCTTATCTCTGCTTGAGAACTCCTTTAATTTTAAACCTGTTCCTCCTCTTGCAAGCTCCACCCTAAAAGCTAAGAAAGACCATCAACCGTTTCGCATATTTTCCCCAATCACTCTCTGGAGATGATCGGCGTTTGTGCAACCAGTATTTTCTTCCGCGAAATATGTGGCCAGTCGCGCAGACGACACATTCTTCGATTCGGTATCGATTCTCCAGACTATTGTCATCGTCATCACTCAAGAGCAAACTTTTTACTGTTATGTAGAATGTCCCACTTTACATTCCTTTTTCTTCTTTCGGAGCTCTGAATGCGAAAAAGAATCGATCCAAGTCAAAAACTGAAATGTAATTAAGAAAATGATAAATGAAGATGCTTGAAGCTTAAACATTTCTAATGGTTTTATTTACAGGATGCAAGAACTTCAGACGAATATGAAAATTAAAAACTTTTTTTTAAGAACAAAAATATTTGATTTGTTATGACTGTACTATCTAATACAACAAAATATGTAAATTTTATGAATAAAGTTCTTTTTAAAGATGTTTGATGTTTGAAATATCGTTTGACCCATTCGAGTCAGATTAACAGCTCTAACCTATTCATTATAATAGTATATTATTTTTTACAAATTTCTCGATTAATTTCTTCGTGAGGGTTGTTTTATTTTTGTCATGATTTGTTGTTTTATTTCTGACACTCATTTTTCAAAAGAATGTATTTTCATGATATTCGGTTAGCGATTTGTAAGTGCCAATGAAGGCGAAATCTGGCGAACTGATAAGTCGCCTAACGAAAATTTAAGTGGTCCTAGACAGAAAAATTTCGTAATGATTTTTTTTTCTATGCGTACGTCGTAAACAAAAAAAAAGTTATGCGTAAATAATACTTGAACAATTCGAAATTTAGTTTTAAAATTTTTTAAATTCAACCTTTTGCACTCTAGTCAAATTTTTTATATGACACACCAGCAACACCAAAGCATTTTCGTTATTTTGCTAGTCAAAATTAAAACCTTTTATTTTAAAGTTGGATTACGTTCCTCAATAACGGTCCTTCGGAGAGAAAAAAATTGCCCTGTGCCGCGAGTTATTATTTTGGCAGCGCGCCAAACCCAGTAGCAGAAAACAGTTAAACAGAAAAATACCCAAATGCGTCCAAAAAAAGAGAAAAGAGGTAGGCAAACGATAAGTAATCCTACGTTAATAACCCGCGGTAGTTTCGTTAGAGGAAAATATCTGAAATTTTTTATTATTATTATTATTAAATAAAAAATCTTTATAAACTTCTTTTATTCATTTTGCTTTACAAACTTTTTGCTATAAAGCATGCATTCTGAATTTTATATTTTGTAGTCCGCCATGCTGTGGAATTTGTAGAAGCAAGCACCCGTGTGCATATTAGATTTAATGGTACAAATATAGCAGTGTTCGTTAGTTTTAATTTCAAAACTCGTACATTTCTTTCATTTTGTACTTTTGTCACTGTCGAAAATTTCCTTTTCATCTACTATAGCATTATTTCTACATACGTCAAAATCAAGGGCTTCACTGTCGAAAATTGCGAAATCTTCACAAATTTCTTCTTCCCTTTTTAATGCTTAAAATAATTTGAATCCATAAAGTCAAATGCACTTCGTTTCGTAGTTCGCGAAGTACTAATGTACACCGCACATCGTACCAGTGAGAAAACTGATAGTCGTAGTAGATATATTAGATGCCCTCATAAGAACACCTGTGAAGTTGTAGTACAAAATACTCCATAGGCGCCACACATGTCCGTGCCTATAGAGTGCAAAAGATTAAAGCGGCCTTAATGGTCCAGTTGCCAAGGGCAGTGGGCTAGTGATCTGAAAGTTACTGGTTCGATGCTCGTCGTTGACAAATCCACTGCCGTGTACACTAATGGCGGCTGGTGCACATAAAATCTGCCGTGGCTGCAATGACCTCCAAGTTCTCAAAATTACCCCTGGAGGTGCGGGGGTCAAGTATTCTGGTCTCTCTCTTTTCCTAGTTGGGCTTTATTGCTATGTTGGGCCCGCTGTGTGCTTTTTGGAAGTGTTCTGGTCTCGTGTACTTGACACGGTTCAAAATTACGTGACTTTGGCCAAGTCGGACTCCGACCCTTCAAAACAGGTGCCAGTCAAAACAGGAGCCGCACCTTCGTCGCCCATAAACTTCGGGACTTGATCTGATGCTGCTGTCGGTCAAGTGACATAAGCAACAACAACATCACGATAAAAGCATGTCTAGTTTTAAACATGTCTAACAAACCAAAACTCCTATCTGCATATTTTTTTTTACTTTTGTACATGGGAAAGGTTTTAAAATAAAACGTCATCTGGATTTAAGAAAAATTTTATTTGTAAGTTTGCGGAGACCCATCTTCCTCAACATTAGGGACACCATAATTCAGTCTGGAAAAGCTTTTTCCACGGCAAGCGTAATTCCAGGATGAAAAGAAACTTCAACTTTTTCATCGAGACATCTTCAGCAGCGCGCATGCGCGAAAGACTTTCCTTCGGAAGTTGTTGAATGTGCTATTGACATGTTGCAGTAATTTTAGGAGATCAATCGAAGTGTCCTTGTATATGTTATTGTAGCTATTCTTCAGCTGTATATTGAAATGGATTTTCTAACGCAACTTATCTGATTTATGGCCATACCTTGTCCGTACGGCTGATCACCATAGTTACAAACCACAACTCCAGCAAAGTCATACCCAAAACAACCGTAAGTTTAATAAAAATTGAACCAAGAAATTCTGTCCAAAATTTCAAAGAGATTCCTCCAGAGTTATTCCGGATTAAATATCGCCCATTGCAAAAGATTCCAGTTCCAAAATAATGGATTTAAAGTACAGGTGCACGGCAGGGTACGCACATGCAGTACAGCAAAAAAAATTCAAAGTACAGATATACGGTGGGATGAGCATAACAACAACAGCATAAAAATGTGCAAAGTTACAGATGTACAGCAGGACATGCATAGCAAGTACAGTATAAAAATGTTATTCCTGGCAATGAGATTTTCATAGAAAAGGGCGGTTTGAATTAGTCGATTTTAAAAAACTCCATTGTATGTTTTAAGACTAGAAAATAAAAACATACTTTTTTTTTTTTAGAATTTTGCGTTTGGACCTCCTTTACACTCAGTTTAGTAAGATAAATTAGATGCAATTTAGTAGATGCAATAGTTTACTTACCAATAAAAACGTTCAATGGTTTAGTACTAATGAAACGTTAAATCGTTAAACTAATTTACGTTAGTTTAACTATTTCACGTATCCTTTGATAAGTTATGACTTCTTTCAAAAAATAACAATTACATTGAACGGCATAATGTATGTATTTATATATAACTTGACATTAATGCTAACTGCGGGTTTATGCTTACATTTAAGTGAATTAAATGTTAAATTGCTAGGTGGGTGTTAAACTGTTTATCTCAGATACACATTAACTTACGCATTTGAAGCAAAATTACATACATTTCACCTTGACATCGCAGAATAGCAGAACACCAGTATATTTTGCCACTCTGTTAAAGCCATATAAATAGTATCTGTTGTCAATTAGGGATGTCTTATGTGCCATCAGTGCTCCGAATCTAAAATAAGCTTCCCTCGACAGAAATATACAATTACAAGATAAAAAGAACTTTTTATATACGATGTTTTTAAATTTTCTGTTGAATCATATAAACTTGACAATTCTATGTATTAATAAATACTTTTTTAAAATATTTTGATGAATTATCCCATCAACTTGAAAGAAAATGAAGTTAATTGGAAGTTAACTTGCGTTTAACTTTTCGTTCCCGTCCCGGCCGATAGATCGCTGCACCAGTCTACAAAACAAAATTAACTGAAAAATAATTCAATCCTACTTAAAGATGACTAAAAGTATTAAAATAATTCATTGTCATCGTGTTCTGAGCTATTCCAAAAGTTTCAAATGTCTAGCTAGTCGGGAAGTTAGTTAAAAATCGATTGCAAGATTTGGACTGGACAAACACACACACACACACAAGAAAGCTAGTTAATAAAAACATGGTAAAATTCTTGGACAATATATCTATGAAGGAAAAATTTAATATAATTAGCAATTAACAATAAGAACTATGGTATTAAAGTAGGAGGTAGAAGTAAAAGGAACCATGATTTCGCTATAAAATGTGTATTTAATGACTTCTAAATCCTTTTTTTCTGAAATTGGGTCACGTAAAAATAAAAATGGGGAATAAATAAACATTTATTTGCATACCATTTCACAATAATCAATAACTTGAGAATAGTGCATTAGGCATACATTAACTCTGAATTTTTCACATCAGTTCTTTATATTAAGAAAATAGAGATATTCTAGTTGTAAAAGGTGAGAGTAAATAAGAACGTTGAAAAACTGCACGACGAAACTACAAGGTAAACCAGCGATGTACTTATCAATTTCAACAATAAGTTAAAACAAATTAATAAACCAACTATAAATTAAAACGTAACAATTTCATACATACATAAGCACACAGAACTATCATTATTCAACCTTTTCATCAAATTCTACTAGAAAATAGATCGTCTTATAACGGGGGATGCGATGTATACAAACATTTAAAATAACCTATGAGGTCTGATCTATTTACTATTATTGCATAATTACTGGTCATAAATATCATGAAAGTATTCCAAAATATAACAAAATATACTTATTTAATTCATAACCCAGTTATTTCATCACTTTTATATCATCCACTGGAATAGGAAATAGGAATTGATGCCTCTAATCACAACCAAGCTGGCTGTCAAGTTTGAAAAGAGAAATATTTTCTTTAAAAGGTTCTTCATAAAACTAATATGAAGTTTCGTATGACTGTATCAGAAACTCTGTATTAGAAATTTTGACTAAAACGCATAAATATACAATATAAGAAATGTAATGTACACAGATAAAAATCTTTCTTGATGTTTCACCCCTTACCAGTTGCGGCCCGAGCTGGGTTCGGGGAACGAAAATGGGCAATATTTGAAATGCCCGAACTAAGTTCGGGCAAGAGAAAACTTAGTGATTCTTTTCCGTGAAGATTCTTTTCATATGTTATTATTAAGTTTTCTATAAATTTGTTTTGGGTTTCTTTCAAACAATTGGTGCAGTGATATTCTTATGTAAAAAAATGTCTCTTTAGCTATGGTGTAATACTTTAAAGTACACTCGTGTCCATAAATTAAGGATGATGCCAGCTCCGGAAAATAAAGGTTCAGAAACGAAACAAACGTGACTTATTCATAAACCCCATTTATTAAACAAAAGATAAAGAACAAAGAACATGGTGTATGTATGATACCATTCATAAAAACTAAGTTTTTTTGCTCCCTGGAGTAACAAAAACTTAATATTACATGGTTGGTATGATGATTAATGCATTGTATGTCTCCCATGCGATGAAATACAGTTAGTACAACGCCAAGACATGCTGAGTATCAAATTATCAAGCCCATCTTGGGGAAGATTACTCCACTCAGCAAGCAATGCTCTCCCAAGTTCCGGTACACATGTAGGAGGTGGTTGACGGGCTGCAACTCGTCGGCCAAGCATGTCCCACACATGCTCTATCGGATTCAGGTCAGGTGAGAATGCTGGCCATTCCATACGGGTGATATCCTCAGATTGAAGGCATTCGTTTACGATGTTTGCTCGGTGAGGACGGGCGTTGTCATCCATAAACACAAATTCTGCGCCCATGGCACCCCTAAACAAGCAAACATGTTGTTCCAGAATGATGTCCCGATAAATGTGACCGTTCATGGTTCCGATTTGAACATTCAGATCTGTTCTGGAGCCCAGTATAATTCCACCCCAAACGAGCAATCGTGCACCACCGTAACGGTGTTGTTCAATGATGTTGTCTTGGTGGTAACGGATACCTGGCGTTCTCCTCATGAAAGTCCGACGTGAATCAGACAGCAAGCTAAACCTGGACTCGTCGGAAAACATCACACAAGCCCACTGTGACGATGTCCACATTTCATGTTCTCTACTCCAGGCTAATCGCTGCCGACAGTGAGTTGTCGTGAGCGGAACACATCTGACAGGCCTGCAAGCGTATAGACCAATATTTCCCAAACGTCTGTACATGGTTTGAGTTGAAACTGTGGTACCCGTGGCTGCAGATAGCTGACGAGACAGGTCGGATGCTGTGCTCCGTCTTCTTCTTTTGGCAGTTACTACCAAATACCGGTCTTCATTCGGTGTTGTAACTCGGGGGCGACCTGTACTGTAACGTCTACTGACATTTCCATCATTTTGGAATCGTTGCCAAAGCCTAGAGATGACACTTTGGGCAATTCCAAGTTCCTTGGATACTTCCATCTGAGTACGCCCACATTCCAGGCGGCCGATAATTCTACCACGAAAAAAATCATCCACATGCGTCCTCTGTGTCATAACTATTCGGTTATGGCACTTAGCGGCTTACAGAACGCTTGTGAACAATTTTACTTCAGGAGCTTCAGGAAGAGTAGTGGTAACTGGGGAGGCTAAACAATAATAACAATGGACTGTATAGAAAACTTAAAAAACAAACTTTATTGATGATGGGACCGGAGGTCCGCTCGGCTCGCAGCCTAAAACACAACTGACGTTTCTCACCAAATCTTAGCTCTGAATACAAACGGCGGACGCCTAGGCGCTCGCCAATAGGATACATAATGGCGTATAGAATAAGGCGGCCTTAACATTCCCGCCCGGCCTTGAAATGTAGATTTCAAACAATTTTACAATATTCATTACAATATTCAAAGTAACACAAAGCATAAAAAATATTATAAACATACAATAGATAAATGGTATGAAATATCAACTAATTACAATTTTCTTTTTCAATGGGCAAAATACATAATTTGGAAATACTTCTTTTCAGAATGCCTGTGGCAGTTTTGATAATAACGACTCTCACTTTACCATCTGAGTCGCAAATTATTTCTGTGATTCTTCCCAATCTCCATTTGAATGGAGGGAAATTATCATCTACTATAAGGGCCATGTCATTAACTGAAACATTTCTTTTTTCCAAATGCCATTTCGTTCGCTGTTGAAGATTACCCAAATAGTCTTTTCTCCATCTCTGCAAAATATCCTGTACAATTTTTGTGGATAACTGCCACCACATAATAAATCTGGTTATAATAAATCTGCACATAATAAATCTCCACATAATAAATCTGCCATAATAAATCTGGTTCAGGAACAGCGGTTAAAGGACGTCCAATTAAAAAATGTCCAGGTGTCAAAGCCTGGAAGTCGTTCGGGTCGGACGACAGAGGCAAAATGGGTCTAGAATTTAGAACTGCTTCAATATGAACCAACACGGTTAACAGTTCCTCATATGTTAATCGCGCATTTCCCACCACGCGCTGTAAATGATGCTTAACGTATTCGACGCAGGCTTCCCATTGGCCTTCAAAATTTGGTAACCTAGGAGGAATGAACTTCCACGAAATGCCTTCTGAAGATAAGTAAGAGCTAACCTGATCATTTAAATTTGCAACCAATTGAAAGAGCCTTTTGAGTTCAGCATTAGCCTCAATAAAGTTACCTGCATTATCTGAATAAACAAAGGCACTTTTGCCTCTTCTCGCAAACAATCTTTTAAGGCAAGCAATGAATGCTTCCGAAGTAAGGTCGTAAACTAACTCAATATGCATTGCCTTGGTGACAAAACAAATAAATATCGCTATATACACTCTGTACAAATTATTTTTCCTCTGATTTTTATTTTTTATTAACAGTGGACCACAGAAATCCACTCCAACATGATTGAAGGGGGGAGAACATGTAGTTCTCCCCTTAGGGAGAGTTCCCATAATCTGAGTTACTGCAAGGGGTTTGGCTTTGAAGCAAATAATACACTCGCGAACAATTTTCCTTGCAATACTTCTGCCATTTATGGGCCAAAACCGATGTCTTATACTGTGCAAAAGGGACTGTGGTCCAAGATGATAAAATTTATTATGAATATGCAACATAAATGGTACGTAAATTTAGATTTTGCTGGTAAAACAATGGGATGTTTAGCACCGTAATCTAATTCGGAATTGCCCAATCTTCCACCTACGCGAATGATTCCCTGGTCATCAACAAATGGGTTAAGAGATTTTAACTTACTCTTGCCGAACACAGGTTCATTTCGAAGAAGCCTTTTGAGATCATCTGAAAATTCTCTTACCTGGACCATTCTGATTAAACACTGCTCTGTGTTTTGTAGCTCTTCCGAAGTTAATGGTCCCGTGCGCTAACTATGAGGAT
Source organism: Dolomedes plantarius (assembly GCA_907164885.2). Taxonomy (NCBI): domain Eukaryota; kingdom Metazoa; phylum Arthropoda; class Arachnida; order Araneae; family Dolomedidae; genus Dolomedes; species Dolomedes plantarius. The sequence continues at coordinate 66,657,356 of OU015499.1, read as the reverse complement.
TTTTGGCAATCCAGGAAAACCTTAAAATAAAACTAAAAATACTAATAATAAGTTAGGGTCTTAAGAAAGATTTATAAATGAGCATTTTGTTACTAAAGTTCAATTTACTATTTCGAGAAATTAAGGGGTAAAGTTGTCTTTTAGCATTACGAAATTTATTACGATTATTAGCAATTTTACTTCTTTGCCACCATTCCTAATATACCCCTCTCTTAGGGCCTGTTCACATAGGAGACCGTTGCGTTGCGTTAAGGAAAAGATGACGTTGAGACGAAAATAAACCAATCATATGCCTCCAAACGATTATCAATGAAATTTTTAACGCCTATGATTGGTTTATTTTCGTCTCAACGTCATCTTTTCCTTAACGCTACGCAACGGACTTCTATGTGAACAGGCCCTTACACTCTCGTCATTGTGACGTAATATCGGCGTCATCTGGTGGCTTCCTGTTATTTACATATTTTTTATGAAGATGTGTGTGATAATTCTACAGGTGAAATTTTTACTTTAGAGTTTGATTTCCGTGTGATTCTGAATTATCCTTAATTTATGGACATGAATGTATATAATTATCCAATTACTTTGGTGTTACAGAATTGTTAATTGCTTATCCTACAAAATATAGTTATGGTGAAGTGTGTGAGTTCACTGCTTCTTACAGTTATTTCAATCACAGTTATTGAATCACTGACGTCTGATTATATTTTCGTTCCCATGATTCCATTGCACATCAGCATTCTCCTTAAGAAATTGTGAAAAGGGTAGCGAAATTCGTTGTGAGATAAAGGTTTTTTTAATTAATATTTTAATTGCATGTGATAAAAAATGACGCAGTTTCTGCCTCCAAATTTGTTGGCACTTTTTGCTCCTCGAGATCCTATTCCTTATTTGCCTCCAGTAGATAAATTACCATATGAAAAGAAAACTGCCGGTTATACTGGTATCGCCGCTTTCGTAAACCAATTCGAGGTAAGACGTGCTGCTTCTAAAGTTCTCAAAATACTGTCATTCGAATGCAGTATGTTACATTCGTTGTTATAATTTATTTTTGTTGTTTTCGCAGTTTAATAAACTTTTCATGTGTGGTTTATTCATTTGATATCAAAAGTATCGTGGACCTTGAAAGGAATGATTATAACTTGAAATGATTTACAACAACATTACTATGCATGAAAATAATTATTCGTTGCTTTTGCTATTGTGTTCAGGTTAATGATTATAGTTTAAATTGCTCATAGAGATCACATCATTTGAAGTTTTTTTCAGACGTTTAGAATGATAGGAATTTTTCTGGGAGTTATGTTCATGGCGTTGTATTGCTCATTAATTTTCGCTTCTACAGCCATGGAAAAGGAATTGCTTAGAAATTATTGAAATAAGGGAGCATTGGATGAGAAAAAAAAATTCATGCTTATTTACCTTAATAAACTTTCTTTAAAGGTATAGAGGAAGTTATCAAGATCATTATCTTAAATCGACGACTCAATTAAATTGGCTTGTTTATATATTTGTCTGTACATAAGCTCTTTAGTAGTATTGATTTTAAATGTTCATCAATTTATCAGTATTAAATATAAATATATATATTACATATCTTATTTCCTAATAATTATGGGAATAAAATTAAGAAAGCCTTTTTTTTTTTTAACTATACCATTTTTGAAAATGTATCCTAGTTTTTTATTAATTATGGTAAACTATGGTTTATTATTGTATAAGAATTTCAATTTCTTTTCAGTCATTTTCTATCAATTTACTAAATATATATTTAAATACAGATGGAATGCCATTTAGAAATTATCATAAAACTGTTTTAGGAGAAAAATTATAAACATTAATAAAATCTTTAACCTAATAAATGATATGTAAAACAAATAAGATTCCTTTTTCACATGGAAATAAGAAAAAAAAAATTTATACATCATCATGGCCTGTATAAAAGTAATTAGCATCACTGATAACATCCATCCTCTGCATAGGGAAAATAGGTGATAAAAAATTCCGCAAACTGATGAACAATTTATAGATTTAAGTCCTGTATGGGATAATTATCAGTGTAGCATGCTTTTAGGTATTATTTCAAATGCCCTTGCTTTTTTTAATTGATTTTCCTGGAATTTGTGTATTCAAAAAAAATAAATTTATTGTCTCTGAAAAAAAAATTATGATCTATTTAATGGTGAAAAGAAATTTGTTTTGTATTTCCCGTATTTAAAGTTTACACTACAGAAAGGCTAAAAATAGTTTGGGAAATGTAATTGAAGTCTAAAAGTATGTAATAAATTTAATTTTGCCTGAAATTTTAAAGCTCTGAAAAAAAACAAATTTACATGGTTTCGTATATTTCTAACTGTTAAGTTATGATATTTGTATTAAAAGCTAATTTCATTTATAAATGTTCCTGCATCAACATTTATTTTGGTACTTTAGGATTATTCAGTCGACCTGTCAACGCTCGCGAAAATGCGCAAATCCTTTGGCGCCATCATAATGAAAAGCAATTTCCAAAATAAACATTCTAAACACATTAAATTTATTATTAATACAATAATATTATTAAAACACATTATTAATAAAAAGAATCAAAACAAAGTAAAAACCTCTATTTTTTTATAATTACACATTGAATTATTCTTAAATCTAACCATATATATTATCAATCATTTCGGCAGCCAAAAATCCTTGATAGCTTTCAAAGTGCAAACAAACAAGTCATTATCCTCGTGCAGTCGCCGCCACATAAATTCGTTTAAATACGAATCCAAGTGTTTTCGGGTAGTTCCGCGGTGTTTCTTGTTTCGCCATTTTGCCAAACCCCACAATCGTTCTATATTTTGTGTATGTGCACCAGTTTCAGGATCCACAAAATTATATCGGCGATTCACTTTAAAGTGTTGGAATCCAGCTGCTTCTGATTCATCAGTTTTGTAACTTTTCTACGAGTCTGAGAAAATTGTAGTTCCTTGTAAAATGTTGTTCTTAATTTCAGCCATGAGAGTTGCTTCATTTCGATTGGGAACCTTTACGATGAAACACTCGTTGGTCTCTCTTCACAGTCCCCGAAATATCCATTGTTCTGGAAGAATACTTAGAATTTCTTAGAAGAAATGATTCCATACTCTTGAAAATATTTCACTGTACTCTCTTCGGTGCTAGGCAAATCTCAAATTCGAATCATTTTGCAGCGGAGTAAAAAAAAACAGTATATTTCAACAAGCTAAAAAACACTAACTCGTGTAGTCAAAGATTACACAGTAAATGTGATAAAATTTGCGGTTATTGGTGCAAAAGCTACTTTTTGGTGAAAATGAATCGGGTTTGGCGAAAATGGTCGACGGGATAATCCCAAAGTACCGTTTATTTTTTATGGATAAGTATCTCAATATTTCTAGATAATGTGTAGTAAAATTTTCGCTACTTTTCCGTTAGCCAGGTGCAAGTGATAATTAACAACAGGTTCTTTGTCCTAATCAGGGGTGGGCTTCAGCCGGTTCGCACCGGTTCTGTAGAACTGAATATATATCAGTTCTACAGAAGCAGTGCAGACGGTCTGAATTCTACCACTGTTCACAAGCCATATGTTTGGGTGTTTTGTTTATTAACTGTAATTCTAGTGATTCATGTGAGTTAATGAACAAAATATACAAACAAACGGGAATTTTATTTATAAGGTAAACATTTAGTTAGTGTGCCAAAAATCTTTCTGTCCTTCAAAATGTCTTCGAGAGAATCCTTTTTTTAACATGTTCACTGTGACTGATGCACTAGCACATCCGCATGGTGCTACCTTGTATGCCGGCGATGCTCTTGGACAACGGTCGACTAAGATAAGTTATATGCTTTATTTTTAGTGGGGCCTTGGAGGTTGATTGAAGAGGTTTTTGTGCCATGTTAGTGAAGCATCATTTTTATATTTTGCGTGCGTGTTTTTCAAATTTTATGTTTCAATTTTTTTATGTGTGTTTTTAAAAATGGTTGACAGTACCAGTATGGCAGGACCTTCACAGCCCAAGAAAAGGAAAGTAAATAAAAAAAATTGACTGAAGCCGAAATATTAGAATTATTAGAAAAGAGTGATCTTTCTGATTATGACAGCACAGACTTCGGATTCTACGAGTGAATTGGAAGGAGATAGTGATGTTGTGGTGGACATCATAGAAACGTCCGCGTCTGGGGATAGAATGTCAATTTTAGTGGCAGCGAATGTGTTAACCGCTTCTCAAAAACAGCACACCATCATTACAAACATGCTTATCACCTATGTCCCTTTAAAATGTAGCATATTTATGATCCATTTAACCATTTTCAAATGGTTGCTAGGTTTGCTACTTTTCATTCTCGCCAATGGTGATATTTCTTAGTTCAAACACCAAATGTGCCCAGGTAGCAGAAAATTGCCAAATTTTCAGACTCTTCATTACTAATTTTTATAAATCTCATTGAAAGCAAATGAATGCAAAAAAAAAAAGGGTAGTAAAATCCTTATCCCTTTCCTTACATGTTTGAATTTTGTCTTTTAACAAAATTTTAGAAAACTAGTGATTGCATTTCATGTTTGAAGATTTCTAAATATGGGCAAGAGAGTATTTAGATATGATTTCATTTAAATTTCAGAAAATATTCTGTACTTTATAATCCTGGAAGAAAAAAAAAATTTACTGGACTTTGAAATAATTTTTTATATGTTACTTATATTTTTTTAGAAATTGATTTAGTGTTCCCCTTATAGGCTGTTTTGGGACTGTGTGCCCTGTTTATCCCCTCATGTGTCTTGCCCTTAATTAATGGCATCCTACCCTCTTAAGTTAATGCATAACAAGCATCAACTGATTTTTTTGGGTAATTCTTAAATGTATGTTGTCTTGTAAATTTTTTTTTTTTTTTTTTAAATATTGATTCAGATAGCCTTCCATATGAGAATAGTTAATTGCCAAGATGATTACGCAAATATTATTGTGATATGAATCGTTCTGCTCTAAGTAAGAGTCGCCGAATAGCTATTCATCTTAAGAGTTCCGGCAATATAAAAGCCAGCAATCCAGTATATCACAAAAGTTTGTTCACAGATTTTTACATCCTTTTTTTTTTTTTTTTTTTTTTTTTTTTAAATTCATATTTAGAAATTTTATATAACAGCCTAAGATAAGGTTTATTTTAGCTTTCTCTACACACAGTAGTTCTTTCACATTCAGTTAGTAATTTAATTTTTCATATTTATTTAACATAACAATTTGCATCCTTTTACCGTTCATTAGGAAATTGAACATCAAGAGTCCTGAAATATCTATGGCCTTTTTTTACCCTAGTTACCAGAATAGAATTCTCATATGAGCTTATAAAAAGTTCTGTCTGAATATTCATATATCTATGTATACATACACACACACAGACACAGTGTGTTTCCCCTTGGCCACCTGTCAATTGTCAGTAGATCACTCTCTCTATCCACTTTTTGTGCATATGGAAGAATAGTGAAATTTTTGTAAGAAAATTAAATGCAATATGATAACATAGCAGAAAAAGTCAGATATTTCAGCTAATTATTTTATATTTATAGGGTATATATATATATATATACACACACACACACACACACACACACATATATATATATATATATATATATATATATATATATATATATATATATATATATATATATATATATATATATATATATATAACACCCTGGCAAGACAAGTGACATCTCAAAAATGCAACATTTGAGAAAAATCAACTTAAGGAATACTATACAACTTGAACTAGCATTACAATAAAACTGATATAACTGCTCTCGGGTAGACAAATTGCAAGAAACATGTGTCATTTTTCGTGCATGATGGGGCACTTCATAACATATTTTTCAATTGCAATCTTTTGACTAGTGTCACTTTTCTTGTCGGGGTGCGAAAATATATACAGTGATTTCCACTTATAAGAATCATGTTTGTTATTACTGTTGATTCTTATAGCCGAAATTTAGGTTTTTGGACAGGTACACACTTGCGCATGCCTATATATACATATATTAGATAATTTACCATAAAATACTCTTTAATTTACGTTAATTATATTTTATTAAAATTATTTTTTATAATTTTAAAAATTCAACTTAATTTTTAGACCTATAAGTAGATACACATGATTATAGTAAGAGAAGAAAAAATCCAATATTTGTTACTACATACCTACTTAACAGTTTTAACATTTCAACTACAGGAAGGGGGCAAGAAAAAGTTTTCTATGGTAGTTTGACGTAATGAAGTGTTCAGGAGGCTGTTTATACCTCTTTCAATACTAATAGTCTCGGATTCACCTTCTAGCTTACGTTTCACGATTTGATAACATGCTGAATCTACTAATGTCACGTTTGCCTAAGTGATAGTGGACACTTTGCCAAAGATTTATGTTTCGGGGTCCAGGATGTGGGAGGTGGGAAAAGTCCCTCTCCCCATCCCAAGTTCATCGCGACCAGGATGTGGGAGGTGAGTCCCTACTTTTGTTAGTCAGTGAAGAAAAGTGAAATCGGACCTGGATGGGTAAAGATGCCCCCAGGTCAAGCTAATAGGACAGTGTTGTGCTAAAGCGTTTAAGGGGAAACTATTTTGTTATGTCTAACAAAGAAAGGGATGAATTTTATGACTATATTCCATCCCATCTTATCAATCTTTCTTTAAAAAAAAAAAAAAAAGGAACTTTGTGCCTTTTGAGGGTTTAAGTGGCTCTTTTGGAAAAATGAAAGCGAAGAGCATAAACTGATTCTTAAAACCGGTGGATTGATTCTTTAAAGCGAAAATTTTAACATGGAAATAATACATTTGTTTTTGTTTTTGCGATATTGATTCTTATAAACGGTTGATTCTTATAACCACTGATCACTATAAGCGGTGGTTATTGTGTGTATATGTATATTAGTTAACCTTTTTTAAACAGTCAGATAATTTAGTTCCATTTCAATATATTTAAGCTGTCAGTAATTCTCAATAATGTAGTTTTCAGTGATTGCTTTGTATTTTAATTAGTATTTGGATGAATTATTGACTAATATATATTGTTTATGCTTGTTTTTTTTTTTTCATTTTAAGGATCCTAAACATACACCACCACCTCTTCGAATTGAGACCAGAGAAGAAAGACAAGAAAGAAAGGTATATTTTCTATAAAATCATTTTAAATTTTCATGATTTAGGTTATTAAATCTATTTCAAATACTGACTTGAAAATAGTAATTTTAAGCTATTGTAGCCATTTATGTTACAATTATCCAAAAACTTATTTATGTGTTTATTAGTTCATTTTGAATTAAGTGAACGTTATAACTGGAAGTAAATAGTGTTTATATAGAGGGGAGGGAAATTTATTTAAAATATATAATCTGAATTAGGCTTTGTTTTCTCCTGTGTTACCTATCTTTGTTTCTATAGCTTCATATAGCTTTGAGGTACCTGTCTTTATAAATTAATGAGTATTAAAGGTATATATCTAAGTAATGACTAGGATGAATTTTCTTTTTTCAACAATATTTTCTACTTGTATTTGTACATTTAATGCCTGTGTAGACATACGGAGAAGTATAATTAAAAATATTATTTAATAATGGAAGACATATTTGCAATATTCTTATAATTGAAAATTACAGTCATGCGTTCCTGTAATATTTCATTGATTCCAAGCTATGAAGTTTTATCTCATGAGGATAGAAAATTTTATTAGTTATTTTCAGTTTTCCTGAATTATTGTAGTCAGTTTTTGTTAGATTTAACTAATAATCTTTTTGTTAATCTTTGTCAGATTTAACTAATAATCTTTTATATAATCTTTTTGTTAAAATATTGACGATTCCTATATAATCGGAATTTTCCTATTCATTATAAAGAAATAAAGGTTTAAAATGTATTCTTTATGTAAAGGACATAAAATGAAAATTGAAATATTTATAACCTAGTGTTTTGTCCTTTATACATTTATTGAATAATAAAGGGAAAGAAGTCTTTCAAATAAAAATTTCTCAGATTTTACCAAATTGTGATTTATCTGTAAACAGCTGATTAAAAATTTGTATCGATTGAATGATTTTTGGTTGTATCTTTGAAATTGAACTAAAATAAGTTTCATTATAAGTTTTAAATTATCTATGTGATATTGACCTATAATATATTGACTATAAAATATTTATTTCCTTATCTTGTATTTTATCTCTTACTTGGTTAAATACTCAATCTCCCCCATTTGTATGCCTGGGTTATTTATAAAATATGTTGTTTCCCATGGTGGAACACTTGTCACTGAAGACATTCATACTTTATTCACAAGAATTGTTTGTTGCTTTCAATGGCGACACTGTATGGGTGAACAAACACCACCACCTGGTGTCACCTCCCCCAGGGTTGATATCTGGAGGGCTCGTAGCTTCTAATGTCTACTGACCTATTGAAGGATTTTCTGGTCTATGGATTTAACATGCCCATATCTGGCTTAGACATGAAGGTAATTAATGGCATTAATCAGGATTTAAACTGAGCACCTGAATCCCAAAGTGCTATCACTAGGCAGCCTACCTCAGGCCCTTTTCATAATGATATAAATTGTGTTTGTTTTTACAATGATATAAACAAACATAATTTGAGCAAGATAAAATGCATTTATGATTAAACATAATTTTATATATTCAAAGATTTTTTAGAGGTTGTCAAGGATTGTTTAACTCATTAAATGCGGGCTGATAATGTCTCAGATTCTTGTAGAATAACTCCTTAGTTCAAATGCACAAAATTTCAGCTAAAAAGAATGTTTTGTACATATTCTGAGATAGTGGAGATAGTTACATAAGTATTTTTTGTTAGCAAAATTCTATATGAAGTTTCAGCTGTATCAATCTCATATTTGAATAGTTTAGTTTTGTTGAGAAATTATTAGTTTTGAATTTTAAATTCTTTTTCATGACCTACTAGAAGCATTTATATTTCATTATTTTAATATTTATTTATGATTTTGTTTTCTCATGTAGCGCAGAGAAAAAGCTGAACAAGTTGCATATAAATTAGAACAAGATATTGCATTGTGTGAGTATGAACTTTTGAAAAAATATTGTCAAGTAATAAGGTATTTTAACATACAGTATGCTTTCAATTCTCTATTTTTCACGGTGGATACATTCCAGAAACTACTGTGCAAAAGCAGGGGGGGGGTATAAAAGAAAAAACAATGAATATATAAAAATTGGAGAGATGTTCAATCCAATTTTTATTTATTTGATTTTTATATGAAATTTGGATTTGATAGACTGAACTTGAATAAATATGTAAGAAAAAATCCACAAATCTTATTTTAATTCTTTATATGGGTTATTTTTTAACCTGAAAATGTGCTGCAGTCACAAGTGGTTAAAAATAAATTGAAATTATTTTTTATTGATACATACATTCGTATAATATAATCAGTCAGTGTCACTACTAGACAATAAAAGTGCCCATTTACTGTTGTTTTTCGGTGCTGAAAAATCACTCTTCACTGGAAATATTTAATGGCAATATATCTTCAAGTGTACCTTGAATAAAATTAACATACTGTGTTTCTTTTGTTTCACTGGTTTTAAATACGAATTCGGGTATCAGACACTGTGATTTTTTTATTTTTTTTAGTTCTTTATATGATTCTTCATAACATGTCGTAATCACTTTTAAGTCACATTGGAATGGCACAGTTCGTTTGACATTGTCATCATTTATAAGAAAATTTATTCTTAGTTTATAGGCTAGTTGGAGGCCTAGAATTGCACTTGCAAGTAGTGGAACCACTTGATCACCACTACTATAAACTAACATGGGATCATCTACATTCTCTGAAATATACTCTGATAACATTGCACACAATATAGCTACAGTGGAATGCAATATTTTTTATTCTTTATAGATTTTAAGCCATGTTAAAGTTATAAAATAAAAATAAAAACAATGTAAAAAAAAAAAAAAAAATCTGTTCTTTTTCTTGGACCATGTTATTTTAAAACCATACAAAAAGATAATAGGATGTATTAAAAAATGGACATATAATAAAAGTTAAAAGGGTTTTTTAAATCAAAAAAATCCTTTTAATATTTTGTTATATTCTTGCAATATTTTAAAGTGTTTCCAAATAAATATTTTAATTAAAAAATAAACTTATTTAAAAACCATTTAAAATATTTTTTCTTCAAATTTATTAGATTGATTAAAAAATAGTACTATTATTTTATAATTCTTACATGTTTAAAAATATTGAAAAAAAATTTTTTCATCCTTTATATTTGATTTTTGCTTTTAAAGTTGAATAAAATGAAATTCAGAGTTAATTTTATGAAATATATTTATTTTGTTTATAGATATTTTATTAAGAATTTTTAATGTAATACATGCTTATGTGATTGTGATTTTAGGGAGCCCTTCAACTAATCCTGCATCCACATCTGATCCTTACAAAACACTTTTTGTAGCCCGAATTGTAAGTTACTTTTCAATTACAAAATTGATAACTTCATTATAAATATTTTTAGAGTTAGTGCTTTAGCACTGAAGAAATTGTTAAAATATTATATCATCTCACTACAATAATAGTATTCCTAGTATGTTTTCATTTTGGTATGATTTATATTTAGGGAAAAATTAAAAGAATCTCTTCTTGTAAGCTAAGTATTTTTATTTAGGAGATAGTTACTATGTATCATTAGACTCTTACAACTAAAACAAATCAAAAAATATAATTTCCATGTGCTCTGAAATGTTTATCTCTCCTGGAATTTTTGGCATTAATTATTCTTTTCTGTTTAATGAATAATGATATTGTATATGGAATTGAATTTTATGGGGAATTTCGTTAAAAGGGGAAATGTTAATGTAGTTGACATTTTTCAAAAAGAATTTTGTCAATTTTTAGTAACATTAAAAAATAATTTATGTGTGAGCTTTCTCAGTGTTTTGGATGCTATGTTATTTCATGGAAAAAAAATTTGAATGAAATGTAAAAAGAAAAATTTTTTAACTGTAGGATCTTCTGTTAAGGGGGGAGATCACCTTAAAACCTCCAAAAAGCTCAATTTTTTATTATGATTTAATTTTGAAGAATGGAATCTTTAAAAAAATAAAATCGATACTACAATTAAAATTGATTTTATGGCCTAATGCATAAAGCTAATAGTACAGTAATTTATAGAAACTTTAAATGGTTTTTTCAAAAAACTGTTATTTTCAAACTTGTGTGCACTATTTCTTCAAAACTTACGGTCACAAATTGCTAAAATTTTGTACATATGTATATCTAATATGTTTATACAATTTCCACTTAACATTTGGTAAGTAAATAGTACTATTTTTTTTACAGCAATTTTTTGTGAAAAATTTTTATATTTCTTGTACATTGCAATAATTGTACATTGCAAATCTTGTACATTTGCCTGAAAAATATTTTATGTGGAATATGGTAGTTATTTTAGGTTTAGGTTAAAGTATAACCTATGGATAGAATATATACAAATAATTTAATATATATCTGTAATAGTTTTTTACATAAATAATTTCTAATAATCTCCGAACAATTCTGCTTTTGTTTTCTAATAGATAAAGCATTGTATAATTCACCCTAAAAAATTGGTTTAAATTAATTACAAATTAACTGTTTGATAACACATTAAGCTTGGTAGTAAACACAGTGTATTTTTGAGAGTTCAAAGGTGATTCCCCCCCCCCCCCTCCTATTAACTTAATTTTGTAGTACCATTTACTAATTAGTTTGTCTTAATCTCCCATATATTAAGTTTCCCACACTATTATTTTATTTTTAAAAAGTCATTTCTTTTGAAACTTGATTTTAAAATTTTTAAAAGCTATTTTTCAGATATGGTATTTGCCCATTATTTTCTATCTGTCAGTTTCAAGTAAAATTTTATTTTACTAGTTATTCTGTCACTTGATATAAAAATATATTTTATCCTACCCATGTGTGTTAACCTAAATTTCTTCCCCTCAAATTTTGTTGAATAAATTTTGCTTTGTTTGTGTTATGCTCATTGTTTTTTTTTTTTCTTTCTCTCTCTCTCTTTTAATTAGAATTATGACACATCAGAAGCTAAACTCCGGCGAGAGTTTGAGATGTATGGTAACATAAGAAAAGTAAGTACATATTTGATGTTATTTGCAGTTGTTTTAACTTTTGAAATTATTTTTTTATATAAATTAGACATATTATAATTAAATTATGTATTACAAATACTCTAGCAAATGTTCTGTTTGTTTGAGAAACACCTAAAAAATGTAGAAATCATTTTTCTCAAAATTTTTATGTAAAAAGTTGATTCTGAAATTCAATGTATATGTTGCAGGTTTTAGTGAAGCTTAATGACAGTATCTCTTTACCAACTGCCTAGATTATCACTAAACAAAATATTGTTTTAGAAAGCACCCTGCTTTAAACAATCTTTCAAATCCAGTACAATCTATTTTGGTTAATTGGACCACCAGTTAATCGGACCAGCCGGTTATTAGGACCAAAATGATCAAGTCCCAATGTGGTCCAATTAACCGGAATCGACTGTATTTGTATTCAGGATCACACACTTCAGAAACAGGACTTAATTCATGACATTCTTCATGCTGTTGATAAAGAGGTGCCATTTAACTAAACAGTTCATCTTCATGTATGCTATACATAATGAAAGTCGTCTTTACATATTAGATTTTAGTCTCAACACTTTTATATTCATTTGTTTCATAAAGAACTGTGAGATTACACGTTTTTATCTATTGCTAAAGTTTAAATTGTTTTTGTTTACTAAAGCTTAAATTGTTCTCTAGAACCTCTGCAAGTAAGTTTCAGGAATATATTTCAAAGTAATATCCAGTAATAAATATTTTTATACTAGTTTTGGGGATTGTGTGGCTAATTGGGATTTCATGTGGTTTTCTTTTTTTATCAAAGGGCATTATTAAAATATGGTAAACTTGCTATAATATTCTCCAAACCCTGTCTTGCACTTGATGTCTTAGTGTAAGCATCCTACTTGTTACAACCAATGTGCAGTTATTTTTAATGCCATAGCCCTTTATGTTATTTTGCGATTTGTTTGCATCATCCAATGCAATCTTTTATTTTTCTTTATAAATTTTCTCTAGTAAGAAAGTTGACAAAATAATCTAAAATTCTTTAATGGTGGCAGTTTTTACTGGGCAGAAAACCATTTGATAATAAATTCCGTGTGAGACAGTCATGATCAGCCAGAATACGGAAAGGGGCAGGAGTCTGAATGGGGCTGTCTAAATTAGATTATATTTAATTAAATATAACTAGGGGTACGTAAATTTCGCATAAAAAAATATCAAAATTTCACAAAAATAAATATTTATGTAGGAAAATTCAAAAATTTTCACATTTATTAAACGAAATCAGAGTAATACTTACTTGGTTAGGTAAGTATCAAAATTCTTAGTTAAAAGCTAACATTGTAGTATCCTCCAATTTCTCTTAAGTCTTTAGCAATAAGTAATAAGCAAATTTCGAGAGTGAGATCTCTCAGTTAAAGACTGTGGATGGTCTTAAATATGCAATTACTTTAATAAATTAGTACTATTATGAACTAATTTCGCTTAATAAGCCATTTATCTTCGTTTTTGCTGAAAAGTAGTAAAAAATTAATTTTCGCATTTATTCGCATCTATTTCATAGATACGAAAATTACATATCCCTAAATATAACCTAAATTATTTATCATTGATGAATAAAGAAATTTTTAAAAAGTGAAATAAAAAAGGGTGTCACTTAGAAGCTGGAATGATGTTCATAATGTGTCATGTACAATTTTTATTCATTTTCCCGCTCTCATTAAATGCTTTTTTTCTCATGAACTCGTTTGAGTGATGTTTTTGAAAATCTGGACTTCGGAAAGCATTTATTAAAATTAACTTTCATTTATACACATTTGGGTTATGTAGATTTTTTTATTTTTTTTTTAATGTCTGAATTTTGAAAACATCTGGTGTTATTAAAATCCTTGGATTGGGACCAAAACAAAAAATTATTTGAATATCTCTAGGAATCTCAAGGCTCCAAGGTTTGGTTATATTTTTGTTATAACCAAATTTTAAATTGTTAGTTGTTAATTTTGTTGATATTGTTTGTTGTAATTGCTATTGTTTCATTTTAGATTATTTTGTTAACTTTATTACTAGTGAAAATTAATTTATTTTTTTAAGTATGTTTTAAATACAACTCATTAGAAAGAAAAAATTTCTGAATTTTGAAAACATCTCCTGGTGTTATTAAAATCCTTGGATTGGGACAAAAAAAAATTAATATGAATATGCTCTTGGAATTTCAAAGCTCCAAGGTGGTAGTTCAAGTTAGATAACTAATGGGGCCCAACCCTGTTCCTTAAGGTCTATTTTTCCTTCTCCCTTAGAGTGTGCAAGTCCTACTTTTTCTTGCTTTCAGTCTCGGCTGTCCATCTGAATTATTGGGTTGTAAAAATTTATTTTTGATGAATAAAGAAATCCTTAAAAGCAGCCTTTTATAATAGTTAAGCTTACTTTGATTTTTAACATAAGCGTAGAGGTAACAATTAAAAAGAGACTTTTTAAAGGAATTTTTATGATCTTTCTTGTGATATAAATTTTATAACCCTCAGATTATTATTTTAAATGCAGACTTTAAAAAGTTACAAAAACAGCTTAAAAATTTAATTTTCAAAAAAAAATTTTAGTGCACACCTACACTATAAGAAGAATCGCCATGCAAAGTTTCATCCCTTTAGGTCCAGCGGTTTGGTCTGTGTGTTATCTGTCTGTCAGTCAGTGAGTCAGTTAGTTACGGAACTGTTTTATATATATAGATTGAGCATGCCTAATGAAATTGGATGATGCAATAGGTACGAAAATTGCTGATATACACGCTCATAGAAAAAAAGTAATGCCAACACGGCTCAGATTGACCTAACCTCGCAGCGAACTTACATATGGCAAACAGAATCTTGATACATATTCATATACCCAATTAAAACAAATTGCACAAAAAAGGAACTGTTTTATATACATAGATTAATTTGATTTAAAGTGTGTTAATCAGACATGTCAATTATAAAATTTGACTTATAAATTTATGGCTATCAGTATGTTGAAGAATTTATAATTTATTGTATATTTCAACAAAAACTCATCATAATTTGTTGTTTTACAGATATCAATCATTTACAACAAATTCTCAGCCAAGCCAAGGGGGTATGCATTTATTGAATATGAGCGTGAACGTGATATGCATTGTGAGTACATGGAATATTCTAAGAAATTTTACATTCTTATTTTTTCTTGTTAGACACCTTATTTATTTTTTTAGTGAAAAAATAAAATCCTTCGCAGTTCCTCATACACACCTATCGTTTCATTGTAACTTTTCCGTTATAGGTAGTTTAACATATACTTCAGTGCCAGTAAAGGTGGGTAAAACAGAATTTTAAAAATGTTCAGTTGAGCACAATTAAGTTTTGACTGACTACATCCCTGAAAATACTTTTGACAGAATTCATGTATTTGCATTGGCATCTTCCCAAAATCTAGCAGCCATTGCTAGGGTTCACATGATTTTTTTCGAGTAATCAATTCATTTATTATGCATTATAGTAAACTTATCTATGAATTTCTGTTGTTGTTTTTTTCATTCTTTGTTGCTGATATACAGAACCATTAAAATACAAGTGAGATATCTGCACATCTAATATGTAATAATTTCCTCGAAACTTTAATTAATCACAAGACTATTTGTTACATGTATGAAATCTGCCCCTCCCTCTTCTTTGTTGCTTTGCATGCAAGTATCTGCATCTTTTATATGCAAGGGTATAAATCACCAGATCATCTTGTTTTTTATAAACAAAGTTACATGCTTTAAATAATAACTCTAATTTAGATGAAAACTTCAGTTATTTAATAATAGCCCCTTGGTAAATTTGAGATAAGATAATTGTCTTATTTTTTTTCTCTGTGAAAACTAGCTGTCAGTTGGAGTTAAAATGCCTATTCATTCCTTGTTCCAAATGAGAATTTTTAATCTTGAATGCTATTGCTTAGTTAGCTGTTGTTATAATTTTTGAAAATTTAACATGTGCTATATTTGTATGTGCATAAGTTATAAACGCATGAAATTTAATGTGAATTTATGTCTTTTACTGCACAAATTTTCATCTTTTCATGTCTATGTTTTCAACATAATTCTTCTTATGTATCACTAGAGTCTCGCCGTTTAATCAGTGAAGTATTATTGTGTATGGTAATTTACCACTGAACTTTTAATAAATGAATTCTCTTAATGAAAGGCATATTAAATTGCTAAAGTACAGAACTTCCAACTTAAGTTTAAACTTTTTTTTTATTTTCAAAATCGCTACTTTCATTTAAAACCTAGTACTGCTTGCTGTTCCTTGGAAAGTGTCATTTGCCGAATGCATTCTGTCAACTGAGTAATTCAGGTATATAGTCTGTTACATTGTAATGTCGTACTCGTTTATTTAAGGAATACATTAACAATCACTTTATCTTATATTCCATAACAGCCCTCCAATATGGCTGGTGCCCAGTACAGTAATCCTTATTGCAACTTGACCTAAAATTCTAAGGAAAACTTTGGTTTGTATATGTATGGTAAGCTGGTTTGGTAAGAACATTTATAATTTGTTTTTTACCATACAAAACACAAATTTTGCCCTTATGTGGCTATGGTCCCAAGTGGCCAGGGTTGGGTTACACACACATTTTGGCAGCATGCCTTTTCAACAAAATTTCATTTAAGTGCTGAGGTAAGCAGCCTTTTTAAGAAGGTAAGATTCAAAATTTCTCTATGGAATCATCACTGTTAGACATTTTAGATGGGTGGTGAAAAATTATGCATGGGATAAAGTTCTTAAATTTGGGATTTTTAGAATGTTTCAGGATTAAATTTTTTCTCTTAATTTTGCATGATTATATTTTTTTATACATTTTATGTGTTAATGAATTTGTGAATTTTTAAAATCGTAGATAGGAGGATAAATGCAAAACTGATATTTTATGTTTGTTTTATTTCTTCTAGAAAAGCTTATCTGAATTCTTAATTAGTGGTATAATTAGTTTTATTTAAATTTTATTCTAACTTTTTAACTGTTGAAAAAATTAGAACTAAAATTATACTTAAGATTAAATTCTACTCACATATATATATATATATATATATATATATATTGGAGTTCATCGTATATAGTAAATTTATGTAAAACGTGAAGAAATAAGTACGTAAGAATATTGTAAGTATGTATTCAAATTGTAAGTATGTTAAAAGGTAACTTTGAAATTTTTGTAGCTTTTCCTTTATAATAACTAAATAACAATATTAACTTTTAATTGAAATGTAGTGTTTTAGTGTGGCATTAATGTATGTTAAGGCATTGTTATTCTGTATAACTGTCATTTTCAAGATAAACGTGTAACCTTTGGATAACATTTTCCATAGTATTTGGCTATTCTTTCTCATGATGGGGTAGGATTCATCTGTTTTAGAATTTTAATTCTTTTAATTTGAAAAGAAAATCATCTGTTTTGTCGTTTAGTGTAGTATTATAAAAGTTAAAATATCATGTTCAGTAAAATATAGATCTTCGTCAGTTATTTCTAAAGCATTGTTAGTCCATATTTTGTCTATCATGTTAAACTGCAAAAAAGGAAGAAAAAAAACTCTTGTTAATAAAGCAGATGTTATAAAAAGTTAATTTTTCCATAATATGCCATGGTTCCCTCTTTCTTAAGAAATCTTTTAAAAATTTATTTTAGGTGGCCCTTTATAATGATTAAATTTTGAATGCAGGTTTAAACTTCTTCAGTTTGTAACTCCTGGATTTACATCAAAGATAAACTCAGACAACATAAGCTTTCAGTGCTAGATCAATTAGTTCTTACTGTGATAAATCAGATCTTTGGCTGTGTGATGTCATTCAAAGAACTTCCTGTATTCTTTGCGATATAATATAAATTCCGTCTGATCAACAATTTGTTCAGTTAGTTCTGTTTTGTTAATTCTGATAGGAGGCAAAGGATAGTATAAAGGGGTGAATATGTGTTTGTCATTAATTGTTATAGAAATTATTTCATATACTAGGGGCTTCGCCCATAGGCTCGCTACGCTCGCTCCTCTGGTGAATCAAGTGAATGAATGACTCAATAGTTGTTTACAGCGATTGAGTCATTCATTTGTTTACAGTTGAAGCTTCTCCCCCCCCCCCCCCCCTCCCGGCAAAATGGATGAAGCCTGGCTATGGGTGAAAAATCAGATCTAATTTCATGCCCTTCTGCAAAGGAAGCGAATGAGATTTTTTTGAAGTATTTCTTTAAAATTCAATTAAAAATTGAAATTTTAAGATAGACTTGAAATGAAGTTTATATGAATGAGAAAGCTTTCATCTTCCCATTGATATAAATATTTTCTTTGTAACATAATAAGTCTGAGAGCATCGAATTTATATATCTCGAAATGCATAAATTTTTCCAAAAAGTGGGTTTTCAATTTTACTAAAAATGTCAGTCTGTTTTAAATTGTTTTTAAACAAATGGGGTCTTGTTTGAAGGAGAAATGTCTGTAGTCTAAGATTGTTTAAAAAAAAAAAATTTCTACAATCCTTTTTTGGCGAGTTATCGTAATCTGAACATGAAAAAGTCAATATTTTCCCACAAAACATAAAATAAAAAAAAAACTTAAAGTCCGACGAATATGAGACATGTCTTACTTTCTTCCCCACATTGTTCTGCATCGATTATTATCGGTCTAGAATAGAGAGAAAAATTACTTTTGAGTTGTGTAGTATAATGCAATTGAATTTCAAAGGTTTGTGAATACTTTTTAGAGAAGCTTCGTAATCTTTCATTAAAGGTTTTTCTGAAATATCTGATGTTTTTCAGTTTTTAGTTTAAAAATAACACATTTGCAAAATTTAAATATGATTTACTGAAGCATATCTGTTTTGTCATCATTAGTATGTAATATACATAGAAGATAAGCTGTCTTCTGTGGCTATCATTTTTAGGTAAAGTAAATTATCAGTAAACACAAAATAAACTTTAAACTAGCTGAGTGGCAACCCGATGTGTTGCTTGTTCGATTTAAAATGAAATGGTTTCATTTCTTAAAGATTAAAAACTGGTTAATCACTTTTAAAATTATATTAGAATTTTTAAAAAACGAAATAATTCTTTCAAATTTTGCTTTTTAAACAAAAAAAAAGTTCATTCAATTAGAAAAAATTCTAAAGGTTTTAACTTCTTATTTCCTAAAACTAGAATTATTTCTGGATTTCAATTATTAAATGACTTGTTCTCAGATTCATTCTCAACTAATAATTTTTCCTTTTGGCAACATGGCTGAATGTAAATATAAAATCTCATGGGGGGGAAAGTGCTTAAAAAAATATAAAGACAATTCTGATGAATTCAAAATTGGTGGCGGAAGAATCCTCATCAGTTGCTCTTTAATTAGAAAGAAATTTCACGAACTTGTTGGAATTATGGGTGAGTAAAATGATAAGTCGAAAAATTGTGAACTCGGCATTCAGTTACATTAAGATACTATGGCGATCAGTGCGGAAAATTTCAAAAGTGAGTTTTGTAGGTACGCTTTTTGAGGATAACTTTTTTTTTATTAAATGTATTTGGTGTATTTTGGAACATCTAGCAAATGCTGATAAATCGTAAAATTAACATTAATAGGTGCAGAAAACCGAAATATTTGTCCATCAAAATTGTCGATTTCGGGAAATTCGGAAAACTTTTTTGGGGGGTGGGGGAAGCTTCGTTTGCAATTGAAAAACATTTTTAACTTTATAAAAATTTGTATATCCTTAAAGATGTAGAGTTGTAGAACACTGGAAATAAAAAATTTGTCGATTTGAGGACGGAAAAGTTGAATTTTGCATGCATAAAAATAGTGGAAATTTGCGAATCGGAAAGGAGCTGGTTCAACCGGAATGCCAGCTCTTTCTGTTGTCAGCTTCTTTTGAGTTTGGTGGTTTTAATTTAATAATTAAAAAAGTTTAAAGCTTTGAAAGTTGAGGATGGTGTTGGTGCACGCATCTCGTCCATCAGTACCAGTTGGGATATCCTGCTATGCTCGGTTCGCGAGATTAGCCTATCTCCATGTCTGCTCACAAACAAACATACGTTTGTTTATCTTCAGCTGTTAATAGTAAGATAACTGCATTAATAGACATTCCTTTTTATTTAAACAGAAAAAGATAAAAAAAATTGGCCTTTAAAAGGGCCCTCATATTTTTTAAAGGTCTGTAAGTAATATTTTAGGATAAAGAAAGAATGGGAACCATGCATGTGTAATGAAACATTTACATATTATTTTTCCTTTTAATTAAAAGTGTAAAATACTGAATATTACCAATCAGGAGATTTATAAATAAATATTTTTTTTATTTTACAAACCTAAAATTTACTATGACTTTGATGTAGCTATCAAATTTTTAGAAAATTTCATAATAATTGTAAATTTGGTTACATATGAAAAAGAAATCATGACTTAAGAATTCTGGAAACTATGTCATCAATTTTCCCAGTATTCTCATGTTTATCCCTGTTTCATTAGACTCAAATCAGATACTTTGAGCTTCTTTGGCTATCTCATACAGTTAGGTGTATTAAATATTATTAGTTGGTTTCATAGAAATGCCCTTTACATGTAATAAGGCTCCTTGTTTGCCTTCTTGAATATCTTACTTATGTTTGTATGAAATGCTGATAGGTACAGATTAATGTTTTCGTAAATGTCTCCACTTCAGCTTTTAAGAAAGTAAAATGTTCTGACAAATTATTTCATATAATTATGTTTAAAGCATCCCGCTACTTTATAAATCTATAGTTATTCAGATGTTTATGATATCAAGGTTATCCGTAGGTACATTTACAGTAAAATATTTGTGCATATTCTTTCAAGAATGCATCTTCATTTTGTAACTCTATGAACTTTGCATGCACACTAGGCCTTCACCTTAAAATAAAGCAATCTGTCATTACACCTTAAAATCCGGAAATTTTACAAGCTTAAACCTAACTCAGGGGAGGGGGGGGGAAAAATTTTTTGCGAAAAACATGATTTTTGAAGACTAAAATTATTAGTTAATATTATTTAGAAGAATACATATTTTTCTCTTTTATCTAGGAATTTTCAAACAATTTACATTTACTGTGAAATTCTGGCAATTACAAATTAATTCTATGGATATTTTTTTTAATATTTTCTTTTGTAAACTTATATTTAAAAAAGTGAGATAACTTAAGTCAATTAGAATGTTTTCCCTATATGGTATATTTCAAAATATTTATCAAGACATACTCCAACTTTATAACTGAAAGTCTTAATATTTATCCTATTTTCCTATTGGCCTTTTTGTTGATCAAGAGCAAATAGGTGGCTTACCTCCTCAGTGTTAATAATTGTATTAATTGTTGCTAAGACCCTCTGGAGACCTAGTGCTCAAAATCAACATTAAAATGAACCTATTAACCATAAAAAAATAGATTGCTATTCTTTTTTTATATTTATATATTAAAATGTAACAATAAAGTTAACATATATGCTGCATGTGTCTTTTTGCTTATTAAAACTTTTACACTCATGTTATTTTTATCTTGCATTGAAAAATCAACAGTGTATCATATGCATACATCTTCTGCATAGTGCTAGTATCATATGCCATCTGTTCTGATTTTGTATACTTCTATTTTGTCTTTGAAGACTTTGGGAGAAGTTTTATTGTTTGTAACATGTAAGATCTTTTGTTATGTATATAAGTATGCGTGTAGTACATTCACTGCTTTATTAAAGTTAAAAATTTTGTGGACTGAATCATTTGCTTTCAGGTTTCCTGCAATACTTTTAATTTATTACTTTAATATCTCTGCTTAAATTACACTAAAAAAAAATTGCTAACGTTTGTAAATATTCAGTGAATGTACTCATGTTGATGTTAAATATTTAAATAAGTGTTTTGAATTTTTTTCATTTAAAGAATTTTTTTTCTTGTTCTGTTACTTTTTAGTAAATGTGCAGAGCACTAATCTTAAATAAGAGTAAATTATTAGGTGCTATAATTCATTTAGATACTTTTTTGTGTGTGTTTGTGTAAAGGAAGGTAAAGTATGTAGGTCGAATATCAAAAAATGTACGTAGTTTAACACTCTTAGTATATCATGTGATAATGTATAAATAAAAATACTACATATTTGCAACACAAGGAATATGGTAAGATGTGGGTTAATATGGTATATTGTAAACCTCTTTGGGTAAAGTATATAATTTGAATAAGAGGTTTTCTAACAATGATATTCAAGCGAGGAAAACATGAATTAATTGAAGTGAAAGAAGAGTCTTCCCATCTTATACAACTGCCTTTAAATGGGTAAGTTGGTAAGTTTTCAAATGTTAAAATAATTAAGTTTAAAAATAAATACACATTCAAGTTTAAAATCACTCTAAAAATAGCAATACATATTTAATTCTTTGAGAAGATTTGGTAGGTTTCCTTTCCTGACATCAAAAATATTCTAAAATGAAAACTCTTCAGAAATAGAATTTTTCTCCGGACAAATAAAAAATTGCTTATATACCCATTTTTGTATACCTAAAAATTCTTAGTTTTTATCAACAGTTCAACATAGTGATATTCATCTGACATCATTGAAACCCCTTTTAATTACAAGATAAAGTAATTATACATACACACACTCAACCTCAAAATTTTTCATAGTATTGCTTCTGTCCACCATTCAGAAAAGGGTAGTTTTAAAATCATTCATAGTCATTGGGTAATACTGTTTGAAAAATCTTTACCTTTTCTTGACACATTTTGTACATAAAGGTTTTGCTTAAATAAGAGCACAGCTGCAGTATTTCTTAAAAAGAAATTGCATTGTTAAATCTGTCAGTAATTTAAACAAATTTTCTAAATGCTGCAAGCAAAAGTACTGTGCCCTTATTTCTTGCACCTTTGAATTTTTGGAACCCATATATTTTCTGTGGCATATTTGTATGCTGTTTCAGTTTCATCAAAAATGTAAGTAAATCAGGTAAGAATTTTTTAAGTTTTAATTTTCGCATCGCAATAACTTACATGTGGATTATCTTTCTTTTTTTGGTGCATTTTTCTTATCATAGCTGCATATAAACATGCTGATGGGAAAAAAATTGATGGGAGACGTGTGCTAGTCGATGTTGAAAGGGGGAGGACTGTAAAAGGATGGTTACCCCGTCGTCTAGGTAAGTGCCAAAATTTGCTTAAAGATTTAGAATGTTGATTGGGAAAATGTGTTTTTATTGTGTAAATGGTGTTCTCTTATCTATATTTTATTATAAAATTTTGTCCTGATTTTATTATTAACAAAAAAAAACTTGTGGTTTGAAAATTTTAAAATATTTGTTCAACTAAAGTTATTTAATCATGCCTCAAAAATCATATCTTTAAGAGTCATAGAAACATGTAAAGGTTATTTCAAAAATTGTTTAAAAACTTCTTTCGTTTTCTTGCTTGAATCATTTCAAAATATACAAAGGATAGATTAAGTGGGCCCTTCAAATCAAAACACACATCTGTGTGCCGGAGGTAAAAGGGACCAAGTTCATTTTATAAAAGTCGACTGTTTAACATTATTATTCTTATACATTTTTGTAATTTTAAATTATTTTTGTATATTTACATATCCTATTATTGTATCGAGGTAAAAAGCACTAAGTGGATTTCATTTAGTTCCTCTGTAAAATTCAATAATTGTGACTTAGTGCCTTTTACCCCTAATACACAGATATGGGTTGTGCTCATAAGTCAAATTAACGTGTTCAGCAAAGTCACTTATCATTTTAAACTGTGATGTATATTTAAAAAAGGAAAAGAAAACCCATTGTCCAAGTCAATCAGTTTTACTGATTGACAAATTTTTACTGTCAATCAAAATCAAAATCAAATCAAATTTTTTTACTGTCTGAAACCACGAAGAGACAGTTCTAAACTCTTATACATTCTTTACCCTTTTCAATGTTAAATTATTTGAAAATGTCTCTACACACACAAACAGGCAACTTTATACCATTTAGTGTAACAATAGCTCTTAAAACTGCATAAAAATTATTCTTGATTTGTTATTTGAAATAACTAAATTTTAAGAATTTTGCAAAATTATGAAGTGTAAAATAAGACTTTTTACCCCCCCCCCCCCCCCCCCAAATATACTCCATCAAAAAATTATTTAATCTTTTGATGAAAGTACTCTTTAAATGTTTTTCATTTCTTTCATTCACCCCATTTGGTCATTTGAATAATTTTCATCCCTAAGCAGGAATATTTAACATATGATTTCATGTATAACTAAATTTGAATGTTATGTGTGTTTCTAATGGATAAAAATTTATTATATTTACTTTCGGTTTAATAGCACACATTATCCCCTACATATCATTACAAAAGTGTTTCCAGGCAAGTGAATTACCATTTGTAGCCTTAAAACTTCTAAGCAAATATTTACTTTGAAAAACTTTCTCAATTGCTATCAATAGGTGGTGTCTGATCACAAACTTAATGGTTATCCATTTTTCTTAAGTGTTAAATGTTGCAACTTGTATCAGCCTTGTTATATAGATCAGATGAGAGATACTAAAAATGTCCCTTTTATATTTTTTTCCAAGCTTGTTGGTTTAAATATGTCAGGGCTTCTATGTGAGCCAAGGGCTGTAGGTTGCTTAACCCTTCCATAATACAGTACAGCCTCCCAAATCCGGAGAGAGAAAAAACCAAATCCGGTATGTTTTAATAAATGATCAATTTTACTTTTCCATATTACCGATGGATGTCGCTATCAAAATGATCAGTAAAAAAATGCACTTCCTTTCAAGGAAGTGTCAGCAGCGATTTTGAAGGCTTTGAAGTATCTGGGAAAGAAGCTGAAATAGCAGAATTAGTAAAATGTGCAAATAAAGGTAACATTAACTTGGATAAATCGGACATACATGAAGCTCTAGACATCAATGAAAATCTGCCGATCGTCGGTTCTCTGAGCAATTCTGAAATTATTGAAAGTGTGGTAAATAACAAAGGTTATGATGATAGCGGTCATTAAAGTGATTCAGAATGCCCTGAAAATGAAGGAATGTCAACGGAAGACCTGATGAAATCATTAGATAAATCAATATTAGGCTTAGAACACCGGAATTTTATCTTAGAACATGAAATTATGCCACTATATAGGATTTGAGAAAAAATAATTTTTAATAAGCTGAAACTAAAGCCACAGACATTATTGACTGAAATGTTTAAATTATAATGTAATTATATGTTCTGTATTTAGTTTTATTTAATAATTAGACCATTTTACATGTTTTTGATTTTTTAAGTGTGTTTATAATTTTCTCCTAAAATTTTGTAGTGTTTTTTAAAAACCTCTCAAATCTGGAAAATTCCCAAAATTGCTGTTCCGAAATTGCTGTTTCCTGAACGATTCCGGATTTGGGAGGTTGTACTATACTATCCTAATATGTTGGCTGACCTGTTAATAAAGCTGGATTATGTCTGTCCTCTACAAATCCTCCAATCAATCTGCACTGAATTTTCCTTTCTTACTATTGATCACTGCCAAAAGAAAAGAAAAAGAAGAAAAAAAAATTTTTAATTATCTTTTTATAAGTACGGATAACTGTAGAATGATTAAATTAACTTATATAGCTCAGCTTTAAGTGAAAACATAGTAAGTAATATGTAAAACAGTATTGCAAAATTTCGTTCAAATATATTGCAAACTTTTTAAATTATTAGCTTTCTCATTTACTAAAGGAACTGAAAAATCAGTTTTCTAGAAAATGCATTTAAAAATGCTACTTCTGATCTATTAATATAGTTTTTAGTTTATTAAATTGGCCTTAAGTTCTCATCCAATGATCATATGAATAAAAGTAAAGTAGTTTTAGAATCCTAAAAAATTGTCCTTTTAAAATAGAGCAATTTTTTAAAAAATTTTGAAATTTCGCACCAAAACAGCCATTTTAATATAGGGAGATAGATACCTTAAGATATTTTCAATGAAAGTTTTTTTAACGTCGGATTACGTTCCTGAATAAGTCCTTTGGAGAGAAAAAAATTGTCCTGCGTCGCGAGTTATAATTTTGGCAGCATACCAAACCCAGTAGCAGCAAACATTTAAACAAAAAAGTACCAAAATGCCTCTCTTTTTTATTTTTTTTTAATGTAAGCAAACGATAAGTAATCCTACGTTAATACCCTGCAGTAATTTTGTTAGAGGAGACTACCTGAAATATTTTTTTCTTTCTCTCTCTTCACTCGGGCAATCTGGAGTGAATAATTTGTTAACTGAGACCAAAACATAATTACTTTTAGTTATAAAAAGACTAGGTTGTCCCAACATGTACAGACATTTTTGCTCTGAAGAGAGAATTAGTATAATTGATCTTTGTCATGCACAGATGAGTGTTGTGAGCTTTTGTTTTTTCAGTTGAATATGTATTAATATTGTGTGAGTAGCATATTTAATGAATTCTTATTGCTGTTTTTCTTGTAGGTGGTGGACTTGGTGGGACTAGAAGAGGTGGACCTGAAGTTAATGTGAAACATTCCGGGCGTGAAGAACCAAGACCTGAAGATCGCTATATGTAAGTTTATAATATTACTGAAATTTAAGAAATATACCCTTTGTAATTATTATTATTATGGACATTATTTACCATAGTAGTGCTTAAAATCTAGATTCAAATTTTGAGATATGCTTAATTCTATATAGCAGGAATTTATTTTGTGAACTTAAACTGTGATATATTTAGTTTGTGTAAAATTAAGGAAACTAATATTTGAAAATTTCGTTTCTAGAAGTCGCGACAGAGAACGAACTGATAGGCCTGAACATCGTCGCAGTCGAAGCAGAAGTAGAGAGCGAAGGCGCCGAAGTCGCACCAGGTATGTATTTTATTTTATTCCATTTGATAATTCAAATGAATTAGGGAGTTGCTATGAAGTTTCTAAATATATATCTCCTTAAATCTTGAGTACTTGAAGCTGGTCGAATAAATTTTTAGTGGACACAATGTGGCACAAATCTGTTGAATTTTCAATTCCCGCCACTACCAAAAAATAAACACCAGCCGTTCAAAATGGGAATTGGTATTTATATTTAAATGAAAATTCTATTAGTTAACATCTTAAATCCAATTTTTGGCAAAGGTTTTGTAAAAATATCTGCATAATTTGCTTTAGCGTTTACATATTTCAATGCTAACAGATCTTCTAAAACTAAGTTTCTGAGGAAATGATATCTTATATCTATATGCTTTGTGTGGCTATTCTCAATGGAGGATTTTGAAAAGTTAATGGCTTTTTGATTGTCACAATATAGAAATCTTGAAAAGTTTATATCCAATGCATTCATTTTTAAAAGTTCATTTAAAATACAAATTACCCAGACTAACTTTTAAGCAGCTTCAGTTAAAGAAATGTATTTGCTTTCCATTGTGGATAAGCTTACACATTTTGTTTGAATGATCGCCAGGTAATTGTTAAATCGTCTATAAATAAAAACAAATCCACCAATTGATATGTGGTCATCTCTATTTGCTGCAAAGTTAGCAGCACTATAGCAATTCACATTATAATTAAATTTAATTTATATGATTTTATATAATGCAAATTTCCTAACAAGTTTAACAATATATTCCAGTGAGTTAAGCTAGGATTATTCTGGAATTGAGAAAGAATATTTACAGCATAACATATGTGTGAGCGAGTCCTATTAGCAAAAAATGCTATAGAACCAAGGATATTGCAATATGGATATTTAGACATCCTTTTTTATTTCTTCATCTGTATTAGGGCATTGGTTTTTGGATAGAATTGTGCCTACTGCAATGGGCAATGAGGTTATTGGTTATGACTAAACCCTATAAATTTCTCGCATATTCTGTCAATGTAATCTGATGGATGTATCTATAAGTCACTGTCTTTTTCCTCAAATTGTACAACAAGTAATTTACTTATTTTACCAAGGGCTTCCAGGTCAAATCTCTCATTAAGTAGACTTATTACATATCTTATAAAATCTTGATTTTTATATAACAGAATAATGTCGACGTGCAGAAGTAAAACAACCTTTTGCTGAAAAATATAGACACAATTTGCCCACTGTAATTTTTGAAAACCAAATTCTTCCAGAACTACATGTATTTCTAGAAACCACTCACATTCTGACTTGTATAAGCTGTATAAAGGCTGGTTTAATTTGCAAATGTAATAAGGTTTACTTTGATCTGAAAATCCCTGGGGTTGGTACATAAAAATGTTTTGAGGTAAAAGGGCATACAAATATGCACATTTAATGTCTAATTGACAATGACCAGATTAATTTGCAAACCAAAATTGAAAAACATATTCTAATCATTGAATAGTTAACAACAGGGCTAAATACTTCATAATGAATTTCCTCCTTTTGTCCAAACCCATGTGCTACTAATCACATCTTAAACCTGGCTATTTTACCTTTTGAATTGTATTTTATGGTGTAAACCCAGCGACAATGATTTTAGTATTTACAGGTTTAAAAACAATATCCCATACTTTCAGTCCTGCATGACTTTCATTTCTTCTTTCATAGCTTAATGCTATTTCTGAGCTTGGGGAGTTCTCAATGCATCATTATAACAAGTGAGGATTTTAATTTCTAGTCATGCTTTTGATATATTGCATTTATCCAGTTTTACCAGCCCCGAATATAAATTTTTCCCACTGAAATTAAAATATTCTTTTTCATATTCTATATTATGTAATTTACAATAATTATCTGCATTGTTATTACACCTGATTCTTGCATTTGACCCCTCAATCCGATAGTAAATATCTGTACGTGAACCATCTTTCCGTGGAACAGTTTTTCTTAACCATTTAATCTGATCAATGGGGATTGGAGTTTTAAGCTCTGTACTGGTGCTCAATTTCTGATCTAATTCATCAGTTTTAGTGATAATCATTTTATCAGTTTTTCTACACCAATATTGGACTTCTCTGATTCGAAATCAGTTTCTAGTTCAGTATTAACTACAGCAGTTTTCTACTGAGGGTCCAGTATAGCTCCACTGTTAACTGGTTCTTCACCAAATGTTATTTGATAGTTTCCACTATTTTATGCTCAGAAGGAAGCCAAATCCTATAACCCCCTCATTTTTGTGTGTGCGTGTAATAAGGCGGAGCGTAAAAAAAAAGTTTTCGATTTTGTTTTTGCCCTAGTGCGGAAAAGTTGTGTACTGGTGGGTAGGTCACGTCTGCAAAGTTTTGGGAAAAACAAAAAATATCTTCCGTCTCCATTTCGGCCGTGATTTTTAGCAGAATTTTACCATACAGTTAAAAATGTGTATTTCCATTGTTTTGCATGCAGCTTTTCGCTTTTTCTAAAATATAATTCAGAAAAAAAACCCAGAACTCACCACGGGGAGGTGGCTGCATTGCAAGTTCCACCCGTGCCCACCTATCCACCCAACCATACCTTTGCCCTTGCAGTTATTCCGGTTTTACTCGGTACTCGCATTTGGTTTCAAATGGTGGCATACCTTTTCTCGACTCTGTTCAGGTTCTAACTAAACCGTCACGCTTATTTTCTCCACACACAGCCGCAGAAACCTCTGTTACTAGTTTCATGATACGTTCAACACTTTTGGTGTGGCAAGGAAATTTTAGGCTTCCCAGGTGTTGAGCTACAGACTCTCCACTGGAAATCAAATTTCTCAAATCATCTTCTGTCAATTGGGGGTTCCGTCAAATTACATTTCTGCCAATCAATGAGGTCTATATATGAAACTGCCTCGAAGTTGAGTGACGGAATGTTGTAGTGTCTGATTCTTTACTTTTTTCCTTTCTTACTCGCAAAATCCTACGTAGTCCAAGTTCTGCAATGAACTGTCTGTCGTCTGTGATCATTGACAAGATTATTGCTTCCGGGTGGCCGAAATAGCCATTTCTCTGGATAATGGGATCGACCACAGTCTTTTAATCATTTTTAAGATAGCGTGAGACGTTTATTGTCTGCCACAAATTTCGTGGACCATACGTGCAATATGGATTAATTTGACTGTAAACGACATAGGTGGGCACACTTTCATGATGAACTCTGCCAGAGTTTGAAGTTGGTTTGAAGGCTCTGACGAGCTAATGTATAAACACTTTATTCGATTTGCTGTTGTTAGCCAACATGCATGAGTAATTTTCCCAGGGTGCTTTTGTGACAAATTTGATGAGCAGTTTCAATCTGTGACAGCTTGACAAATATCCCAAAGCTATCGCTTGTGTGTGCGAAGATCATTTATGTCAATTTTAGGATATTCGCTCGAAATGTCTACAAATTTCACAACTGGGAGGTTTTTGCAATTTGCCAATACTTTCCCAGTAGGACCAGAACATGCACTAGGGTCACTCGTTCCACCATCCAAATGCTGCACTAAATGTCGGAGTAGCAACTCATTTGCGTGTAACTGGCAGATAAACCAGTGCAAGGGTTTCCCAATGGCTTCCCCAGAAAGGCGAATCACGCCGATTTTATAGCCAGTATTAATGATTGTTCCATCGCAGCCTATTGCTACTAGTTGATGAATGTCAATATTCTCATTCTCCATGAATTGCATCATCATTTGAGAATACTCAAAGCTGATGATGAAGTTAGTGCTATGTCTCCAAGGTACTTTCTTCCAGGTTCCTTAATCATTGTAACGTGTTCTTCCAGGACTGTTTTTTTGGTACATCTTTCCCCCTACGCTCTCTTGCATTAGAGTTTTGTCCTTCCTTCCGTCCAAATTAATTCCCTTCAGTGGTTCCAGCTGTCTTTTATTTCCTTGCTGATATTCTTTCCGAATTTTTTCCTCTCTCTTCTTATTTTATGTGTATCAATTACATTTAAAGTGTCTTTTTTGGTAATCATCCCCAAATCTCCCAAAACAGCGCTTGCAATGATGGCTCCAGCCCGATCTGAAACTCCGGATCTGAATCTGGATCAGGAAATGTGAGCCTAGATGGCGTAACAGATGGCGAAACGTTTATTGTAAGACTTACTGCTTCCGTCTCTTTCTGCTTCCTATCCGCTCGTTTCCTCAGCTTTCAGTTTCTTTTAAGTCAAATGCGCCTATGGACATTTGCCTAAATGCCCGTTGGTCTATAAGAAAAGTTATTTCCATTTTAGGGATCTTTTTATGCTTTGGGAAAGAACATTTGCTAAAAGAAACAAACTTACATGAAAAAATGTCGAACAATTTCCGTGAGTCTTTCACGAAGGTTTTAAGCTTCGTTTCTAAAGTTGTTGTTGACAATGTTTACATGCCAAAATATTTCTTTACCTTTCTGCACGCAGTGTGTCCACTGCTGCCTTTCTGTATTAAGTTTCGAATTACCTCTGTATTTTATTTAAGAACAAAATGGCGAGTTGCATACAAAACAATGGAAATGCACATTTTTAACTGTATGGTAAAAATCTGCTAAAAATCATGGCCGAAATGGAGACGGAAGACATTTTTTGTTTTTCCCAAAACTCTGCATACGTGACCTACCCACCAGTACCCAACTTTTCCACACTAGGGCAAAAACGAAATCGAAAACTTTTTTTTTACGCTCCGCCCTAGTGTGTAACCTACCATTATGCCTTTCTTGGCATGCATATCAAGTTTATGCCTCCGTTGCCTAGGCACATGTTAAGCTTTGAGGTGCCTGACTGAATGCTTACGACCCTCAAACAACTGAAAGTTAGTCTTTGTGAGGTTACCATGACAAACCTTATTCAACACATAGGCATGGCAAAATAAGGCTTCAACCCAAAAGCCATTCCTGAGTCGGCTGGCTTTTAACATTACCTTTATTGCATTGTCTGCTGTATAGTTGTAATGCTCCGCAACTCCGTTTTGTTCTAGTGTCTAGGTGTTTCCTTATGTAGGAACACATAAGTCCATGTGAAGTAGCTCAAGAGGTTTCTTTGAACAAATTTTGCCAGTGAATTTAAATGATTTTCTATGAGTTTTTGCTAACTTACAAGGTTCACAATTTACATGGCTGTTTTTAAGTTACAGATAACTCTAACACTTTCATTTTTGCTTGTTTGAACAATATACTTGCTATTTATGTGACAATACTTATGGTAAAGGTCTAAAGATTAGTACTGGTGGTATTGAAAATTTCATGCTTTACATTTTCAGCAGGATATTCCAGATATACACAATAAAGCCCATTTAAAAGTTTTTTCTACAAATTGCTTATGACCATCTTTAGCATATACAATTATTTTCCCGATAAATGAAGCTCTACCTTTGTCAAGTAGTGGACCTGACATGAGGTTTCTCCTCAATTTCAGGGAATATAAAACATTTAATAAATTTACATTTCTGACTCACTATTATTAACGAATTTCAGACAGACTGTCGGTTCCTTACTGTCAACAGCTGCTGCTATGGATGTTCCCTTGAGTGGTTTGTAGTCTAACAGGAGGTCTTTATTTCAACAAAAGTGCGAGCTGGCAGCTGTATCCAGAATCCAGGTGGTGTTTGAATACCCCTCTCCAGCGTTGGCTTAGGCTATGTAACTGGTTTCCAGATCTGGAGTTCTTTAAGGTTTTAATTTTATTTGACAGTCTTTACTTGTATGTCCAGTCTTGCCACATTTGAAGCATTTTACAGTTCTTTTTGTGTTTTGAAATTTTTAGGTTTAATGTCCTTTTTACTTGAAATTTGTAGGGCAGTAGTTTCTTGATCTTTTCTTGTCTGCTTGAGTCTGGATTCTTCTGCTAAAAGTTCCTTCAAAATCTTGTCAACCTTAAAATCGTCATCCTTCCATCTATAAATACTTTGGACGATACCGTTGCATTCATGTGGTAAAATTTGGATGAGTTGAAAAGATTGATACCATGATGAAATAGACTTTCCAGTATCTTCTAACTGGTCAGCTATATCTTTAAGCCTGGCAGCATAAAGTCCAACTTCCTCATTTTCATTAATTCTGCAGTTAAAAAATTCATCTGTAAAGCGTATAATATGGTGATACCTGGATGCTGTTAGTTTAAATTTTTTCTCAATATTTAGGGTCACATATCTCTAATCCATAGTGAGGCCTCGATTTTCACAAAATGTTGCAGGGACTGAATGTGTCAACAGAAGTCCAGTGCAGTGGCATAGCAGGGGGGGGGGGGGGGGGCTAGGGGTTTTATCATGCCCTGTGTGCCACTCACAGAAGGGCGCCAAATGGTCCTTTAAACTAATTCTATATATTATATTGCTATATGTTTTTCGGGGGGGCGCCAATTAGGTATGTGCCCCGGGTGCCAGTTATGCTCACTACGTCACTGGTCCAGTGTCCTTATCATCAGATTAATGTTGACAGTAACTCATAAACAATGGCTGTAAATAATCACCCATATGTAAAAACACAAAGGATAAGGTATTTTATTTCCACACGCATATAAACAGTTCAAACAATCTCAACATCACAACGCTATTCTAGCACGAAGCTCAAACCAAACACATCCATCTTACTTCATTGCAAACTTAATTATAAAGAAAAACATTACTACGAGTTGCCATTTCATGAATACTGAGCTGTAGCCCCAAATGTAGTTACCAGTATATGGGAGGGTGATAGTTAGCTGAAGTATAAAACCATCATCAGTATATGGGGGGCAATAGTTAGCTGAAATATAAAACCATCATGTCGCTGCGTGTTCAGAAATAATTCTCTTCAACAATGCAAGATTAAACTTTCTATAGTTTAATCTTCAAAACACTGTAAACTAAACAAATAAAAACATAATACAGCTCTCGCAACTTGGAAAGGAAAAGCTAAAATGATTTCCTACAGGAAAAAGTAACAATGAGACGAAAAACTGCCTTACTGAACCAATGTTCTCCTTTTTATAGCAAAATGAGGCATACGCAGAAATACCTAACAAGTTGCTTCTTCAGTGAAAATTAGCATTCACAAATATGTGATTTAGTGAAAATATTTTGATTCGTCCAAGACCACGGTGACACCACAGAGCTATCAGAGTTCTAAATACATAAAATTTTGGGCGCGGTTGGCAAGGACAGCGAGCCAGTGATCTGAACATCGCTGGTTCGATGCCCGTTGCTGACAAAACCACCGACGTGTACACTAATGGCAGCTGATGCATGGAAGAAATCTGTCGTAGCTGCAGTGCCATCCAAGTTCCCAAAATACCTCTGGAGGTGCGGAGTCGAGTGTTCCGGTCTCATCACTTGACTCTAGGGATCCGACATCTATAACAAAACATCGATGCTAATAATACATCGCCCAAAAACCATCGATGTTTTAGAACATCCATTTTTTGGAACTGGTTTAGTAACCTCAAACACTAATGTTACTTCGGTTAGTCGGGGGGGATTAATTGTACTCTCTGATTGGGCTGATACAAATGACAAAATCTTGGTTGCTTTTGCCTTGGGCTACATTGATGACTCAAAATTCTCGTTGTAAATATCGCCATGTTTTTGCCTTCAAATGTCGAGATAAATTCGTGGTATTGCCAGAAGATTTGAGAGACTTAAAGCAAATATTGCACTTCGCCAATTTGTCAGAGGTTTTGCAAAAATATTTCCAAACGGTACTTTTGGGAGACATCTTACTAATAATATCAACGTTAACTTATATAAAACCAGAACAAAACAAAAACTTAAATGGCTGCTCTCGTGTATATACTATTTATAAAATAAAACCCCATGGAAGGTTCTGGAGTGTCAGGAACATTCCAAGCGCTCTGATTGGTTCATTGGTTGTTGATTGCCATTTGTCTGTTTGCTAAGGAATCGTTCCCCCTTTTGAATTCGTCCTTTTCAGAATTCAGTCTTACATTTACTGAGTGTGAAAATTATGCTACGTGGTAAATTATTTTATTATGGTACTTTTTCTTTAAAAATAAAACATCGAGACCACGTAAAACATCGAGCACAAAACATCGATGTTAAAAAAACATCTGCTTCAATAAATCGATGTCGCATCCCTACTTGACTCGGTTCAAAATTACTGGACCGGTGTTCTTCGAGGTTACGTCAGTTTTCAGCCCTAGTGGTACCTCGCCTAAAGTGAAGCTGCTTACTACCCTTAGACAAGACGAAAGTCCTTTAGACTTGGTGTGGGCTTTCCTACACCAAGGGAATTGGAACAACATACAATTACATTGATGGCACTGACATCTAGTGGCGAAAGTATAAAACTATAAGTGACTTCAGACAGAATAAATTACTTTTTTTTTCTCTCTCTCTCCCTAGGAGTCGCGAACGTCATCGCAGAGATCGTCACAAAAGAGACAGATCACGCGACAGAGACAGGACTCGCGAGCATGATGCCAACGCTACTGGAGAGAAGGCAGAAGTTGCTCCAGAGATGGGTGCTGAGGGAGCCCCCGAAAGTGAGCCACCTCGCAAGGAACGTCGCCGAAGCAGGAGTCGAGACAGAGAACGCAAACGCAGGAGAAGTCGCAGCAGAGATCGCAAGAGGAGAGATTATGACCGCGACAGAGGAGAGAGTCGGCGTGAGAGAGATCGTCCACCCAGGGATCAAGATGAGAGAGCCGCGAAGGAAGATTCTGCGGTGCCCGAGGGGAAGCAAGAAGTCTTTGACAATAACGGTGGATTTGAAACTGAATATAATAATTATAATAATTTGGAAGGTGCTCCGTATGAAGGATACTAAATTTTAAAAATTTTACTGCTTCATGTATTATTCATTTAAGTCATACCTAAAATATAAACTTTTTGTTTTGCCCCTTCATTAAATTATAGTTTATGTATACTTCAATTATCATAATAAAAGCATTTTCACTTTTCTGTTAATTTCGGTGATGTTTTTATTGAATTATCAGAGCAAGGGATGTTGTACAACAGAGAAAACAGCAAAGTCTCTGAATGTTTGACACTTTAGGAAAGATTGCTTGGGATTTTGTGCTTGCAGTTCAAAATGGACCTGAATACTCTTATGATATCGAACACATAGGTAAACACTTAGAAAAATCACGCGGAATTTCCTGTAGCAGTCGAAAATCAAGGAATGAAAATGTGGCCTGAAAGAAATTGGCAGGGCAAGGGAAATGCCAGTTTTGCGCGATAAACAGTGAACTTCCTCGGTACGATAGGAGCTATTAGCGATGAGTAGTAAAGGGGGCTACCATACGAACTACAACAGGTATTTATATGGAAACATTTCGTACATGAATTTTTACCTCAACCATCATAACACCAGCTACAAAGAGCCACAGAAAATTTTTAGCAGATGTGGGTTTTTCCAAATTGTTTTGGAGCAATCGACGGAAAGCATTGTGGCCTGAAATGCCCTCTAAACAGTGGATCGAGTCATTTTAATTACCTTCATTATTTATCTATTGTACTAATGGCTGTTACGGATGATGATAAAAAAAATTGGTGGTGGAAGTTGGAGCTAGAAGAAGACAAAGCAATGGTGGCACTTTTTTGGCATCTCACTATAAAAAACCTGGAGGCAAATGAGTTCAGTGTTTCCCTGATCCATAGGCGTAACGTGCTTATAACTTTTTTTGGGGGGGTTGGGGGGGGGCACAAATGGAATTCAGTTGGAGCCCTCCTTGGTGCTTTTACTGCCGGACGGTCCTTAAAATATGAAATATGTATTTTTGAAATTGAATAACAATAGAATTGATTTTTGAGTAGTATTCAAAAGTTATACGGGAAAAATAAATATATAAATAAAATGAGAAAAAATATAGCATCGAATTTTTGTTATGGACCATATTGTTAAAAACTATGTTAAGACTAAAGACGTAATTTGAATCTTCAGTTTCACAGTTTGAAAAGGCGGAAAAAACCAACTTAAGGTTTCTACTTTTTCTGATTTTAACTGAACTTCTATTAACGTTTAAACTTCTATTAAATTTATTTCAAGTTAAGTTGGGGGAGCACGTGCCTCCCCGATCCTACGCCTATGCCCTAATCAGTACTTCCACAAAAGTGCCTAATGTCTTAATAGCAGATGAAGCTTTTCCATTAAAAAGTAATGAGACCTTATCCAGGTGCTCTGTTGACAGATTAAAAAGAACTTTTCAACACTCGACTACCTCGAGCCGGAAAGACAATTGAATGAGGAGTAGGAACTTAAACAGCTTAAAAAAGCTATTTTTTTTTATTCACGATACTTAGAGGAATCTAAAAATGTGTGGCATTCCAACTCGCAGACAACTCCGACGTCGCGTTCTGCGCATCTGGTTCGCGCAGGATTAGGGATTGCCACGGACATTGGAACACCGATTTTCACTACTTCACTTTTCCGTACTAGCGTGGTACGTACGTTTCTCCGCTCCGAATTCACTGCGATGAACTACGAGCCGGGTTTCGTAACTGTAAATTTATGTTATGTGTCAACTTTTAAATAAAAGAACATGTTAAGTTCTAATTGTTCTTATACCTTCTGATGTCCGTAATATGGGAACAATAGTTCCCATAAATTGGTGACCAGAGACTGACTGGACAATTTTGCTTTCGATTTGCCGCGTGGCCGACCAAGCAGCAATCCATCAGCATCGCCCCGGTTTGTCTACAATTTTGGTGAAATTGTGCTTCATATTATCTCTTAAGTGGCTAACCATTCGGAGTACGTCTCAATTTTTCTGGAATTTTTTTTTCCCCGCGGCTGTCATTTGCTATAACTCGCACGTGGCCCGACAAAACGGCGTGTTTGTGAAGCTCCAAAAAATTTTCTTCTCCACCATCCTGATACTGTGTATTGTGTCCTCGTTTACGATATGTGTGGTGCAAGGTTTTATACCTTACAGTGATTATTCTGAATTCTTGAGGCAAAGAATCAAACAGCGATCACGTGTCGCACGCCTATTTTTTCGTGGTGCCTAACTGCTCGGATAATTAAGCCCTAGGACTAATTAAATGGATTATCACAACTATCTACGTGATAGGTAAGCTGTCCCATTATTTTTTTACCGTAAACTCTATTAAACTTACCTTCTCGGTATTGCGTATATATGCTCTTCCAACCCTTATACTTATTTTTGTAATGTATTTTCGTACTGTGCTGTACCAGATATCCCCGTAATTTCCTTACATGCTAGCGTCTCTTTCCCATATTTTTTTGCTAGATTATTTTTGTCATTTTTGTTTTGCATTTTGGTATTGATGTTTTCTTTGCATACTTTATTTCTATACATACTTTTCTTTCCACATGCTTGATTATTACCCTACTGAATACTTATATCGTATAACAACTGTATTTCACCTTATTTTTGCACAATTACCTTTGGCATACGTAGCTGTTGAATTGTATTTGTATTGTTTCTCTCCTTGATTTATATGATGCAACCTTCCGGCGACCCTTCCGCGAATCTTTCGCGCGTCTCCATTAAACCACCTCCTTTCTGGAAAATCAATCCATACATATGGTTTAGGCAAATTGAAGCACAATTTACCATTGCAAATATTTCGGCGGACTCCACAAAATTTAACCACGCCATTGTAGCTCTAGAGTCCAGTGTTTTGGACCCAATTGCTGATTTCGTTCTAAATCCACCTGACAAGGACTAATATAATACTCTAAAGCGGCGATTGATTGAGTTGAATATCGAAAGCCAAGAGTCCAAAATCCGTACGCTGCTAAAAGGTCTCGAATTGGGCGACCAACGCCCTTCACAACTCTTAGCGCGAATGCACACATTAGCTGGCACGTCGATAGGCGATCCCTTGTTAAAATCTTTATGGTTCGCGAGGCTTCCAACCTCTACCCGAACTATTCTCGCTACCCTGAGCGATTACCTCAGCACATTGGCTGCGGCTGCAGATAAAATTCACGACCTGGCACCCCCCGAAATAAACATCGTCGCCAGTACAAAAAATACCAATCAAGGTTCCGAAATTGATTCTCGCATAGATAGGCTCACCCAGCAAGTGAACGAGTTATCGGCACTGGTACGTGGTCGTAACCCACATAAAGGTGCCCACCGCCGCGAGAACAGCCGATCGAGAAGCAGCCCTCGCCAATACAAGGAAGCGGCCAACGGGCTATGTTTCTACCACACCAACTTTGGAGAAAGAGCCAAACGGTGTGAATCCCCATGCTCCTTCCGGCAGTCGGGAAACTTATAAGGCGACCGCCTGATGGCCTACAACGCGATCGCCAGATTAATCGCATCCTCTTGGCCGATCCCTCGTCTACAATAGAATTTCTCATTGATACAGGTGCCGATTTGTCGGTAATTCCCAAATCGTTAGTACCAAACGCATCAGGCGCGTCAGACTTGGTTCTTTTGGTCGCCAACGGCTCGAACATCCCCACTTACGGAACTAAACTGCTCAAGTTAGACCTCAACCCCCGACGCTCCTTTACGTGGACGTTCGTCATCGTGGACGTTTCACAGCCTATTATAGGCATCGACTTTCTGAAACATTTTGGCTTACTGGTCGATGCTCGCAATAACTCCCTAATCGACAATCTAACTAAAATATCTTCGAGAGGC
Organism: Dolomedes plantarius; assembly: GCA_907164885.2. Taxonomy (NCBI): domain Eukaryota; kingdom Metazoa; phylum Arthropoda; class Arachnida; order Araneae; family Dolomedidae; genus Dolomedes; species Dolomedes plantarius. The sequence goes on along the minus strand of OU015499.1, from coordinate 66,617,808 downwards.
AAATCACCTTCAACTAATCCTAGCTCCACAAATATTTCTATTCTCTGGGGAAACTCTAGTTTCGACCAGCTTCTCAAAAATTATCCTCAACTCACAAATCCATCCCACCTTCCGTCCAATCCTACATCTACTTCTGTTTTTCACCATATCGAAACTACGGGTCCCCCTCTGTTTTCCAAACCCCGACGTCTGTCACCGGAATTATTACGGGCAGCACGCCAGGAATTCGAATTTCTGCTTTCCCAAGGCATCATTCGGCCATCGAAGAGCCCTTGGGCTAGTCCCTTGCATATGGTTAGAAAAACAAACGGTGATTGGCGTCCTTGTGGCGATTACCGCAGACTCAACCGTAACCGTTCCGGACCGGTACCCTGTACCACACATTCAAGATTGTACGCAACTCTTGCATAATAAGTCCATTTTTTCCACCCTCGATCTGGCCAGGGCTTACCACCAGATGCCTGTCCACCCAGATGACGTGCCAAAGACGGCCGTCACCACTCCTTTTGGCTTGTACGAATTTGTATTCACTCTTTTCGGTCTTCGCGGGACAAACGTTTCAGCGTTTCATCCATCAAGTCCTTGTTGGTCTTGATTTCTGTGTGCCATATTTCGATGACATTCTCATCGCCTCTTCCTCCTCTGAAGAGCATAGTTCTCACCTCCAACAAGTTTTTGACCGCCTCAAACAATACAACCTTAAACTGAACCATGCCAAATGCGTCCTTGGTAAACCTTTTGTAACCTTTCTGGGCTGTAAAATTTCATCTTCCGGTATTGAACCCTTACCTGAGAAAACGCAACAAATTACTAACTTCCCAAAACCTGAGACCATTTCCCAGCTCCGCAGATTCCTGGCCATGATACATTTTATAGGCGTTTCATGGTACACGCCGCGCATACTCAAGCGCCCTTGAATGAGTTTTTGAAAGAATCTCGAAAGAATGATAAACGTCCTGTGCCATGGACGGACGAAGCGCTTGCTGCATTTAATAAATGCAAGGCTGATCTCTCACAGGCAGTCCCCCTCGGTTTCCACTCTCTCGGGCAGCAACTCTCTCTAATGGTTGACGCTTCCGATTCAGCCATCGGAGCGGCCCTGCATGCAAAAACCACTTTGGGACTCCAGCCTCTTTCTTTGTTCTCACGAAAGTTAACGAACACTGAGCGGAAGTATAGTACCTGTGATAGGGAATTGCTAGCTATCTACTCAGCGATTAAGCACTTTCGACACTCTCTCGAAGGTCAGTCCTTTATAGTTTTTACCGATCATAGGCCCTTAACGTATGCCTTTACTAAGAACTCCGATTCTTGCTCGCCCCGTCAGTTGAGGCACCTCGACTTCATAGCGCAGTTTACTACAGACATTCGCCATGTTCCAGGAAACAAGAATGTTGTTGCAGATACCTTGTCACGCCTGGACCACATTGCGAGTATCACCAGTTTCGACTTCACCGAACTCGCTAGGGCCCAGTCGCATGACCAGGAAATTGGAGAGACGCATACGAGTTTGGTTCTTCAGCCACTAAAGCTTTCCAACGATCTGCAAATATTCTGCGATAGCAGTACCGGCAATGTACGTCCTTTCGTCCCAGAGGCGTTCCGAGAACGCCTGTTCCACTCCCTGCATGGACTATCTCACCCTGGAGTGCGAGCAACCAAGAAGCTCATTTCAGAGCGTTATGTGTGGCCATCAATGGCGAAGGACATCACAGCATGGACTCGTACCTGCTTGAGCTGTCAACGCTCAAAGATACATAAGCACACACGCAGCCCCATGCAGCAATTTTCTCCGCCATCTCATCGCTTCGATCACGTACATCTTGATTTGGTGGGCCCTCTTCCGCCTTCGGAGGGATTCACTTACTTGCTTACGTGCGTGGATCGGTATACTCGATGGCCGGAGGCGATCCCGATAACGGACATCTCGTCCGAGACAGTAGCACGCGCTTTCATCAGTCAGTGGGTTGCCCGTTTTGGAACCCCTTCCGTCATCACCACCGATCAAGGACGCCAGTTTCAAGCACATCTTTTCTCTGCTCTGATGTCACTACTAGGCACGAAGCACATCCGCACCTCGCCGTACCATCCAGCGGCCAACGGACTAGTTGAGCGTTTTCACCGCTCACTTAAACATGCCCTTAGATGTCACTCAAACAACCGGTGGACTGAGGCTCTCCCATTAGTCCTCCTGGGACTCCGCTCCTCGTTCAAGGAAGACCTCCAGTGCACAAGTGCGGAGCTTGTATATGGCTCTACTCTCCGCCTCCCTGCAGATTTTTTCCATCCATCCCCACCCCCTGCAGTCGAACCATCCGAGTTCGTCCAACATCTCCGTAGCTTAATGCAGAGTCTCTCACCATTATTTTATCTCACCAATTCGTGCTCTCATGTCTTTGTGCGCTATGACGGGATCCGGTTCTCACTACAGCATCCGTACAACGGCCCCTTCAAGGTAATGGACAGAACGGCTAAATATTACACATTGCTTATGAATGGTAAGAATTGTGTTATTGGCCTCGACCGTTTAAAGCCAGCATTCCTCACCACCAGCGACTCCCTCACGTCGCAGCATCCTGTGTTGAATCCAAATGATCCTGTCACGACTAGCGTACCTACTCCTACAACTGTTACGAGAGCTTCGCCCTCGCCGACTCCAATAACGACTCCAGTTCCAGTGGCAACGCGTTCTGGTCGACGGGTTCGGTTTAACCCCCGTTACTTGTAACCCTCAGTACCTACGGTACTTGGGGGGAATACTGTGGCATCCCAACTCGCTGACAACTCCGACGTCGCGTTCTGCGCATCTGGTTCGCGCAGGATTAGGGATTGCCGCGGACATTGGAACACCGATTTTCACTACTTCACTTTTCCGTACTAGCGTGGTACGTACGCTTCTCCGCTCTGAATTCACTGCGATGAACTACGAGCCGGGTTTCGTAACTGTAAATTTATGTTATGTGTCAACTTTTAAACAAAAGAACATATTAAGTTCTAATTGTTCTTATACCTTCTGATGTCCGTAATATGGGAATAATAGTTCCCATAAATGTATAATACTTGGTATTTCGTAATTTATAAAGTGTCAAAAAAGTCCTTTGAAATTTATAAACAAACTGCCTCGCCCCCTTTTTAAATGGCTAGAATACTGAACTCTAGTTTTCTTTACCCGTTGGATTTATTTTATCGTTTCACGGTAATAGGAAGTACATTACTCAATTCCCCACGCATTCTTCGTGACCTTGTTAACTTCGTTTTGTATACATGTGCTTTGAGATTGATCTGTTTGTGCGTATATTTTGAAGTTGGCTTTTGTAAGGCCACTAAAGTTGAATCGGATTGATTGAATTTTATAACTGACTGCCAACTTTATTATTCAGAATTATAATTTATCCTTTACGATAAATATTTGTGAATATGGCGCGGTTTAAAACCTTCGGTAAACGTAAGTTCACGGGTAATATTCATACCCGCAAGGGAAAGGTGATTAGTAAACATAAGTTCTGAAAAAATTGATCCAGCTAAGATTCCGTATATGTGTTCCAAACTCCAAGATGATTTTGCGCCAATTCTTGCAGCGCGGCTCGTTCTACTCCCCTCGGGAGAGCCGCCTCGATGAACTACGTCACAAGGGTTGCCTTAATAGTAAGCCGGCCGGTTCAGAAGGGTCAAATGTCTGTATACGGAATTTTTTTCTGCGGTTTAGGTGACCAATTCAGTTCTTTGATTTTTGTTCCTAGTTTTTGTACGTGTTCTTGGTAATTGTATGATTTTTTAATCAGATTTTCTTTAGTATGTATATTTTACTAAGTACAAATCACTAAACAATTTCCTGCTCTCGAGCAAAATGTAGGACATATCTCCTGGATGAGGAGAAACTATTTAAAGTAATCATCAGAGGGCTACCCGCTTGCACCTCCCCTGAATTAATTAAAAAAAGAGATTGAAAATTATGACTTTCTCGATGTAAAGATTACTCCGATGTTCAAAGGGCCCAAAACCAAACGGCTACCCATGCCGTTATTTTACGTCCAAGTTTTAAAAACCGAGGACGTAGCAAGAATTTATAACATTACAGATATCAGGTATGGAGGTGATGATCGAAAAATATGGCGGTCAAAATGGGCCGAGTCAGTGTTTCCTGTGCCAAGGTTTTTAGCATAGTCAGGTCGCTTGCAGACTGCCACCCCGATGCGTCAGTTGCGCTAGAACATCTTTCTGTCTGATGATTGTCCAGTGAATGTCGCCATTCAGACATGCATCTGTTGTAATTGCAATGGTCCTCATCCGGCGAGTTACAGGAATTGTCCGAAATTTCCAAATTCTAAAAATAGGACTAAACCAACTAAGACGTTCACGAGCACGAAGGTGGACTCGGCATTTAGCTACGCTAATGCTGCGCGAAACTCGCGTACCTCTGAATCCTCCCTTGGGGAAAGTCAAAATATGGAACCGCCTAAAAATTCGACTCCAGCTGAAGCTATTTCGGATGCCGAGTTTATCCAAAATCTCTTGGGATTCGAGGCGAATTATGCCCGCGCTACTATTTTCCTGGCCTCTAAGAAGGCCTTGCCCGCCCTCCGGACCGCTTCTACCGGAGTGGACGGGGTCTTCCTCCTTTATGAGAGCATTGTAGTCTCATTATGTAGTATGAGAGTATTGAGAGTCTCATTGTAGGGCTTGCCCGCCACGTTTTTCCTTCATTTGTTGGTTTCTTGTTCGCGGATTAAAAACTCCTGGAATTTCTCCGTTGGCATCTGGAACGCCAACGAGCTGTGGTCGAGGATTGCCGAATTCAGGCGATTCTCTATTGAACATAATTTGGGCGTGTTTTTGGTTGCGAAGACCCACTTTACCCAGGGTAAACCCCCCAATGTAGCGAACTACGAGTGTTACCATGGTGACAGACCTCGTACTTCGCATCGTTCTGCAAGCGGTACTGCTATATATATTAAATGGTCGATTCCTCGTTTTAGGGTCGCCACTCCCTCTCTTACAGCATGCGAATGTACTATGGTCGAAATTTCCTTCCCGGGCATTCATAAGTTAAAATTTGCGACCATTTACGTGTCCCCTTCTAAGCATTATAAACTGCTCACTGATAATTTAAATGCAATTGTCGGCATTTCGGCTAACTACCTTATTGCAAGTGATTTCAATGCACACCATCACTCGTGGGGTTGTAGGAGTTTTACTATGCGTGGTGAGCACCTCAGGCATTGGGTTGACCATAATATGGCTCAGGTGATCGCCCCGCTCTCATTTGCTATGTTAGCCCTAATCCTTCAACAATCGAGTTCGGTATAATCCGCAATATCCCTTTCTCCCATAATGTCGAGGTAATAAACGACCTTTCCTCTGATCCCTTCCCGGTGGTGTTAGGATTCGAAGTGAGATCTTTTAACACCAACAACACTGGCGGTCTCGTCACTCACTGGGATAACTATAGGCATTTACTCTCCCAGGGAGGTTTCCTCAGCTGACCAACTAGTAAGCGGGAAGAAGTTGACCTGGCGGTTGCCAAGTATAGGGACTCTCTCTTGACTGCTTTCACTAGGGCTTCTAAACCTCGCAGCTCCCCACCACATTACTACAAACTTCCGTAGCCCATTCGGGACCTGATCAGAGAACGGAATAATCTTAGACGTGACTGGCAGTTTTCGCGGAATCCTACTCTCAAAACCTAACTAAATCGTCTCCAATCCCGTATCTGGTACGTGATTAGGATCCGCTCTAGAACTCGATGGAATGACTATATTGAATCTCTCACTGCTGCGGATAAATCCATCTGGAGGGCAACCTCTTTAATTCGTAGGAGACGTAAGCATATCCCGGCACTCAACAACCCTAACGCATTAGCTGTTTCAAAAAATGATAAAACTGAGATTCTGGCTAACAGCCTCGCTAGCCATTTACCCCTGAACAGGATGTATTGGGCACTCGTTCCCTCTTGCTAGTATTTCAACAAAATTATCATCAGTTAAGTAATTAAAGTCGCGTTTTTAATAATTTAAAACCTATTACGAACACTTGTTCGTCAGAGATTTTATGTTATATTGATGAGCTCAAAAAGTGTTAAACTCCTGGCCATGATAATATTTTAACTAACATGTTAAAATACCTTTCGACTAAATACAAAATCTGCCTAACATGCATGATCAATAGTCTCTTGAAACTAAACTACTTCCCCAGCTGTTGGATGCATGCTATTGTTGTCCTCATTCATAAGCTAGGATCCGAACCCACTTACCCAGTGAATTATCGACCTATTATTTACCTTACCATTCTGCATATTTGAACTGACTGTACAGGACTTACCAATTTTTACTCTAAATACTTTGGTTCTACTTCACTCACCTTGGAACATCTTTTATGTGAAACACCTAACCCTGTTTTTTTTTTCGATTCTTGAAAAGTACAGGATTTTACCCTTTGATTTAATAACTTTTCCCTTCCTTTCTATCATTTTCTAATACTTGACTGTAATCTGGATGGGGAGCCCCATCTAGAGGTTTTGACATTACCACAACTGCGTTTTATCTTCCTCGTTCATGACCTTCAATGTTTTATAAGTCTATAATTTGTTGTTTTTTATCACCCTTATGCTTCACTGTGTTTATGTATAAGGGTATAGTGATCAGGGTTCAGTGATATCACCCTTTATATATCACTGTTGTTGTCCCCTTTTATACCTCCCTGACTTTGTCATCTTTTATAATAGACCTTTTTTTTAAATTTCGCTGTTCTTATCACCTTATATATCGTTGTTGGTTGTTACTTTTCTTTGTTAAATCTATAGGTTTTGCTCTAGTCGTGCGTTTGACGCTACTTGTTTTCTCTTGACCTTGCGCCAGCAAAATTCAACCAACCAACCAACTGTCATACAACACGTTAAGTCCAAGGAAAGAAGCAGACTTACAGATAAAAATTTATCTAACCTCCGTATTTCGTCATCCGGAATCGAAGTTGATTTTGATGTCTTTGCTGCATAAAGTGCCCACCCCTCGAAAGCATCTCATTAGTTTTTTTTCTTATTTTTCATTGTTAAGAAAACCGATTTTTATGTTTTGTGCAGCGGGGGGCGAAAATTAAAACTCCTTCAAAGATTTGATCCCGAGCTGTCACTTGAGAAGAGAGGTTATTTCTCCAGGAAGATAGTGACACAAGTGAGGATCAACGAGGTCTCACCCCTTTGCCCTGGCTAAAGCCCAGAAAGTGTTGAGGAGGAGATTGTCTCCTATCAACCCCCCACTCTTCGCCAAATATCGACCCTTTCCTCAAAGAAGAGCTATTAGTACTCGAACAGGTGTCTGTTTCTGCTGATTAATGATGGTTTAATGCAAAAGCAGGGAGAAAAGCTAAATATGATAGTTTCAATATACAAAATGAGGGGTACTGCCCAAAATTCTCAGAGTTATTAAAAAGGTTAAAACTGTAAAATGTCACTGGACTTTTCACAAATTTCATAATACATGATTGAGTGTTTTCCGCTTAGGGTCTTTCCCCTAACCCCTGTGTCCAGCGTCTTCCGTATGTTTCAGAATTTTTTCGTCTTCATTCTTTATGCTTCCACCGCCCCCTTATTTTCCTCCAACGCCCCCATTTGCACTCGACGTTACTACTGCCTCCTGAGGGGCGGTATCCCCCAGTTTGGGAAACCCTGATGGTACAAACGATGTTTGTTTGACTTATATTTATAATGTGATTCAATCAACTGCTTGTTGACTGTTCTCTATGTGTTTCTTAAGAAAATTCTAAAATATTTGTGAAACTGTATTTTTTCTGCATGGCTATAAAATTTAAGGTAACATGAGATTTTAAATTTTTATCGCCACAAATTGAAAAAAAAGATAGTAACTTAAGTATGCAGTACTTCGAATACTTTATCTTATAAACATTGCTTATTTGCACCAAGTGTAAGGAATGAAATGAATATCTTAAAATTGTATATTTGCATAGCTATGAACCAAAATCATTGATAGTTGACAAAAACAAAGTACTATCAATTGTATTCCCTCGTACTTCACCTGAACTATTTGAACTGGGGATTAAATTACTGAAGTACAAGGAATAGGGCAGTAAAATACTCAGCTGTGTTGTAGTTTAGTATTTTTATTTACAGAGTGACATATAAATTATGAGGAGTATGCATGTTATGCTTGTATTGTAGAATAATCTGAAAAAATTAATAAAAACAAAATGCAGTGGAATTTATACAAAATCAAAATTCAAGCAAGGCTTCCAGAACTAAACAATAGGTATTACATCAGAAATTTGGTTGCTTTCTTAAATATTTCACTTTTCTTGTTTATATATATATATATATATATATATATATATATATATATATATATATTTATGTAAGGCAAGTCACTTTTTACTCTACAATACAACTACAACATGCATACTCTCATGATTTATATGTCACTCTGTGAATTAAAATACTACACTACAATGCAGCTGAGTATTTTACTGCCCTATTCCTCACATAGAAAAAGATTAATAAAGAAATTAATTACTGTACAATTCCAAAGTAAACAAAAATTTAATATTTGATATAACACTGATATTACGTTTAATTTCCCAAACATTTACATTTATTTGAAATTATTTGTTTACTAAAAATACAGTATACAAAACTCATTCGTGAAGGACTTCTAACAGAAAAGGAATCCACATAGAATAGGTTTAGCTTATGCTTCATTTGCACATGGATGTGTTCAAAGGAGTGTAAATGCATGGGAATTTTTTAAAAGGATTTTATATCAAGATTTAAAAGATTGAACTAAATGAATTCTTGGGCAGCGCTGTATTTATACTGAAGCAGTGTCTGTACTGGTAATTTTTTTGGCTACTATTAATTGTGATGGATATTTTGAATATTATGAGCTCTAAATCTTAACTGAGGATAATCAGGTGAGTACACTTTAAATAATATTATTTTATTTAAAGTTTGTCTATATAATAGTATGATGTGTATATTTAAAAAATTTAAACATTATACTGTTAGTTTTAAACACTATGCTGTTAGTATAAATTTCAGAGATTTGAATGCGGTTTTTTTTTCAGATAGGAAGCACATCAATGTGACAACTATTTTAAAAGCTTTTATTAATGTACTAGATGTATTACCCGGCTTCGCTCGGGATTCAGTTTCTGTTAATATTTTTTTCAATGATTAGCCTCATGGTATGATGTTCTACAGTTTTCGCTAAAGTTCTTTTGCAGTAGCAAATAGCATTAGTTTGTTGTCGGTGCTGTCGTTGTTCATCACTTTCCTCTCCTTTCGATATTGAAGCTCGAAGACAATAGTATGTTCGACGCGTTAAAGTTTCTTCATCAGTCTCACTGCTTCGGATCACTACAATTCGAATTCTGTTACCTTCGAGCTTTTGGGAATGTTTTTTCTTCAGATTCTTGTGTGCGTCTAACTGCATTTCAAATTCTGTTGGATTCGCGCTCTTCTGTTTTTTTTTCATCACATTGCTCATTTCTCAACAATCTTTGACATTTTCCCCTTACTTCTGCAGGATTAAAAGTTGCTCTCCTCTTTTTGGGCATTTTAAAGCATTAATTTACAGCTAGTCAATAACGTTTGAATGGATGTATTATTATAGAAAAATAATCAATAATGTTTGAATGGATTGAGATCACATTCAATATTAAAACACAGCAAATCTGGTAATTATTATAGAAAAAGTATATACACGTATTTCATGCTCGGAATTTTTTCTCAAAACTAAATCGTCTGCTACGTTTCAATGCCACTTTCAGACTTTCTTAATTATGATATACACGTATTTCATGATTGCAATTCTTTCTCAAAACTAAATCATCTGCAATGTTTCAATGCCACTTCAGTTATACACTGAAGTGCCACTGAATTAGGGATAGCAAAGCCTATGCAAATTGTGTAGCGCTGCGCATCATGTATGCGCAAGTGAGGGCGCTGTGGTAACTGCATATATAGCGCGTATTGTGGTAGTTCTGAATTAGTTGTTGGAATTGCCAGTATGGGTAAACTGCCTGATTTAGACGCCTTCGATCGCGGACAAATCGTAGGTGCGCGACGCATGGGCCATTCAATTTCCGAAATCGTCAGACAGCTAGGATTTTCAAGGTCGACAGTGTCAAGAGTATACCAAGAATACATGGATGGTGGAAAAAAAACTAGCGATCGGGCAAACTGCAAAGGACAATTAGCCTTGACAGTGCGTGGTGAGAGACGGCTCAGGCGTATTGTACGTAGCCAGCGAAGCCAAACATTAGATCAAATTACCACCCAGTTTAATGACGGTGCCAGTCGTACAGTCTGTAAACGGACTGTGCAACGTTCGCTTCACCGTATGGGTTTCGGGAGCCGTCGACCTAGGAGAGTACCATTGCTCTATACTCGCCATCGGGCTGCACGTCTTGCCTGAGCAAGAGAACACAGAGACTGGAGTGTAGAGGACTGGAAACGAGTAGCATGGAGTGATGAGTCTCGATTCCGACTACTTAACGCCGACGGGAGACTGAGAATATGGCGTCAGGCTCATGAAGCCATGGATCCTGCATGCCTGGCTGGAACTGTACAAGGGCATGGTGGCTCAATCGTGGTCTGGGGTGTTTTTTCGTGGCACAGTTTGGGATCTTTGGTGCATGTACCAACCTCCCTCAATGCAATTCGGTACGTAAAGTTGCTGGGTGATCACCTCCATAAGTTTATGCTGTTCTGTTATCCGCACGGTAATGGAGTTTTCCAGCAAGACAACTGTACCTCTCACAAGTCCCGGTTGGCTACTGGCTGGTTGGATGAGCATTCCTCTGACTTCTCTGTCAGGAATTGGCCACCTAGAAGCCCAAACTTAAATCCTATTGAGCATCTTTGGGATGTTTTGGAACAAGGCGTGAAAGGCCATCACACAGCACCAAAGAACCTTACTGAATTATGGACAGCTTTAGCCAATATTTGGCAAGCCATTCCTGTGGAACGTTTCCAGAAACTTGTTGAATCTATGCCTCGTTGTGTGGCAGCCGTTATCAAGGCCAGAGGAGGCCCAACTCGTTACTAGGTAGGTATCCCTAATTCAGTGGCACTTTAGTGTATAAATCATCGCGTCAAGGCTAAACGCACGTGTTTCTAGCTAAGTCCTGCAGTATATTTGAGTTTGAACAGGTAGCTTGGGATAGTTTCAATTCATGAAATGGATAGATAACATATTCATTGAAAATTAATGATTTTCCATCCTTATATTTTATTTCTAAAAAGAAACATTCCGGCGTTGCCACGTACATGAAAATAATATATCAATTTCATTCTTGCATGCGCCAATATATGAATAAATCACGTTTTTAATTCATGTCTATTTATTTTTACGGAAATGTTATAATTTAATTGGCAACAATGAAATGTTACAATGGCTTTGAACAAAAATATCCGGTGAAATTTGGAGATTTTTTTTCGGCGATTTTCAATAGCCGTTGATACTTCTAACATAATTCGGGAATGGAACGTCGTAGCGGGATGAAAATAGTCTATAACCGTCGCGCAAGTTCAAGCAATAAGTTGACCAACTTTCATCGCAATCGGATGAACGATACGGCAGCGCATAAAATACGAACAATCAAGCAACAAATATTCACTTTTATATATGTATAGCGATTTAATTAAATCAAGGACATCATATAAAGCTCAGTGTATCATTTTATCAAAAACTTTTTTATGTCAAAATAAATAGCTTTTGTAAGAAGGTTAGATTACTGAATACAACAATGTTAATATTTTACCATTTAGCAAAACTGTTTGAAATATATTTTACTTCATATCCTCTTTATTCGTAATATTTTTCATCATCTGTATTCTTTGCTAATTGCTTTAAAAAGTGGCATTTTGGCTAAAAAGAAAAAAAAAGGCTTCCTGTAATTTAACATAGTTATTTATAAATATATCAAATATTTTTTTTTAATTTCTAATGCAGCGAGCGAAGAGGAACACAATTCTTTCGCCAAGATGTTACATAAGACAAGCAAGAATTCAAAGAAGTACTAAAAACAGAACTATAAAAATTAAAGTTTTAAACAAAATAAGAGTTCCCTTGCATCCCAAGGACGGGAGTAAACAGAACTCTCTTTCAAGGCTGAGCAATGATTGAGGTGGTCCGCAGTCATCACAGCGTCGCCGCAGCAGAGGGGACAAGTAGGCTTGTCGACGATCCCAAGTTGATGCAGGTGAACATAAAGACAGTCATGCCTGGTCGTTATTCGGAAAGTAGCAACCGCAAGATACCTGGGGGAATCCAGGAGCCTGAGGATGGTTTCACACCAGTGCTGCTCTTTTGTTCTTTCCTTTAGTTCGGATATATACAAGTCCCTTATCGCCAGATTGATCTTTTAAGCAACAGATCCATAACAAACCTCCTCAAAAGGAGACTGATAGATCGCACAGCCTTTTTTTTGCCAATTTATCTGCAGTCTCATTTCCAGAGATCTCGCAATGGGACGGGATCCATTGCAGGACAGCTGTTTTGTTCCTATCGTGGAGGTCCCAAAGAAGGGACCTGCATCGTTTCACAGACGCAGAAACAGGAGCCTGGCAGCGGTTAGCAATAGCCAGGATAGCAGCTTGGGAGTCGGAGAAAACTACAGCCCGTTCAAAGAGATGCGGGCGAACACTTAAATGTTGCAAAGTGACTCCCACTCCTGCAACCTCTCCGGCAAATGCAGTTTTCCCAGATCCCAGGAAAAGGTAGTGGGGAAAATGTTCTGAGTAAATACCGGCTCCGGCATTACCATTGGTATCTAGTTTTGAGCCGTCAGTATAAACATGCATCCAATTCTCAGGGGTGAAACGAGTATAGATTGTCTCCATTCCTGTGCTACTCAAAATCTTTGTGCAGTCCTGTGTCTTTGACACAGGTTTTACAAGGTCAAGATGAAACAGAATTTTCCTGACTACCAATGGATTAGTAGGGAGCATCAGGGGCTCAACAATAGTAATAAGGCCAAGCCCAGGCATTTCTCTCGAGACAGCCTGCAGGAAACCCTCTTGTGCTTTTATCCTGCGGGGGTAGAGGTTGGAGTCGGCCCACTGAGCACCATGTGGCAGCCGTATAAGTTTCTAGTACAGTTTTAATGCAAATTTCTTTATAAAATTTCTTAATATTGAAACATAAATCAGATTTCTCAGTTTAAAACATTTAAACCATAAATAAAATAACAATTATAATGTATACAAACATCTGCAATAAATTTTACAATATATAATACTTTAATAAATGGCATTAAATTTATGAACTACATCTGTTTCAGAACAAAATGAGTGTTCTTCCAAAAAGCATAATCTTTTTTTACATTCTTTGAACTAAAAACTTTTGTAATCCAAACTACTTGGTCACAGCACTGAACACATGTCATGGCCATTTGTCATTGAATCTAAAACATAAAATCTAAATTATGTTGATAACCGTTGTAAAAAAAGAATGAAAAGTTACCAAATACATATTTTTCAACAATAAATTTTAGATGTTAGCATCTTAACCTATTAAACATTTAGAAGCATTACATAGAACTACTTGATTAAAAAAAAAACGTGATTTCTCAAATGAGCCAGTGGTATCTAAATAAAAACTGCTGTTAACTTGAGTTAACTCTATGTTTGTCTCCCTATGGGCACCCTACAACACCGTTTCAACAGAAACTACAACAAGTGCATATGGACTCAAAATAAATCCACTTTTCTGATCGGAAAGAGCATCTTACTAGTTTATCATAAAGGTATGACATTAAAACACACTAGAATCATGTTAAAATTTAGCAATGTGTGTTTAAAAACTATACACACGATCCACGAGACAAATATCATCATCAGAACAGTTATTAGAAAAAAACAATGTATGATTTCCTATCCGGCATATGGAGGGAAAAATACCTTACCCGTTTAAAAATGTTTTCCGAAGTGAGCCAGCATATGGTTTCCAGTCTGCTCTAATCCAGAAGTCACGTCGTTTTTCATCTTTCGGAAAACAATACATGCCAACATCAGATCCATTTTGGAATCTGTATGTGCATAGCAACACAACTCACTACAATTTAAAAAATAAACGATAACATAAAGGTAAATAGCTTTGTAAACAAGTTATAGTTGCTACTCCGAATGTTTTGCCAGCCAGAGGGCGTTGCTATCGTCTATCCAAATCTGACCAACGGCCCACGAAATCTGTACGACGATCACAGACCTTCCCACGCTTGGGTTGGGTTGGGCTCAATTTGTAGTGCCTCGGTCAAAACTGTGTTTCACAGATTCCCCCACGCGTGGGCTGTGCGTGCTTTGGGTTCAATTTGCGGCTGGCCTAAAAGTAGAATATAAAAATCAAATTTTGAATTTGAACTTGTACATTGTAAAGGAAAACTTAGATACAATTCTAGGTCGCGAATGGCTTTATAAGATAAATCTCGATTGGAATGCCATAAAAACATTAAAAGTGGAAACTAAATTGAACTTAAATAAACTTTTGAAGGAATATAAAGAAATTTTTGATAACAAATTTGGGGAAATAAACAACCATGAAGTTAAGTTAGAACTGAAACCAAATGCCAAACCAATATTTTGTAGGTTTAGAACGGTACCCTTTGCTCTAAAAAGTTGAGTCGAAAACGACATCGGAAGACTAAAAACAGTGGGCATCATAGAAAAGGTAGAAAGTTCGGGATGGACTACGCCTATGGTACCAATCGTTAAGCCGGATGGTAGCATACGTCTATGTGCGGATTATTCAGTTACCCTAAATCCCAATTTAATTGTACCTCAGCACCCCTTACCAAGACTCGAAGAAATATTCTCAAGCTTGAATGTGGGAAACAATTTTCAAAAATAGACTTCAAACATGCATATTTGCGAATGCAAGTTCATCCTGAAAGTCAAAAATTGTTAACAATTAACACACATAAAGGATTGTATATCTGTAAAAGGCTGATGTATGGGTTAAATGGAGCACCTGCCATTTGGAAGCGCTATGTTGATGGGTTTTTTCAAGGCATAGACGGTGTTAAGGTATTTATGGATGATGCGAGGATTCCCGGAGTAGACGAAAGTTCACATTTTAAAGCTTTAGAAATTTTTTTCAAAAAGTGTAAAGAACATGGCCTAAAATTCAATTTAAGTAAAAGTCAGTTTTTTCAAATTGAGATTAATTTTTTAGGACATAAAATTGATTCAATGGATTACACAAAACTGATGAAAAAATTTCTGCTATTGTGAAAGTACCCCAGTACCTAAGGATGTACAGGAATCAAAGAGTTTTTGGGGATTAGTAATTTTCTATGGGAAATTCTGACCAAATTTGGCTACAATAGCAAATACTCTAAATAACTTAACTAAAAAGGGGATCAAATTTTATTGGTCTAGGGTTGTCAGGATGCTTTTGAGCAAATAAAAAAAATCTGTTCACCTCTAGTGTTAGTTCATTATGAGCCAAAATTACCTCCATTGCTAGCAACAGATGCATCACCAGTTGGTGTAGATTGTGTGTTATCTCATCTACTGCCAGATGGAACAGAAAGACCAATAGACTTTGCATCAAAGACTTTAACGAAAACAGAACAGAAATACTACCAAATTGACAAGGAAGCTCTTGCAATAGTATGTTCAGTAAAGAAGTTTTATTTATATTTAAAATGCAGAAAATTCACCTTGATAACCGATCATAAACCTTTAGTAGCAATATTTGGATCAAAGCGAGGACTCCCAATACTAACAGCTACCGACTTTTACATTACGCATTAACCTTGAAGTCTCTCCAGTTTGATATAGTTTATCGAAATACTAAGGACCACTGGAATGCAGATTTTCTCTGTCGATTTCCCAAAACTTCAGAATAATTAGAAGTTAAAGACTACATTACAATGTTCCAGATGTCGCAAATTGAAACCCTACCTATCACTTCAAAGGATTTGCGTCAAGCAACAGGGAAGGATGAGGAATTGGGTCCACTTTTAGAAGCCTTGAGGAAAGGCCAAAATTGAGAAGGAAGAGAAGCCCAATATACCATAGAAGATGGATGCATTATGTACGTGCAGAGAGTTTGTGTTCCGAAGATATACCAGAAAAATGTCTTGGAAGAGTTACACCAAGGGCATCTGGGTATGGTTAAGATGAAGGCGATTGCCAGGTCGTTCGTTTATTGGAAAAACATCGATAAAGACATCGAAGAAGCTGCAAGAAATTGTGTTGACTGTGCCAGACATAAAGCTGATCTAGCGGAAGTGAAAGTCCATCATTGGGAATACCCGAGTACATCCTGGGAGCGTGTACATGTGGATTTTGCTGGTCCTATATTTGATTATATGTTTCTGTTAATAGTGGATGCGCATTCCAAACGGTTGGAAGTTTATCCGATAAAGAAAACCACAACAAACAAAATCATTGAGTGTCTCAGAGACTGCTTTGCGAGATTTGGGTTGCCAGTTGTACTAGTAACAACGGACCCCAGTTTTCATCTTATGAATTCCGGAGATTTATGCAGAATAATGGCATAAAACACCAAACAAGCGCACCATTCAAACCATCGACCAATTGTAAAGCAGAACGTTATGTGTATACATTGAAGCAATCACTGAGAGCAATGCAAAATTATGATGGTAGTATGGAACAGAAACTACATACATTCTTATTTCAATATAGGAAAGCTCCAAATGTTACGACAATGCACAGTCCAGCCATTCTATTCTTAACACGTGATATTAGAACAAGGCTTGATTTACTTTTACCTGACTTAAAATCAAGAATCCAGGAAAAGGTAAGAAAGGATGTATTTGAATTTCAAGATAGAAAATTCAGTATTGGTGATTCTGTGGCAGTCAGAGATTACCGAGCAGCTAACTCAAAGTGGAAGTTTGGACAGGTTGTAAATCAAGACGGTGCTCTCCACTATACCATTGATGTTCAAGGCGTACTAGTGAGAAGGCATGTTGATCAAATTCGTTCAGTGGGGAATCAAGTGCAAAAAAGTAATTCCATACAAAATGTATTTCGTAGGTTCCCTACTGGAAATTTTACTGAGAATTCCTCAGAAGTCCAGCACAGTGATAGTCCTATCTATCAACAGGGTCCAAATAAAAAAGCTGAAGTTCCAGCTTCCTCAGCAGTGTCAGCTGGTATTCCTGTTCAAGACTCATCACCAGTGAACTCAAAACCGCCATGGACTGAAACCAGTATACCTTCAGGTCAGTCTAGTACACCACCAGTGCACGACATCCCAAGCCATGTACCTAGATGCTCTGGAAGAGTCCGGAGACCACCCCAGAGACTTGACCTTTAATAAAGGGGGAGGAGATGTAGTGTATTAACTATAACAGTTAACGTCCATGGACAAATTAGCTGTGACCATGAGAGTACGCGAAAAACGAGAACGAGAAGTTTCGTTTAGTTTTTAGTGAAGGTGTAGCGTGTTCGGTGAGGATCAATAATGATAATTTCCACATTAAAAAACTATAATATTTATTTAAGAAAACTTAATACAGAAAGTATTGTGCAGCGTCCGCTCCCGTACGAATCGGGAGAGAGTCTGTTTCGTTCTCCTTGAGCGCTGAGAGGGAATGAATTTCATTGGCCGATGTAGGCGCGATCTGGTGGTCATTCGCCAAATTATCAGACACTCTGCAGGGGGTAATAAGATCGCCGACACTACAAGTCTGTAACAACATATCTTGCGCGTAGCATGTAAATAGATGTACCGTAGCGTTGTAGATAGACTGTAATTAAATGTATGTGTAAAATGATAAAGAGTATTCTCTAAATTGACAAACACATAACAGTCGGCCATGACATTCTGGTTTCTGACCTGTCTTTCTTTTTCGATCGTTCCTCTTTCTACCATGCGATTCCCCCTCGGACCAGCTGTTTGCTGGAGAAGGGGATTCGTAACCTGTTCCAGGAATTACAATCCTGTTTGCTTTTCTCTTTGATTTCGTTACTCGCGTCTTACGGATTTCGGACCTACCGCCCTTTCATCCTCTTCCACTAACTTGTTTTTTTATCCCAACCATATTCCTAATTTCCCGTCTTCTAGTTTTGAAATTTTTTTATAATTTCTTGTTTCACCCATTGTTTAAATTCTCCATTATCATTTAAGTTAGCCATGTCACAATGGTTACTCGTACTCGTTCTTGTTAATTAGTTGATTTTTCAACTAATTAATTTTTTTCTCCTTTAATCATTGTCAACACTATTTGTAACCTGGAGAACGATAATCTTATGTCATATACTATCCTTGATGCTGAGGATAAGGAGCTCTTGTTCCCTGGTGTCTCTATAGTCTTTTTGTCAATGTCAATGTCAATGCCGTTACACTGTCATCTCATGGACATGGACATGGACAAAAAGTTTTCGTGAGGTTCCAAATAGGGCTAAGAAAGCCCTTTACCCTCGGTATGAATATGGGAAGCACTGAAACTTTTCACGCATGGTCCAAGAAGAAATGAATCAAGTAAAAAAGAAAGTTATAAAATAAATTAAAGAAGTTACAAAAATAAAAATAAAAATGTTGGAATTTAGTAAGTTAAAGTTAACACAAAATTATATCAGCAAGACATGTCCAAAAAAAAAGTCCCAATATAAGATAAAATAAAAAGCAAAATATAAAGATTAAACTCTCAAAAGTCGAAGACGAGCCACAGAGAACCGCGAGCAGCAAAGATATTAAACGCTGGGATCAAACCCAAGATGGGAAAGAACTATCAAGCAACCCGTGCTTGAAAACAGTTCGAAAAAGGAAGCAAGATGATGAATTTGTATTACAGAGGTTAAAAAAGATCAAGCTTAATTACTGTTTGAGAACAAAATGTGTTCCGCAACCTGATTGGTTGACGAAACAGGATCCAGGAGCTTAGAAGAAGATATTATCAGGGAGGACGGCTCACAATTTGAACATGAGGATTCGCAGAGGCATAATACACCAACGAGACGACACACTACCTTTTTTAAAAAAGCATAAGAGTATGTGACTGCATATAATTAGGAAAAATAGGGAGGGGGGAAAAAGCGGTCTAGAAAGAATTTAAGGAAAACGGAATGACATAAAGAAAGAAAAAAGAAATTTTAAATTATGGGAAAGAAGAGTTGGGAGTAATCCCAGTGTCAAGCACTAGAGTCGCTCTAGGTTTACGATTAAATTCTCTATTGTCATAATCAGGAAGATTGGCAATTTCTTCATTAGGGGTGGAGTAAAGACTATTATAAAATTTAGTGGCGAGATTAATTATAGTCAGGCGAATGGGTTCAATACTTAGATCTTTGTGGAGGGAGTAGTTAGTTTTATATCTATTGGCTTTAGTGATTAGACGCAAGGTTTTATTTTGTGTCCATTGCAATTTCTGGACATGACTGTTAGCCGCTGACCCCCATACAGGGACTGCATAAAGAAGTATAGGTCGAAGTACTGTTTTGTAAAGCAGAAGTTTATTTTCTATACTCATCTCCTGGAACAGGAGGTGGGCGATATCTTTTCTAGCTTTAAAAAAATTGCAGATATTATTATTAATATTTTTCTTCCAAGTAAGCTTACTATCCATGAAGATACCCAAATATTTCACTTCCCTTTTAAAGTGGATGAGCTGACCATAAACGTTAACTGGGGGTGGGGGAATCCTATTGTATGAAAAGAAGATAGCTTTTGTTTTACTGGGATTTAATTTAATACGCCATTTATCAAACCAGCTCTCAAGAATGTTAATGTGACGTTGGAGGTAAGTATGCATATATCTGACATTATGGTTTTTAGCGAGAATGGCTGTGTCATCAGCATAGAGGGCAAGCGAAGTGTTCGGGGTGATGGGGATATCATTTATAAATAAGTTAAATAAGACCGTTCCGAGTTTCGAACCTTGAGAAACTCCCGCATTAACAGGGCGTAGGTCTGAACACTGCCATCTCTGTTATAAGACCATAGAGGTTAGAGTCATAAGACCAGAAAGTTTCAGTGTGTAGTTTAATACATAGAGTTTTTCGAGTGTTGGCAACACATCACGGCAATGTTTAGAGTTTAGTACTCTGAGAAAACATTTTTTTTGTTTTACGTATGTGTGAATGGCACATCAGAGTTAAAGGGTTTTAAGTTAGCTTTTACGCATACTCTTCGATCCTATCCCATTATTACAGAATTTCTGATTATTTGTTTATGTACAAGAGTTTGATTTTACAAAATTGAAGTCTTCTAGAATTGATTATATTTCGCTCTTCGAAGTTATTTTAAGTTAGGTTGATGCCTGTTAGATCTTTGGGCACACCAGAGCTAGGATTTTTAGAGATGGTTAGTAAATTATAAGAATGTCTATTGGATGTTATTGTTTTTTATTATATTTATATTTAAATTATAATTTTGTGAAAAAATTCTGAGATATTTACGTGTACTTACTTACGTGTATTGGAAGAAAATGGAATTTAAAAAAATTTCCTCTTTACATTACGTTTCTATCGTAAATGCATTTAACATTTATTTATATTTAATATAGTTCATTACTGTATGAGAAGAAAAAATAGAAGGAAGTTGATTTTGAGCTTTTAAACTTTCGTCTACGTAATAGTAAGAGAGTACGTTAAGTGATACATTACATATTACTCAAATATTCCTTCCTATTAATTAAAAAAAAATTTTTTTCTGAATAGAATTAATTGAATCCAGCACAGTGATTGTCTTTTCTGAATACCCTCTATAATACGCAATCGCAATGGTATTATAGAAAGGGTTGTTTCAAGATTAAAAGTTGCAGTTTAAGAGAAGGATATAAATAGTTGGTCAAGCTTCAGTTGTAATATCTGTACTTAAAGTTTTTTAGACCATTTTAAAATTTTCATTTATTTTTAAATATTGCCCTTTCATGTGAAAAAATATGCATAGCTTAGTTATTGAAAATATTTTGGAAAAAACTTTTTTGCATGGGAATGTTTTGCATTGGAATTATTGAAATAGATTTGTGGAAGAATGTATGTAAGTTCTCTCTCACCAAGGATTTCATAGCAGATTTAATTAAACATGTCTTGTTTATTGAATATGTAAATCATAAACTCTGATAAAATATTATGCAAAATAAATGTAATGTATGCTCATATTTTCTTAAAGGTATCAAAATTTTACAACTTGATATATAGTTTACTGTATTCAGAATATGATGTTAATTCTCAAATAAAATTTTGTCCTTTATATGATCTATATTAGCAAATAGCATTAGGATTCCAACTGTAAAAATCTTCTAGCATAGGCATCTGTCTTAAAATTTTTATTTTTAATTATTTTACATGAGCTCTTCTCTCAAGGACTAGAAATTTTCTTCAAAAGACACATGATAATTCCATCAGAAAATGACTTATTCTCTGGCAGGGAAAACATATAGGCAGGGAAATCCTATCTACATCAAGATTCAAATTATAAAATTGTGTGTAAATCTTGAATTCTAGTATGCCTAAGTAATTAAAATTACCTGAAGTAGGTGTACTCTCCTAATTGGGGAAAGATTTAATTTAATGAAATACTTGTTCATCATCAAAATTATTTGGATTTTTTTTAAGGAAAATTTTATATAATGAAGAAAGCTTTTCTTAATTTCTCTAAAAAAGATTGTATATTGCTAAACAGTATTATATATATTGCACTCAGTCTTTGAAAATATATTAGTATTCAACACTCTTCCTGTGAAAGTTGTTCCAAATCAATTGAATCTGTTGTGAATTAATTTATTGTGCATTGCACTATTATTTTTTTCAATCATAACTTTTTTTCAGACAACTGCTGAATTTTTGAAAGGTTTACCATCGTATAATGAAAATAACTTTTCTCGTTTTCAACCAGATACATCTTGTAAAAATACTGTGAGTATTTTTTCAGTTTTATGTTTAATTTAGTTTTATAATGTTTTTCATATATTAAAAATCACTTTAATGATTTAAGTATTGAATATTATTGTAATTTTTAAAAACCATGGATAATTTTTTATTATTACTTTTCTGTTATTGAATTCTGTCTTCAGGCTTATATATATATATATATATATATATATATATATATATATATATATATATATATATATATATATATATATATATATATATATTCATTCAAATAAAAAATTAATATTCTTTAAGCTGAAGAACTTAACCCACAGATAAACTAATTTTAGTTTCCTTTAATTTGACATCATAATTGATAGTAATGTTAGTGTCACTATGGTGTTAAAGTCTTTGATATTGATGAAATAATTTTTCACGTGTTTCTACAAAATTTCAATACTTTGTGAGTTTGTTGTCAAAAATACTTGAAGTGTTGCTTGTTTAATACTGAATCTATATTTGGTTCACTACCTTACAGTATTATTTTCCTTTCTTTCCTAGTCAAATGGTCTTTATTTTAATCTATTACATTTATAAATGAGACATCAAAAAGTTTTCATTATAAAACAAAAGGTTGTATCTTCTGAGACCGTTTTTTTCCCGTGAATTTCATAAGATTTAATTGGGAACATGAGTCTTTCATTGCTTAGGATAGAAAAATTTTCTTTTTCTTTAACTCTGTGTATGAAGGTATTTTCTTTGTTCTGGGAAAAACAGATTTTATGAGATGTAATGGGTCATTCTCTCTCTCTCTCTCTCTCTCTACCCACACACACACACATATATATATATATATATATATACTTGTACTATCTATGTTTTAATTTTTCAATTATCGTCTAGATAAAGCTTTATATTTAGAATCTTTCTGCCTATTTAAATGGGGATTCTATCTTATTAGAACCTGCTAGGATAATGATGTTTAACATAGGAATCCATGACTTCATTTAGAGTTAAACCACTCTCATGAGGAAAAATTTTTCATCTGAATTTTCACTATGTCAATTTTTGTGTAGATGTAGCAAATGTCTGTGTCTACCCTTTGTCTTAACAGGAATTACCAAAAGTCTCTTAAGTGTATGTGTGTGAAACTGTCTCGACTTCAGTAAAATTTGCAATTGTCCAATTTGCTTGGTTATTTTCTACTGACATTTTTATTAAGCAAAAAACATAACTTAGGAATAAGAAACTTTGCAGAAACTTTTTACTCATGTAAATAAAAATTTGTTATAGGTAATTTTCATGTAATTACTTTATAATGAAATTGCCCATTAATTTGTTGTATTTTCTGGCTTCTTGATTATTTTTGCAACTTATTACATTTCTTTTCTACAACTTGCTAGGTCATGCAAATTCATGAAATTTTCTTCTTTTAAATTGCTTAAAACTCTTAGGGCATTGACTTCCTCATTACAATATTGCATCTTTAAATTTGAGAGTTTTTGTTGAGAAGTGGAGGTCTTCGTTAAATTATTTCTCTTGTAAATTTTTGTAAGGTTATGAAAATTCATGTTTGTAAGAGAAAATTTTGTATCCTGATTCTTCTTTTAAAATTTCTTACAGAAACTACTATTTTAAAGTTGATGCTTATTTGTTTAATGGTGTACTAATACTGAATGAAAATGTTTCCTCTTTATCTACTAGAAAAGTGAGCTTCCTTAGTCATTTTAATTCATGCACTTATTATAGGTCAAGAACTATAATAAATCAGCCGTTAGATAGTTTGAAATGAAACACAGTTGAAATGTAAAATTCTATTTTTATTTAATTTAGAATATTCTTATTAAATTCCTGTATCATTTTATGCATCATTATGTTTAGAACCACTCAAGTATTTACTGATTTTACTTAATGGAAAGTCTTCTATTTACTACGGAGTTACAAGACAAACATGTTTAATCTAGACCTACTAATTTTCTCTTTGATTTTTTATGTTCCTTTCTGTATTCCATAAAAGGAAATTATCATCTCTAGTTTAAGATAAAACTTTAATCCAGTAATTGCTCTAGTAATTGTTCAGGTTTCTTTATAAATTCATAGATGTTAACAAGATGCAGGTTTGTTAGGAATTTAAACTTCTCTAACTGAATTAAAAACTTATGAAAACGTAATTTTTCTCCCTTCAGATGTATATCAAAATCACCTTTAATAAACTGAAGATGTTATAGACCTGCTTCTTGTTAACAAAATTGAGCAATAAATCCTAAAACAAAATTTTCATTTTATTTCAGTTGTAGCCGATTGTATTGCTTCAGAAAAACTGTTCATATAGGTTAACCCAAAATTCAGAATTTTCTTGTTTTGAAATATCGTTTTTTTTGTTTAAGAAAGTTTCATTATTAATGAAGATGTTGGCTTTATAAAATCGGTTTCTAATCAAATCCAATCAAACAAGAATTCTGGAGTGATTTATACTGAAATACTCCATATTTCTGTTCATTTGAGTGTTTCAGTATAAATAAAATTTAATATTACTAGTCTATTTTTTCATTAAATGAATTTTTATTCTTACTGAGTTCTGTTTTTATTGCATTTTCAGATGAAAAAATCATCAATATATTTTCCAACTAAAGATCATCCTTGTGAACAAAGTAAGCTTTTCCTTTTATGTATATCCTTTTAATGTATGTATATATGTATATATTGAAAGAGAAATAGCTAGAATAAAATACTAAATTAGTGGAATTAATTTTTTACAGTAATAACGACAGAAAAAACTACAATTCTTTTGAGATATCTTCAACAGCAGTATGAGAAAAAGGTATATTAATCATATTACTTAAACAAAACTATTTAAAAGTGCAGCACATAGTATTGCATGAAGTAAAATGTAGTCATCCATCATTGTAATATCATTATGTATTAAGACTTATTTTGGACTCTTGAAATAAGGAATCAGACTCTCATTAAGTCAAATTAGTTCTACTTTTCAAACATAATATAGTTAGTGGAATAACATTTTAATTTAATCAAAAGATATTATTTTGATGGTTGACTATATTTATTAAATATTTAAATCCCCATTTTGCATTTATCCCTGAGTATTCAAAACATATTGTTTAAAAAATATAGGATGATTCACTTGAAAAAGTTCCCAAATATTCTGTAATATCTCACGTTAATACAAAGCATTCTGAATGAATCAACTTTCAATGTGCTCCTCAGTAGATGGCACATCATATCACATGGTTCTCGATTGAGTTATGGTTCCATTTGAAAGGTTATGTTAATTCGCAAAACATTGCTGAAAATTGTTTTGCCACTGACCAAACACCGTTCCATCATCAAAAAGTTGATATGTGGTGTGCTATGTCTCAATTGTGCAACATAGGCCCCATTTTCTTTGACACCACCATGAACACCTATGTGTACCTGGACGTTTTTGAACAGTCCTTAAATCAACTGGATGATCATAAGTTAATGGAAGGTTACATCCAGGAAGAAGTTGCTGCCCACTTGGTGTAGTGGTTAGCATCATGAGCTTCCCTGCAGTGGGCTTGGGTTCAAATCCCAAATAGGGCTTGGTCGTTACTGTGTTGTCCGTCCCATAGGGAGCAATACTGGCTCACCTAAATGGTGCTCCCATAATAAAGTAGTCAACAAGACTTCACGGTGAATAACAAAAGGTGGATGTCTCACGACAAGTGCCGTTGCATTAAAAAAAACTTCCAGGAAGATGGAATAATCTGCGACACATTGGCAAGGAGTACAATGGAAATGCAGTCCTTCTTCAGCAACTTGGTAATTTCAAGGGGGTTTTAGCCACCATGGTTGTCACATCTGACAACACTAGACCTTTTCCTTTGGGAAAAGTCAGTAAGAACAAGCTTTGCACTGTGGAAGATTTGAAGGAAAAAACCCAACATAAAATTACTGCTATTCCACCTGATATCCTTGCCAATACATTCAGGAACATGAAGTGCCACATCGATATATATATATGGCAGAAAATGGATATCAGTTCTTGCATCGCATGTAATGCAATCAGTTACACATGTGTCAAGGTAAGTAGTGTATTTTTTTTTTGTTCAGATTGCTTCATCCTAGTGAGAGTTATTGCAGAATATTCAGGACCTTTCGAGTGAATCACCCTATAAGTATTTAGTGAACATAGGTGTTAACTAAAATATAAACACTAACTACTATATAAAAGAAATAGATTATATTTAAATAACAATCTTTAAAATGAAAGTTCTTATATTGTGATGGCGAAGGTTAAAATAAATGTCTGTAAGTACATTTAATGATTTAAAATTTGTTTCAACCAGTTCATTTTAGTTTTTTTTTTTATAATTCTCCCTTTCTTTGAATTAATACTCCCTTAAGTTCCTTAAGTTTACATTATAAGGAATATTATTTTATATTCCTAAGTTTTATGCATGTTGATTTTTATTTATGTTTTAATATATATTTTTTTTTTTTTTTTGCAAAACATTTTGAAAATTAATTCTTGGTACTTTTAAGTTTCTTGCTCAAAAGTTTTTCTATAAAATATGTATGTCACTTAGAAGTTTTGTAGATCCAGGTAAGAGATTTTGATTAACTTTACAAAATGAAGTGTAATTTATTTCTTTGTGATTAATCTTTTTCTTGTAATTTGCCTGTGATTTATATGAATATTAAATCAAAACTCAGCTAAATGTAGAATCATTAAAGATTGAATGAAATTGTTTTAGGTGGACTTCTGGCAAGTGACAACTTTGTGAAGAAATCAATCTGTGTTTAAAAAAAAAATTCTAAAAATTAAACCACGCAGGAATTTATGATAAAATTAGAGGTATTCAGCATATTCATTGCCGAAAGAGTTATTGGGGTCTGAAACTTTGTATAGTAAAATAATCTTGCGATTTGTTTTTAATAATAATAGATAAATGCCATTTTTAGATAAGTTTTAATTTTAGGGAAGTTTACTACAATTAATAGTTATTTTTATTATATTAAAAAAATTCTATGTTAAGTCTCGACATGAAATTAATTTGGCCTTGATATCTGTTCCTCTGTCGGTAAATGGTCTTTTTTTTTACATGTTGAGTAAAGAGGTGGGTGGGAAGGGGCAAAATTTATTGTATAATGTCTGTCAGCTTATTTCCTAAATTATGTTGGTCATTTGTCTATTTGTTAATGTAATAGAAAATTATAGATAAAAAGGAAATACAAAATGTAATATTTTTGATAGGAGTATCTTTATATGATAAACTTTATGAGCATAAAATTTAGTTAGATAGGTGTATAAGGTTTTCTATGTTGTATTGAAGTACAAGATTTTATTACTGCTTTTGAAATTAATGTTTTTTAAGTTTTAAGAATCTTCTAGTAAACTGCCCTTCTAGATTAAGATATGACAATTCATTTATAGTATTTTTGCCAGTAATTACATGTTATGCAACACTGCAGTCAGTGGGAGTTATTCTATATTTCACCTGCTTGGAACTCTGTTATGTAGTAAAGTTTTAAAAGTAATTTTATTTAATTTTTATTTTTTAAATTTAATTTTATATCAAAATAACCACTAATCATCATTTTTTTATTTTTCTTTCATTCTGCCTTTGTTTGATTTGCTTTCTGTGTGTTCTGCTGCTCTTTTCTCTCTTTGTGTCTTTCATAATTTTCTACATATTTTTCCCTTGGTCTTGTATAGTTTCCACTTTTGGTATTTCACTTTCTTCATAGTTTCTCTGTTGGGGGAAGTTGAAACATCCTCTATGTGAATCACATGAGTTATTACTGTTGTATTACATGTAATGTATTACATATAATGTATTACATATATGTTACTTAAAAATGCCTGAAAAAGAAGGCAGTGTTAAACCATTGAAATGTAAACTGAATACCTTGAAACTACAAATAAGCTGTTTTATGGTTATGTTTTTGATGTGTTCCTACTTACAATAAGTTATAAAATATGTACACTTTGAGCATTGGCAACTTCTCTGTTCACTGAATTTGCATGACAATGTTAAGACAAACCTTATGTGGTTGGGTGTATGTGAAATATTCCTCAGTGTATACACACACATATATGTTTACAGATTTAAATAACTTTTAGAGAAGGTAGAGAGACAAGTGCTAAGCTACTATGTAAATCAGTTACATAATATCTTACAGAAAAGATGAACAAGAAGCACCAGAAAAGTAGGATACATAATCTTAAGGGTTAGTAGGTTGGTTGAGAGTGTTATGTTTATAATTTGGTATACAAGGGCAGAGTCCTACTGCTTAAAGCAGGTTCCGAATGGCTGCAAACATCTGTGAGAACAGTGGGACTTGAACCCACAGGCTGTGGTATCAAATGCCAGTACCCTAGCCATTTAATCATATAATCTCAAGGAAAATAATCTACAAGAATGGATCCTGAAAAATGTTTTTACGTGTTTTAAGTTTCATGATGTCTACGTAACCTAATGAAAGGTCTTTCTGATGAGATATTGATAAATTGTTTTTCATAATTTAGTTGCTAAAGGTTAATTTTGTAAATGTATCATGTTGTGTTGAAAAAATGGTGGTAGGAGGCAAATAACTTTGCATTGGTTCTGTAGCTTTGACACAGTTAGGAAGGGTAAACAGTTCAATCTTAGTTTTGAAAAAATTTCGTCAGTTGCACAAGCTAGACTGATGCCAGTATACCAGCCAGGCTGATCTAGAGAATTGGGAGTTCTGGTTTTGTTAGATGGGATCTAGGCAAACAATCTTGTATTTTATTACTCTTCTGTGAATGCATAATTTTAATTTCATATTTTTATCTAATGAATAATTTGAAATTGAACACAGATTGAACTGCTGTTTTGCATTACCTTCTCCTCCACCTAGACCCAATGTATCAATCTTAGCTTGGAGTCAGTTGATGGTTAACCTTACAGCAAGGTTAACCTGTATATCAATCGCTGATACTCAGTATATCAATGCATACTGAGAATAAATATTTTGCCTAAAAACACAGGAATGATCACTTGACTGAGAATTATTTTTTGCCTTTTTGACTGATTAAAAAGGATATTTTCTGTTAAAGTTGAAATCAGATTCGTGGGAATATATATAAAATTTTAAGACAAAAAAATATATATTTGTAGATAGGGATAATATGTTGCCCAAAATAATTTAGTTGTGGATCCCAGTGAGAAGGGTTATTTAAAAGGTTAACTGCTAAATTCCTGTAGCAACAGAAGAGTTAAATCCCTTTTATTCATAAGAATAATTTTATTATAAGCTTTATGACTGATTAAAATTTTTTTTTTGTTCTTTTTAAGTTTTTTTTAAAAAGAATAATTATGTTCTTTTTTTATTAGTCTGTCATATTTTAATGATTTAGATTTATTTTTTTTATAATTAATGACATAAGATTGAAGAATTCCAGATTAATTTAAAAATTTGTGCGTTACATTTTTTTTATTATTATACCAGTTTTCTCTTTTCCTGTGTACGGATGGTTGCAGTTATGACAGGTTACATGTATAAAGTTTTTAAATTTATGACATATACTTTCCTTCAAAAAGTTCTCATTATAAGGCATATCTTGGATGTTGCATTTATAATAATTTGCTATATGTGATTCCTCGCTCCTTCTATGAACAGTATTATCCTATTCTTTATTTTTGGTTTTTGGCGGGCTGTGTTTTCTTTTCAATTGTCTATAAAACTTCCTAAAAATCTTATGAGCCATGTTCATATGCTGTGAGGAATCTTGGTTTTGCTGCCAAGAACAATACCCTGTGTAAAAATTTATTGCACTTGACATTGCTTTGATAATTTTCTCTAGTTTTCATTTCTGAAAAATGTGGTTTAAAACCAAGTTTTCCAAAATTTACAGTGGAGTATTGAAACTTCTGCTGTTAATTTGGCAAAAAATTAAGAAATTTAGCAACACTTACTAGGAAATTATTTTATTTAAACCTTAAAAAGTATAATGCTAGTTTCCTTTTAGTAATTCTCTGAAGAGAATGTTTCATGTTTAGTAATTAAGTGAATTCGTGAATTTTGTTGTAACTGATCATTGACAACGGTTGAGGAAATTTTATCTCACAATATTTAATGAACGTGGATAAAAAAATCACTGTTTGTTGAATAAAATATCATATGCTTTATTCAGTAAATAGTAGATTAATAAACTATTTTTATGTCTTAATATTTATTTTCTAGAAGATTAGCTTTCATACACCCAAACATATTTTGGTTTTACATGGTGTATACCGTAAATAGAATATATTGTTCTCTTATATATGTGGATTTTTTCGAAGACTGTTTTGCATGATTGCATACTTTATCGAGGAAGGATATTATTTTATTTTGCCATCTTGGAAAATGTGCAGTTCTCATATTTGAACGCCTTCCATGTATGCAACCATACTTTAAAGTTGCCTTCGAAGCTTTACAGATTGTAAGAGGAATACTGTTGCTTCTTTATTCTTGTAGGGAATGGGGACTTACAGGATTCTTTTTTGTTTATGTATGATAGTTTATCAGTGGCAAAACCCCGGTCTTTGTCTCTTCTAAAATGAAAATCTGAAGTTGCATCTGTAAAATAATCATACCGGATTTTCTCTGATTATTTTAGTGTTTTGTTGAAAATATTTGTTTTCATGTTATGTTAATAAGAAACTACTGTATAGTTTCTGGTTAATAGAATCTGTTTACTCTTGTTTTTAAGACCAAAACTTAGAATGAAATGGTAGTTTTTTTTTTCTTTATAGAAGAAGGTCTACTTTTACTCAACTTACTCGCGACGCTTGTTTGATAGCAGGGAAACTAAGCCCCTCAAGGAGGTAAGAAGTTGTGCTTGCTATTTTGAGGGGAACTTTAGAACAATCCGGTGGTATTGTTGTGAACATTACATGTTTTTTTTTTAAATGCATTCCAACAACAGTTGTTAAGTATTTAGGGCTTTGATTTATCTGTCTGTCTGCCATAAACATGAGCTACATTAATTAAACATGTGTACTCATTTTTCTATTGTAAGAGTGCATTATGTATAGTTTCCCCGTATAGTTTCAGGTTAATCTGGCAAGGTTTTGAATTAAAATTAATGTGTTGTGCATATTTTTGTGTGATGTGCTCCTTTTTCTTTTTGTTTGGGTTTTTGTTTCTGTGATCTGACTTACGGTTTATTTTATGTATGTATATATGTTTTTCATTTTGAAATACTTCTATTCATTCCTGAGATTTTGATTTTCTATCATCATGATATGCAAAGAAGTTTTCCATGCAATTTTCTCATAAAAGATGTTTTTCTAAACATTGTGTTAGTGCATTGAATAGTTAAGCTTTTAAAATAAATACTATGTAAAACACATAGGAGTATAAAATTTATGCATGTAGCACATTGGTGTACTTAGTGTGAACTTAATTATGCTTAATGAGCTATTAGGTTAAGTGTTTACCCAATGGCTCTTTAGGTGGGTGCAACAGTCTGCCCCCCTTTTTTCCCCCCAAAATACTTACCCTGTCCCTATAATATGTTAACTAATTCTATAGTAACCAAGAATTATGCTTATGCTTTATGTGTTAAATTATTTTTACTAAACTAAAATTCGGTATACTCTTAATAATTTGGAGCTAATTTCATTTTATTACATTTGTATTGAATAATAAAATATTATAATAATATAAAATCCTAGCTGAATGTAATCTAAGCAGTTACTGTAACACAATGAAAAGATCGGCCTTTTCCTGAAAAACTACCTTCTTTCTGATCCATTTTGCTGTGAATGAGAATTTTGCCCATTTTTATGGTTATGGGCACAACCAGAATCTCTTAAGGGGTTGGGGGAGGGGGGAAGTTTGCATTTCATTAGGAGAAAATTTTGTTTATGGTGTTGGTTGATCCCTTACCATACACCCACCCACTTTGGTTGTGTCACTGTTGTCTGTAAATTTAGAAACTTTGGAAATTTTTACTTAATGAAAGAGAATTTTTTAATCCTCACAATATTAGATGTAAACTTAAGATTTTATATGTAGCACCTTCTTATCTG
Organism: Dolomedes plantarius; assembly: GCA_907164885.2. Lineage (NCBI taxonomy): Eukaryota > Metazoa > Arthropoda > Arachnida > Araneae > Dolomedidae > Dolomedes > Dolomedes plantarius. The sequence goes on along the minus strand of OU015499.1, from coordinate 66,585,984 downwards.
GATTAAATCATAATTTCCTGTTGATTGATTTGTATGATGCTAAAAAAAATAAAAAAAAAATTAGCACATCTTCATCCTTTATTAGGAGTGAAGTTTGACAGCTGCTTTATTTAGTTTACTAGTTTATTTCATGGTTATTTCACAGTGTTTTCTATGGACTTATAAAGCTTACAAAACTCTGTATTGATGTCATCATGTTAATAGAATTTTTCCCATCACCAGTGAAATACAAATGTTTATAGAATGCAAACAATGATTCCTTAATTTTTCTCCTTCAGTATGTTTTGAAATTCATTGACATAAAATGATAATTGTCTATAAATGGGTGAGAAAGTATTTAAAGCAGACTTAAGTATTCCATGCAAGAGCTACTTAACTATAACTTCTTCAGCCTTCTAAAATATAAATTTCTATATTTATTTTAAGTGTTGCATCCTTTTTGTCAAAAGAAAATTTATGATGACTATTTTATTAATTTCATTGAATGTTAGACATAGTGGAACTTCTGTATCTGTTTTTAAGATATAATTATATTGGCATTCATGCCCCTTAAAATTTGAGTTTTTACTGCATTGCTGATTACTTCTGTGATGTGGATTGGCATATACAATTTGAAATGCAAAAATGCACTTTATAATAATCAATCTATACATTTAAATCACTGAAAGCATTTGATGATCTTTCTTTTAACTTTCAAATTTATGCCAGTAGTGCTTTGTTGAATAAATATATCTGAATATGAAACAGTCTTTTTACTTTATGGTTTCTCATATATATATATATATATATATATATATAAAGCTAGCTAATTTCTTAGTATTCACCAATGTTAACTATGTGGTCTACTCAAATTAAGTGTTTTTGTAATACTTAAAAGTTCCTGAACACACTGCTACAAGTCTTTAAATAATTCTTATTTGGGGTTTCAGAAAATGTTTGTACATTATTAGTGTACATTTGTGTGTGTGTATGTTGTAAGAGTGTATGACAGAATGAAGTTTTTGAGATCTCTAGTATATCTTTCCTTGATGATCTAACACTATTACGTAAGTCATTTTTATTGCTTAACATATATCTTTACGATATATTATATTCATTAATATAGTAAACAGAGTGCCAGTCAAATTTAATTCCTAACAGTTCTAATAATTTTTTAATAAACCGTGCTGAATTTGATGTTTTTAAGTGATAATAAACATGAAAGTTATGCGCTTTGTACCATATAATGCCATAATGTTGCTATGAATAAATGTATATTTTTCGATAGATGGGGAACTCTGGGATAGCTAATAATTTAAACAAGTTTCAGTAGATGCTATTAAATACATGTTGCTATATATTTCATCCTTGTAGAAAGCCCAACTGAAACGGGAGACGGAAAATGCTGGCCCTAGTGGAGCTTCAGATCCTGTACCTAGAAAGAAATCTCGAATGCAGAACAGCGATCAGTAAAGTGTTTGCCAAAAGAAAAGCCATCGTTGTTAAGTTTCCAAGCATAGGGATCATATTCTGTTTCATTGTATACTCAAATGAGCAGAATTTTCCATTGTATATTGAGAAGGACTTGTTTTCTCCTATTTTCTGCTCAAACTTTGCATCGTTTTTTCCCCCTCAAGATTATGTTTTAAGAGTTCTACAAGTTGGCTAATTGAGATTTTTGTTGCATTTGTAATAACATTTGTTTATGGCCAACGCATGTATACATGAATAGCTATGTAGGATAAAATTTAAAAAATAAATGCTATTTTGAATTTAAGATTTTTTCTTAAATTGTTTTCTTATTGCTGAATATACACATTTTATCGAAGGGAATTCGAGTGTTTCGTAAAATTTCAATCTAAAAACAGTGATAAAAGTATTTTCTTTTTAAACTAATCTATATATATGTTTCAGTTATATAATTGCTTGAAAGTACCATGTAATATTTGTATTTTTTTAAAGCTTTTTTTTTTAAATCCTTATAAAAAATGAAAATATAAAATATCTCAAATAGATTCAAATTTTAATAAGATATGATTAATTTCTTGTCCAAATTTCAGATATTTTATATTTTATTATTAAATCTGCAATATTTTTTATGCATGTATTTTGAATCGGTGTACTGTTAAAATCTACTGCTGTATGGTTGAAAATTATTTGTTAACAATGGAGATCATGAAGTTTGTAACATAAACATTGATGTAGTTCTGAAAAAAATTGACTTTGCATCAAATTTTCATTAATCATATTTGTGCTTTGTCATTCATTGTAGTTTTGTTATATATTTTTTTATGTTTGTTAGTTCTGGATAAAATAATTTTTTTTAAAGTTTCTGTTTAAATAACTTAGTTGATTAAATTATTAAGACTTTAATATTATCTTCTAGAGAAATCTGCTGTCAACTCTTGTTAAACATCAAGGCTTAATTCTAGTCTGTAATTCAAAAATTTTCTTGTAACGATTATATATGAATGATTTTTGAAGAAACTTCATCAGTTGGCCTTGGATTAGTAGAATTTTCAGGTTTGATGCATAATTATTTAACTTTGAAACCTTGTGAAATTGTGATAATTTTTTAATGACCCAAATGATGATTTTTTTTTTTTTTTAAATCTTACACATTGTGTTGTATTGCTTGTAATGTCTTCTTGTTTGATTTAGTTCTTTATATATATTTTTTTGCATTATATATGTAAAATATAACAATTTTATGTAAATATTGGGATTAAAGGTCTGTTAATTTTGGAATTCTGTAATATTTTCCACTGATTAAATTGCAAAAAGATAAATGTTCGATTCATGTATTATTGTTGTGAATTTGCTTGAAATGTCAACCGATTATCTGTTTGAATCTTAGTCTTTTAATAGACAGTGTATTAATATACAGATTAGGTTCTTTCAAATATGAATTGTTTTTGAAAATTCTGATTTTTAAGCCCTCTATACATATATCAGTTCTAGCTAGAAAACAAGTATTCATTTTGAGGTCAAAATTTCCAAACTAAGTATACTAAGTCAAGCCACTTAATCCATATAAGCCTTAGGTAATGTTGATAAGTTGAACAAAAATAAGTGAAATCAGTATAAAGTTTATTTCAAACACTGTTTTATATCTGAACATGAATCTGTGTCAAATTATTTTAAAACTGAATTACAAATATTAATGCTAACATCATGAATGTGCAAGCTGATTTGGAAACAAAGTTTTGAGTTTCCATATCCTTGTCATATCTAACAGTGTTAAACTAAAAGTCTCATAAATTTCTTTAGATATTTTTATAAACACACACACAGACAGATGCATACATACATTTATATGTATGTAGATATTTATAAATATATATGAAGAATGGTAGAAATCAGCCCAAAATGCAAGTTCTCATCTCCTACTTCCTATGATTAATGTATTATATTGTGATTAATATGACCAAAAATGGTTTCAAAGTATGGTATATGTTCTTCATTCCCAGCCTAAAACATTTACTAGTAGTACTATCAACAAATTCTCTTTGCATGGACATTTATTATGGTATTTCATGTTTTTGACTACTACTTATTTCAGGTAAATATCTGTAATACTTGTTCCTTAATCTAGTTATAAAACCATTGGGAAGCTTCAAAGTATGGTATTTAAACCTGTATAGGTAAGGAAAATCTACTTTAAATCTATAAAATCTACTTGAGAATAAATTTGTCTATCTCCTGGCTGAGGATATGCTAAATGTGCTGGTTTCCTTTAACAATACTGGGCAAAAATATATCTTATTTTTGCTCTTAGACACTGTATATTGTCATAAATAATGTAGTTCCCGTAAATTATTTTAATTTTTACACTTTTCTTCCATTTTGGATCTCAAAAGCATTTTAGGCTGGTGAGGAGGAGCTGAAACAATTGTTTGCCTTCCTTTTTTTTTTGTGGGTAATTTTATTTTTTACTTGGTTTTGCACATTTATGATGAAAAATTAGAGTTTGCTTACAAGTTTTATATTTTAAAGTTGTAAATTTTTGTTAAGACTGTTATAGAGGCTTTAAGTGGCTAAATTTTACTGTGTTAATCCTATGGTAATTTTAAAAGCTTACAGGTTGATAATATCAAAATTTTTATCCAGTATATTTGTAAGTGTATTTAAGATACTCCAGTTGATAATATGAAAAATAGGATAAGTGTATTCAGTGATTTTCTCCAGAAACTTCTGTACCTCTGTATTTGAAAACAAGACAAAACTATTAACAGGTGTTATGTGTTTGTCTGTGTGCACATTTAAAATTTATTACTTTTATTTTTTAATCAAATGAAAAGTTAAAACATTGAGTATGGGAATAATTGTTTGATTTCTTTCAGTGACTTGAGTATAAAATGAAGGTAAATTATATTACTCAAATCACATTAGTGAGGAAAAATGTTTGATTGTTTCATTTATCATTTTAAAATTAAAATGTCCTTTAAAGGGATGCTTAATTTTACTAACAGAAACGGGGAAATTGAAAATTTCACTTTTGTAAGTATTTTTTTTTTTTAAATCTCACAAAGATCATTGTATAGTATTGTGGTGTAAAATGGTACAACAGAAGAAGCAGAAGCTCTGCAGTTTGATTTAGCTTGCTAGGTTGTTTAAGGTGTGGAGGGAAATTGAAAGTGTGATAAATTGTTTACCAGTACATTTTTTTTTTTTGTCTCATTTGAAAACTTTATTTTCTGTTGTGTGTGATCTGTCATTTTGATTGTCCTAGACAAGGTGAAATTACTTTGGTTGCTTCAATTTCGTAACCTGAAATTTTTATTTGATGTCATGTCATTAACATTGCTGGCAGGCTACAAACTAATGATCTAAAATGTTCCTGCAAACCTGTGATTAAAACAGAAACACTGCTTAAATACCACAATAAAAATTAAGAAAGGCAATTAGTTTTAAACTAAAAATTATAGTCCTTAGTTACGCTAGGGTACATTAGGTGTGATTGTCTCTATGATCTATTCACAAGTGCATTGATCATCAAATACTTTGATGTAAGTAAGGAATTGGTGGAATTTTTTCTTGAGAACTGTATGTGTGTTTCTAAAGTGAAGATTGAAAGAGGCTTTTCTACTAGAAGAATGAAGGTGTAAAATCTGTTCTCAAGCCCATACTGAGGGATACTGCTTAAGGAAAATGGGGGAAAGAAGAAAAAATATAAATTATAAAGGTGGAAGTTATCAAGCGGAACTAAGAAGTATAAGAAATATGAATAAATAATAAGAAGATTGTGGGGAAATGGGTTATTACAAGGTGCTTTTATTGGCAAATATTTTTTCTAGGCAATTGATAAACATGCTGTTTATCTCTGTTTTAGCATCTGCCTTAAGTTTCTTGTAAATAAAATCTCTGATTAATTTCTAGTTCTTGATAGTTTGTCAAGTAATACTAAAATTTATATCAATAGCCTCTAAATTTACCTTTGTGGTATTGACATTTACAACTTGAGACCTATTACAAGCACCCATATTAATAATAATGACATTATAGATGTTTTAGGTATAGTATATTAATTGTCATCCCATATCCAGTCATCCATTTGGCTCTCATCACCATATATAGTCAATTAAATGATTTGTACAAAGAGGGGTTTTAATAATTTCAAATATGGCAGAATTGTCTGATGATTTGTTTGAATTGCATGTTAGCATATATACTAGATCCAAAAATTATCAAAGTGGTATTACAAAGTTCTGTGGTTAAGTTATATAGTGTAAATTATGAGAAGTGTCCAAAGTGGATATGTTTTGCAAAACAAATGATGTTTTGGGATAGCTTCCTTAAATTTTTAAAATTCATTAGTTGTTTGGTGCCTAAAAAAGGATAGGTAAAGGAAATTTTTTTGTCTATGAAATTTCTAGATTGATATATTTTTATTTTTTTTTTTTTTTGGTTTGTCATGGTCATGTTCAAAGTATAGAAGATTCTTCTACATGATAAGGTAAACATGTCAGCATAAAAAAAGGATAAAAATAGTTAAATGTAAGGAAAGTTGTAAATTTATAAAGTGATCAAGAAATAAATGTTTGTCTAGTGAAAGTAAAGAAATAGTATGCTCTGAATTGGATGGATACTATAATTGTATTGGAGTGCAATGTTGGTGATTACCTTAAAATGTTAGTCTCCTTATATTGACTGAGAGATATTTTGTTACATTCTAGCTGTAATAATACAGTCATTACAGTTAGAAATATTGCAGTTAGTTTCAGACTAAGCTTATTTTATTGTTATACAATAGTTTAACTTTGAAGTGCGATTACTGTGCTAGGAATGTTTGGAATGTATTTTCTACAAAATTTTAAATTTTGAATTTTATAGGAAAATCAGCTTCTGTTTTAGATGGAGCCTTTTCTAAAATCATGCATAATCACTTTACTATTTCAAACTTAATTATTATAAATTTGATATATTCAACATACATGCACTGACTGTTATGTTTTGACCAAGTATTGTATATATTCAGAGAACTTCAAATGATGCTTGATTGATTGATTTTACTTTTCATATGTGTGCTTTTGATTTTGTATTAGTGTGAGTATCTGTCGAGGGTGAATGTGCTGATAATCGTTTGAATAAAATACTGAGCACATATTTAACTCAACCATTTAAAAAAAAATTATAATTAAGCATGAAATGCAGCAATTTATGTACTACAAGAAAGTTTTGTTACTTTATAACATATAATTTTTTATTACTTGAATTATTTTTTGTAAACTTAGATTGCAACTGTTGTACAAAGCTATTAACCTCTACAGACTTAAAACGAAGTTTAAAAAATGTAATTGTGCTTAAATCTGGCTATATTATGCGTTGAGTTTAGGCTGCATTGAGTTTTGCAGTTTAATCATAAAATACTTTTCTATTGTGCACAAACAAATTATCTGTTGATATTAAAATTTGTGTATTTGAACAGTTAAAATTCATGGAAAATCTAAATGGTTAGCAGCTTTGTTCAAAGCAATCTTACTGTACGAAAAGGAAAGTTTTATAAAGTTTTGTGTTGGCCGAAAGAAGGTTAATAGTATTTTTATTTGATTGCTCTAGTGAATATTTACCTGTTATATCACTGTTGTATTTCTGTTTTCATGAAGCAAAGAAATTGTTCTCTATTCTTTCATATATATATATACATGCCTTTATTTGCATCTGAGCTGTGTATTCCTGTTTTTAGCACAATATCCGTAAAACTCCATAACATTCAGAAATAAAATGTTGTAAAATATGAAATAATTGTATCTATTTTTTTATGGGCCGATGTTATTACACTAAGTACCAACGTTACGGACACAAGATGAAGAATTATGAAAGGAATTGTGTCTAAAAGTGCGTTAAAACTTTTGATACTTCATTCCTTAATTTGTACATTTGCTTCGTTGTACATTTCTTACTAAAAATTTTTCTGTCGAGGCACGTAATACCATGTTTCGTTTCTGTTGATTCGAGTTTTAACAGAGGTTGCTCAAATCTTTAGACCGATTTTCATTTGCGTGGATTCAGAGTTAAAGTGAACAAATTCCTTGAAAGTCAGTCCTGAGAAACTGATCTTTAAGTCGGACAATTATTAATTACAGTGTTAATTGAGCATTGTTTTTTTTTCTGGTTAAATAACGTAATATTTATACATGCGCATTTAAATATAGGCATTAACAATAATTTGGCAACAGCTTATACGAAACTAAATTATCGTCTGCGGTAGTTTAATGTCTGTTTTAGAGATTACACATGTAAACTAGTTTGGATCCATAGTTTTTGCTGTTTATTGAGAAAATTTTGATTGCATAGTTGACAGAATGCCGCGAGGGTTAACAATATCTGAATGCAAAATGTGCAAAAAAAGGAGAAATAAACTAATATCTTATGAGAGGTAAGTGTTATGACTGTTTTCACCAGGGTATACAAAATTTCTTCTCTATTTGGTATTTGCATCAAACTCCTCTTACCTTAGAAATTAAATTGTGGATATGATCGATTGCTTTTGTTTTATATAAATTGACTAAGAAATACCAATGAGTAAAATTAAATTCTAGTAATATGAAATCTGTTTATTTCATTTATTTTTTATTTATAAATTTCTTAAACTTTCAAACCAATTTCACCAGTTTTTTTTTTACATCTTTTGTTCGTTCAGTTTGTTGGGTGAAAATTGAATGGCAGTGGAAAATCTTGATTTCTCGTCCTATTTTAACTTACTATAAGCGTGGTGTAGCCTCATTTGTATTATCTCTTTGGAAACATTGCCTTTGTTTCATTTACACATTTAAGGACTGCTGTTGATATATCAGTGAATAAAACATACTTTTCTTGCCTGCTCACTACAGTGTTAGGCCTGTTGCCGAGTGATTCATTGATATTTAACCTATTAAGATTTATTCCGTATACATGCTCGAATTGAGATCATCCCCCCCCCCCCCGACTTTTTTTGCCATGCAAGAAATTGATTAGTCATTGTAGACTGTATTCTATTCTGTGCGCGCATTTTCTTCCAGTAACTGTTTTGATGGGATAACCTCCGCAAAAACATGTTCCATGTAAAAACTTCTCCGTGGCTTGATATTGAAGATCTGCGATGTCATCTGATGCGTTGCCTAATGTAACCGTTTCTCGCGATTTCTCCCAAAGTAACGTTACATCTGTCACGAATGAAAGCTGGCAGTTGTGGAACAGCAATCTATCGCAGCGATTTATTTATGTCCAAAGACCTTATCAGATAATAATACTCATTCCGGCTATCACTTGCATGTTGTAGGTAGGCAAGTGCTTGTTAAAATGTTGATGGATTTTGATTATAATTTGTTGATAAGTGCCTATGAAGGCCATTCACAAACATTTAGCGATAGGATCAAGTGTTTTAAGTCGGGGCTCGCGTGCCGCATCCAGCTCTTATCACTTTTCTTTGCGGCTTTCTCTTTTTTGTGTCGCTTGGTTCAATGATCAAATTTTCAAATAATATGAACAAGAATGTCTCACAAATTGCTCTTTGAACTATTTTTCATATATTTTTTTTTTTTTAAGTTTCACTATATTTTCTCTAGAACAAAAATTTTAAATAAGTAGATTCTTCTTAAATTTCCAATACAGCTAGACCATTGACAAACATCCTTGGCCACAATCCACATTAAAAGGTTCGAGATAAGAACGTTAGATAAAGTAAATGAGATAATACAGCAAAAGAAAAATGCAATTAAAACTGTGAAGTTGACAGAATATCTCTAGTTTTCCAGTAACGAAAGATTTATGCCTTCCAGTCAAGGCCGAACAGAACAGATGGTCGGTGTTCATTAAATCGTGTGTGTATGTGGAAGTGTGTCTATGTGTGTGTGTGTGTGTGCGGGGGGGGGGTAGTGAAACATAGACTCGCCTTCCAGGGCCGCGCAGAGGGGGGGGGGGGGCAACTGGGGCACTTTGCACCAGGCCCCCAAATGCCGGAGGGGCCCCAGAAAAATTTTAAAAAATTATTTATTAGATTTCCTCCGAAAGAAAATTCTGAAACTTGTACCGTACTTCAAAATTCAAAATAATCTCCTGAAAAAATTGCCCCCCCCCAAAAAAAAAAAAATAATAAAAAAAATTATTCGATTAATCAGATTTCTTGGGGCCCCCAACAGAAGTTTGCCCCAGGCCCCGTAAAGTCTCTGGGCGGCCCTGCGCCTCCACCTAGAGCTTCTCCAGGCTACGCTTTTGCCGCTAAGTAGTGTTACCAAATTGCAACCTTAATACACAACTCTCCAACTTGAAGGTGCATTTAAAGTTATGAATTCTTTTAACTGAATTGCTACGAACTACAACAATTTTAAATAAGCTAGAGTAATTTAGCAAAACAATTATAAGAAAAATTATTTAAGAATTTAAAAATATTGATAATTCTACCCTTGGGAAATAGTACATATAATAAAAAAATTAGAAAAAACGATGCTTAAAAATTAATTTCTCATCAAATATAACTGTAAACTGGATCGTCGTGGACCCGAAGTACAAGCAACTCGTAATATTAATGTAGACACAGATAAATGTTCTATTTACATCTCGTTTAATATGAAATATTTACGTGGGTTACTATATACAGTCGTTTCGTTCCGTAAAATTATCATACATAGACCAGGGAGAGCGGAGTTGATAAATACAGTTTAATAGAGACGCCCGTTTCTTCATTCTGTCCTCTCGCTCGCCTCGTTTATGACATAGTCCAAGTTAGTCTATCCTTTGCCTCCCGCGGTCTCCTCTATTTTTACCATGTTTTTATTAACTTGCTTTCTTGTTTGTGTGTTTGTCAAGTACAAATCTTGCAATCGATTTTTAACTAACTTCCCGACTAGATAGACATTTGAAACTTTTAGAATAGCCCAGAACACGATGACAATGCATTTTTTTAATACTTTTAGCCATCTTTAAGCAGAATTAAATTAATTTTCAGTTAATTTTGTTTTGTAGACTGGTGCAGCCATCTATTGGCCGGAACGGGAACGAAAAGTTATATGCAAGTTAACTTCCAATTAACTTCATTTTCTTTCAAGTTGATGGGATAATTCACCAAAAAAATTTTTTTAAGTATTTATTAATACATAGAATTGTCAAGTTTATATGATTCAAAAGAACATTTAAAAACATGGTATATAAACATTTCTTTTTATCTTGTAATTATTCCTTTTTTTCTATCCGTAACTTTCTGGAACATTCTCGTCATTTCCACACCTCGAATCTCACCCCTTCCGGTTTTTCTTGCACGTGGACCACCCACCGTGGCTCCCTGCACTGCAGGCCCTCGCTTTGTTGAATGCCGCTCTTTTCTGTGCTAACCGTCCTTTGCTAATCATTCTAAATGATGCGTCCTCTTCACTTAGTATTGGTCCTTATCAAAGGTTCATTCAAACCTCGCCACCTGGGTGTACTCCTTTGAGTTTATTGATCCTGCCGATCAAACTTAATTCAGTCCCAATTAAGAATGTCCTACGCGAGTCTGACAATAACCTTATTCTGTGTTTAGTTCTTAAGTATATAAACATTCCCAAATAGCTCTTAACTCTGTTTACCTGGGCCACCTCTGGTTTAAGTGTTTGGTAGGTTGATGGGTTCCGAAAAGGTATGTAATAACCAGTGATTTGGGAGTGTTCTATGACTTTTTTTAAATTTTTATGCTAGACTGACCAATTGTGCCCTTCTTTTAACGACTTCTTAATATCGTGAGTATCCTGACCTATTGAGGCGGCGCTTGCGTTGACCTCGCTCAGTCCCCATGTTAAGACTGCTGTGTACTTACCCTATTGGATTCCCTCACCTCAGTGTTAACCTATGGAGAAAATGTGTCTACTATTTGCAGCTACATAAATGCTGATAATCCAATAAGAACTGTATTTTCAGGTAGCCTGAACTTTTCTGCACCTTGCAACAGGATTCATTTTATCAATTTCGTCCACCAAAGGAGTTGATGAGTGCTTAAAACACACCATACCAGATTTCCTCCCCGAATAATTTAAATTTAAAAATATTATTTGCATTTTTTTAAACGAAAAATGTCCTAAGGTGTGAAATTTCTTTCTCTATTACGGAGTACAAATTAAAAATTAAAAAAAAAAATCTTTCAATCCAAGTCGGCAATCCTTGAAAACATTTTCTCCATAGGTTAACACTGAGGTGATCGAATCCAATAGGGTTAATACACAGCAGCCTTAAGCTATGAGAAAAATACCCCATAGCTTGACATAGATTTTAGGGAAAAAGCATATTTTTTAGCTCTATTTTTTCCTCTTATGAAAATAGATCTTTAAATAGCATGTGCTTTATATTAAAAAAAAAAAAAAACCTCTTCAATTTAATTTAACGGTAGAGAGTTTATATGAACACGTTTTGTGTGTGCCCGCACTGCCCTTTTAGAACTAATGCCAAGGAATAAAATTTGAACTATGGAAAATTATTATTCAGATTACAACCTTATGCCCTGAACCTTATAGTAGTTTTCTGGTAGATCAATTTATGTTCTTAAGTATATCAAGAGATAAGAATCAATTGCAACACTTGAAAAAAAAATTATTTGAATTTTATTGAATTTTTTTTCAACATATCGGAACAAATTACAACAGAAAGCACGTAAATCGCAATTACAAAACAAGGCATTCAAAAGAAGTTAAGACAAACACGCGAATGAAACGAAAATTTAAGAAAAAGCTATAAAATCTCCACGCAGCTAATACACTCGTATACTAAAAACTTTAAAAGCATAACACGTGTGACAGTAATTTTAAAACTTCGTAATGAATAAAAATAACAAACAGAAAAATAAATAACAGCTGCAGTTTTCGGTAGCACACGCTTGCAAAGAAAGATTAAAAAAAAATAATCAAAATTTTGTACACACGATATAAATATATACACCATTTCACCGGGGGATATTCATCCTCAAACATATATATGTAAATTAATCAAATTTTTCTCAGCAAAATGATAAAATAAATTAAAAAACAATAAATAACACTAATATTACCCCCTGAGTGGTACTTAAAACGATTTTGATTGTATCTCAGCATTGCCATCGATGGAAAATAAATAACGAATAAAAGTTCAAATTACACAGACAGAATTACATTTGGACTTGCACATAACAAAGCTACAAGAAATGTGTAGTTTTTTCTTGAATGAAGAAAAATGTATATCCACGCATAAAAAGTTTTGTTGAGTTTAAGCAATAAAAAGGGGAAATTTATTTGAATTTATTAAAAGTTCTTTAGCTTATAAAAAAAAAGGTCCCTTATTCTTTGGATTCACGTTATACTAAAGTTTCAGTTTGGTTCTGATTAGTTACTAACGCTACTTTTAATTTTGGATGTTCGCACTTTTCATTTGGTATTAAACGATAACGATTAGCCCTTTCGCTATCGTTTCAAACTCAATTCGATATACCAGACCTACACGAGGAAATACGCGTTTAGGTAGGACAACATTTACGTTTTTATTTACTGCGTTGTCATTCCGGAGGTTTTGATGCAAAATGAAATTTTAGATCAGATATTTGGCAATATGATTCAAGCATTTTACAGTCTACATTTTCTCTGGTTTTAAATGTCCTATTCTATTCTAAGAAATCTGTTAGATTTCAGTCCGTGCAGTTCAGCATTTTAATTATGTTAGAATTTTTATTATGTTAATCTGATGACAATTTTTGAATCTGAAGGAAAAAAAATGGCGTAATTTCCGTTATTTCTGCTTCTGTTATTTGGACCTTAGAGCAGATTAGTTTCAATTTTGCTGGGTTTTTTTTCTTTACTACTGTATGGCGCACGATAGTATAATAACTAAAGCACGAAAGATCCCTGAGACGCCTAATAGATATCTGTAAGATATCTCTACGCCCTGAGACATTTTCAGAACATCCTGTAGGCCCATGTGTGTATAGGCCACGCGTTTTGTGCTATCTGTGCGAAAATAAAACTATGTATCCAAGATAAAGTTATGGTTCCAGGGAGCTTACAAGATAATTTATAAACCAATGGGTTAAAAAACAAGGGGAGGGGGGGGCTAGAAATTTCTGCAGAAACTCAACAAAACCAGATCACATCATAGCCTTTACACTATGGGGCGGAAGAAGCTGAATACTTGCACTGTGGCCGTTTCACATCCTTTCACCAGGGACGGGACGTTGCAGCCCATTATTTTGTCGTCGAAGACTGTTCCTGGGGGACAAGAGAATTCGTAGGGCAGGAAGGAGTTTCCGCTTTCGCCCTGCACCCTCACGCAAGAGTGGAACTTCTGGCAGTTCTGGGGATCTCTCTGGAGGCCGTCTCGGGTGCACACGAAGTTGGGGAGGTTATCGGGACCGTGGTCTGCTCCCTTTGGAGTTGTGGGCCTTTCCGTGGTGGTGGTCGACGTGGTTGTAGGACGAGGCGTTGTGGTGGTGGTGGTCGTCGTAGTCGTCGTGGTTGTGGAGGTCGAAGTTGATGTTGTAGATGGAGAGGACGAGGCGCCTGAACCGGCTGGGTTTGATGGCTGAGCAACAGCAGAACCCTCTGGTGGTAAAGGTAAAGCGTAAGATGGGAGGGCGAATTCCTCGTTAATGGCTGTCAGGAGAGGGTATTTCTTTCCGTGGCATTTACCCTGGAAGTCGTCTGTTTCGATAGACCACACCATTCCTCCACCGAGTTTGTAATACTTTGCGTAGTTTACCTGCAAAAGACGAAAATTTGCGTTTAGAGCAGATGTTAGGTCTAAAATGATTGCGATCAAACGGTAGCTCTTCAGTAACTATTTTTTCGAAGTTTCCAAACAATATGTAGACCAGTTCTTTGTTAAGTTTTATAAATCCAGGATCTGGCTCAAAATCACATTGATCTGCTACTGAATCTAAATGATTTTACTCGTCAAATGTTAGTTCTCTATTCCCTAATTCTTTTTAACACTAGAAAGATTGGAATTTTTTTCTCACTAAAATAACTGAATGCCGTCATTTTGACGGTTAAAAATAAAATCAAGAATTTAAAATATTTAATGTTTTTTTAAATGGTTAAATATTTTAAATTTTGAACTATTTCATACCAGTATATAATAAATTAGTATGCATTTAGATATATTTTTATGCAGTTATGCCGCGCTGACAACCTGGTATGGTTTATCCGTAAAAATATATGCATGGTTTGTGCAGTCCTTATTTTTCAACACCAATATTTCCGAAGAGCCAATATTTCTGTTATTTGCAAAAGAGGGAAGAGACGAAAAGTAACTAACATTTTTCCGCTATCATTTTAAAGATTTCTGCCTTTTTTCTATATTGCCGTCAAATCGACGGTTTTCAGTTTTAGTAGGTATACAATACATTTTCTCCCCCTCTTTACTATCGAATATAATTTTGTAAATGTGTGTGCCTATTTCGCGTAAAATTAGAAAAAGTCATACAATTTCAGAAGCCTGAGGACATAAATACAGACTAGCGCTCAATAGTATGTCCGAAACCCCGTCAAAATGACGACAGCCGTGTTTCTAGTGTTAAAGAAGTTCTAAGAATTTCTCTAGTTTGTATTTCACATCTTTTTCAGTTTTAGAGAGGCAGAGTATGACTTTTTAATTTAATTCATCAGGGTGAGACTCCAGGTTATATAGATCTGTTGCAGAATCTAAAATGATTATACCAGTACCTAACTTTTTTAAGTTCTAATAATAGTTTGTAGTCCAGTTCTTTTTTAGCTCCAAAGAACCAGTGTAGGACCGCAGGCGACATTGATATAAAGTAATACCCCATCTTAAGCGAACTCGTTTTTACACGTTTTTGGATTTTACTCTTTCCCCTCTTTTTAAATCGTAGAAGGAAATTTCCCCAAAAACTTTAAAAGGTATCCGGGAGAAACTTTGTTCAGTATTTCTTTTAAAAACGAGACGGAAACAATGCCTGAAACTGATCATATTGCTCGTGTGATTGAACAAGTTGTCAGTCTTGCGAGGCATATAGATATGGAAGTCGTTGGAGATGTCAACGAGCTGTTGTATTCTCATCTTGAGGAGCTGACAGTCGGTGATCTCATAGAGATGCGCGAGCAAAGAATCACTAAAGAAGCCTACACTTCAGACCCAATTCCACAAGAAAACCTAATGAAAATAATGACAGGAGTAGCCTAGTGGTAGCACGTTCAACTTCGGACTAGGGGGGGGGGGGGGGGCTTGTTCGAATCCTGGCGAACGCCAATAAATAACTTCGTGTCTAGCCGGATATGGGCACGTTAAATATGTAGACGGGGAGTCCTTTTATGATGTCAGAGATGTTAGGAGGAGGTACGAGCCCCGAAAATGTCGCCCCTGGGGTTGTACTGAGGTATCACCTGGCCAAGTCGGACTCCAACCCTTCTGGTACTGTTGTAAACTGGAGCTGCATTCCTCTGCCCGCTGCCATCTATGGACTTATTGTTCCGGCCAGGAGGTATAATAATAAAAGAAAAAATAAAAGATATACGTGATTATACTGCCAGTCTTAAAGCATGAACTTACTTTGAGTCGGATGCTTGCTTCATTGTCGTAGCCGACCCACTGTCTGTCTTGGTATGCGTAGGGAGCCATGTACCAGTCGTCCCACACAACGTTCCACTTTTGACTCTGCTGCGACTCGCAGATCTACGGAATTCGAGGAAATAATTTTTAAGTAAGGGAAGCGCATGTTGTATCTCGGGAAGAGAGAAAGTTACAGTAAAATAGAGAAAAAAATGTGAGGTATGGTAAATAAAATATTTTCAAAGTTTCATATTCCGATTAAAATTTACTTTGAAAAATCGAGGAAAGTAGCAGGAAACTTTAAAAACTGAGAAAAAAATTAGAGGAAATAGCAATACAATTTGAAAGTGAGGAAAGCATCAGGGAATTTCGAAAACTGAGCAAATAAGAGTCAAATTCAAAAGCGAGGAAAGTATCGGGGAATTTCCGAAACTCAGAAAAATATGAGAATACAGCAGTTAAATTGAAAAGCGAGGAAAGTATCTAGGGATTTCAAAAACTGAGGAGACATTTAAGAAAATAACACTTCAAATTTAAAAGCGAGGAAGTATCTAGGAATTTCAAATACTAAGGAAAAGTCTGTGAAATTAACAGTTAAATTTAAAAGCGAGAAAGGTATCTAGGAATTTTAAAAACTGAAGAAAAATTTGAGAAAATAATAGTTCAGATTTAAAAGCGAGGAAAGTAAGTATCAGGGAACTTCAAATACTAAGAAAAATTGTGAGAAAATAGCAATTCATTTCGAGAGCCAGGAAAGTATCGGGGAAATCTGAAAACTGAGAAAAGATTGAGAAAATAACAGTATAATTTAAAAGAGGGGAAAGTATCAGGGAATTTCAAAAACTAAAAAAAGTTTGAGAAAATAGCAGTTAAATTTAAAAGTAAGAAAAGTGCCAAGGGATTTCAAAACTAGGAGAAAATTTTGGAAAATAACGGTTTGGTTAAAAAGCGAAGAAAGTTTCAGGGAATTTCAAAATTTAAGTACCAACTCAGGGAAGATCGAAGAAATCTTTAAAAGTCCGTGAGTTGAAAAAAGCTCCATGTGTATAAAAAAGGGAAATTTATGTTCATTTGAAAAGTAAATGTTTAGTAAATGTCCGGAAATTTATATTTTTTAAGGAAAATAAATATTTATTTAAAAAGAATCGGGGTATTTTAAAACTGGATGAAAAGTCTAGGTAAATTAGAGACATTTAAAGGTGAATAAAATGTAAGGAAGTTTTAAAAACCAAATAAAAATTCTGGGAATATTAACGTATTTAAAAAATATTGGCAGAAAACTTGTAGTAGTTTCTAATTCTTTATAAGAAGTTCATATATAAAGTTCATGCATAGAAAGCGAAGCCTGAAAATGTAGAAACTCTGTAAAAATGATGGGAGATCGAGGCTCGTTTAGAAAGCGTGGAAAATTTCGAAAACCGGAAGGAAATTAAAAAAAGTTCCACATTTACCTAAAAAAATTTTTTTCTAAAAATTGAAAAAGAAAAATTGTCGAAAAATTGTCGTCTAAGAAACAAAGAAAGTGCTTGGGATTCTCGAAAAGTTGGCGAAAATCTTATTTTATTTGAAAAGTGAAGGTAATGTTTAAAACAGTTTTAAACGGAAATGAAGAAATTAAAAAAAACTAAGAAATTTAATTAAAGAAAAATAAAAGTAAAAAAAAATTGTCTATTTTTAAATATGGAAATTAATTTTAAAGGAAATGAAAAAAAATTTTAAATACATTTTTATTTCAATTTTTTTTAAAAATAAATATTTATTTTTTATATATAAAAATCAATTTTGTATTTTCAAATTTTAATTTTACAATTATCATTCACGTTGCCATATATATAAATTTTTTAGTTCAAATATCGTATTAATTTTACACAATACGTTTCAAAACCATATTTACTTACCTCATTGTAACCCAGAGATCCAGGTTCTCTGGTATAAGGTCCTGCCCTTCCTTTCTGGGGAGCAGAGGCGTTGAAACCGTTGTCTTCTGCCCTTTGGAGGGTGAAAGCTCTACCGTAGAGCCCCATTCCAAGGACGAGCTTTTCTCTGGCAGCACCTTGGGAGATCCAGTAGTTGATGGAGAAGTTCTGGAGAAGGAAAAATTGTTGTCAACGGCAATCATCACTGCCAGATGAACGACTCGCGGGAATGCATCGTTAGACTCGTTCCTCAATGAACGCTATCTAACGGAGTCTAACATGAAAATAATATGAGTTTGAAGTCTTTATTCAGTGAGTTAAGTGAACCCCTGATATAATGGATGTTTAAAGCACATGATTTGTAATCCGTTTGATTTGTGATCTGTTTAAACCATGTGATTTGTAATAGGGTGCACACGTAATGCGGCTCAACAGTTGTCATCGCTGTTGAGCTATGAGGAGTTATCTTCTCAGTATTTTTCTGATAAGAAATTAGAAACTGCATATTTTGCTAGTCTGTTAATTTTTTTTTATAATAAGGTAGGCATTCTTCAAACATAGAGTAGTTTTTAAAACTGATTTCGTAGTTAATTTCTTTAGAAGGCATTTAATTGTCGGGTCTATCGAAACAAAAATGAATTTTTTTTAAAAAACTAAACTTAAATAAAAAGATTATATATATATATATATGAGGCGGTGAAAGGCAAAGTGGTGTAAGTTCCATTTTCAAATTTTTTTATTTGAGGGCAAAAATGTAATCTCCATGTTCAATTTATAGTGGAATTGCAAATAATTATTATTTGCAATATTATAATAATTATTATGAATTATAATTTGTTCAATTTATAGTGGAATTTTTTCTAGTTTTTGCAGTACACCATTTAACTTACTGACTTACACTACTTTGCCTTTCACCGCCTCATATATATATATATATATATATATATATATATATATATATATATATAAAGTAAGACGCCCTGCAAAATTGGAGATTCAGATATCAAATTTTAGGAGCTTATTCCTTTTGTGCTGAAGGCGTCATTTAAGAAGTGATTTTCAATATTAGCACCCCAAGGAGGGGGAGGGGGCATAACGTCTTTTTTACATATTCCTTCATATGTCAAAGAAAGAAACATATATCCATAAGATTCTTGATTTAAAATGTAACAAACACGATTAAATATAACAAATAGACCAATGCCACGATTTTCCGACATTCGCTTTGGATTTTATAAAAGTTGCTAGAAGCAATCCAATAATTTGTATTTTCTACATATCACTATTTTGAACACCAAATTGGTGGTAGGGGAAAAGAGAGAGATCAACCTAAATTAAATGGAGCGTGGAAAGGTGTGTATGTGTGTATGTGTGGATTGTAGATATTGCGGTTGTTTGTACGTATGCATCTAGAGCTCAGGTTAACTTCATTCATTTTTATTATCCTGGGCAACGCCAGGTAATTCTTTGTTTTTGAAACCGGCGATTTTCACAGGGGTTTACGGGGAAGCCCTCAAACTCCTCGAAGAGCCGGGATCCAGTGGGATATCAAAATTGAAAGAAACATAATAATGCTGACATCAGCATGGGGGAGGGGTATTATAATATGCTGATGGAGTGCTGACCAATGGGGAGGGGTATTGATTGGCATAAAAAGCAAATTTACATAATATACAAGTAAGCCTTATTAAGGGTACACCTGTGCAACGCTGGGTATATAAAGCTAGTATATACATATATATATATATATATATATATATATATATATATATATATATATATATAGTGATTGGATTGACGCATGACGTCGTCATTGCGTTGAGTTCTGTGATTGGTCCAAATTTTTATCTCTGAAGCTGCGCCCCGCTCGAGAAGCGATGTGAACAAGATCTATCTCCTCCTCCCCCTCCCCCCCCCAAAAAAAACCCTTTTATTTCATTTGGAAGTGTATTGGTTTTCGTGGACGATTACATTAGAAAATGAAATTTTGTGATACAATCTACATAACTCAATTGTTAGGTTTAAGGTTACTGTGTACTAACCTTACTGGATTAGCTCACCTCAATGTTAACCTATGGAGAAATTTCGTCTACTATTTACGGCTACATAAATGCTGACAATCCAATGAAAATGGTATTTTCAGACAGCCTGGACTTTTCTGCACATTGCAACAGGATTCATTTTATAAATTCCGCCCACCAAAAGAATTTATTATCGTTTAAAACACACTATACCAGATTTTTTTCCCAGAATAATTTAAATTTAAAATATTATTTGCATTTTTTTTTAAGTAAAAAAGCCCCAAGGTGTGAAATTTCTTTCCCTATTAGTCTTGCTGGCAGGCAATTCAATTCATCTATATCCACTATATATGCTTTTTTAGAATGGGAGATACATATTTTATTAAGATCAGTAATATATTTAATCCACCGATAGCTTCTTTTAAGTAAACGCAAGAAATAAATTCATTCAATTAGACTACAGAATTAATATTATGGTTATTTCTGAAGAGTCCCCTAAGGTAAATAAGATTACGAATTCAAAAGTATTTTCTTACCAAGTTTAGCATCTGGTTTTCTTTGTTATCGTCAGGTCTTGCATACAGCGGGGCGTTATGTCCAGTGAAACTTTCCCAACCGCCGTGGTAATCGTAACACATTACGTTGATGAAATCTAGGTACCTAGAATAACAATAAAGAAAAGTGAGTGTCGTTAACATTTTGTACCCCAGTGGGACGCATTTGTCTCACTTTTTTTCCATCAGATGATGGCATATAATTATTTATTGTGTCACCCTGTTCTTTTGCTGCCTTCTGTAGAAAACAGCTAAAGATTGCATACGTTAGTTATTATATTGTTACGAACTTTACGAGACTATGGTAATCTAGCCAAATAGAGTTATAACCAAATTGGCGATGGATTTAGTGACTTATTTTGGTCCCCAAATTTGGCGATATGGTGCCAAATGGTCGCCATCTTGCCGTCTAGATCTTTCTGGAAGCTTCTAGAGATATCTAGCTGACTGACCGATAGGGGGCACTTTGGAAGTTATAAATATACCAGACATTGGCATTGGAACTCAGTTCTTTTCTACTGAGAATTGAATGTGTTGAAAGGCGTTAGGCGTGTATTGTATTGAAGACTCTGGTATCCTGACTTGCGTTTTTTAGAGTTTTCTGCTATATAGAAAACAGTTGTTACGTGTTTTCTGTTTGAATTTGTGTACTCGCCTGAAGAATTTACAGAATAATGAATTTTATTTTGTGTGCAGTTTCTGAAGAGATTTTATTCAATCTTTACGAATCCAGGAAAAACGGAACAATATGTATGATAGGCGAGAATGTATCAACAAGAAATCCAATGTTTTTTAAACACAATACATTTAATCATATAAAAAGTACATTAAATTCAAATAACGCCAAGAATAAAAAAGAAAGAGAAACAACTATATCTACTTTTTTTCTGACTCCAAAATCGTTTATATGAGGGCTTTTTTTTAATAGGGAATGTTGCCAAAAGATAATTTATACATATTAGCTACGAAATCACGTCGCCAAACTACAGAATTGAAATTTTTAAAGACAGCTACTCCCGCGTCTCTTGATGTGACAATTTGACTTTCCCCGTTCCTATCACGTGGAACTCTCACGCGTTGGAAGTGAAACTTCTTATCACATCCGTGGTGCACTGTGAAAGCTCAGATTAGTTCATTTCTGAAATTCGGAGTTATCGTTTCGGGGCTAGTCACGTGATCATTTCTTCCTTGGTGCGTTGGCTTTGCATGGATAGCGAGAGACTACTTTATGTTCGCCAACTCGTGTTCGACGCTAAATACTTTCGTCAAGTAATGTTGAATACCAAATACTTTTCACTTTTAGAATGTCTATTCTAGCCGAGCAAACTTAGGGCCTCATTAGGGTTCACACAGGAGTCCGGTAGCGGAAGCGTTAAAGTATTGAAATATATTTAACCAATCACAAACTTCCAAACGATTAGCAACGAAATTTTTAACGCCTATGATTGGTTTATTTCCGTTTCAGCGCCATCATTCCTTTTAGGCTTCCGCTACCGGACTCCTATGTGAACAGGCCCTTAGGCTACCGCGGCTAAAGAATTTTCACTTCAGAAACGATTATGAAAAGGTTGTTTGTAAGCTAAAGCGATTTAGAGAGGAGGAGAATTTAACGGTAAGCTTCACTCCATTTATTTATCAATACCAGAAGAAAAACCCTATGCCTTTATAAGGGCGGTCTTCAACTTCTTGACATTGTGGAACCCTTTTTAACTTGATAAAAATTATTGGAATCCCGGCAGTCGTCACTGATTCTAAAACAAACAATGAATCAAGAAATCCCCAAAAAATTTTTTGGAAAACAAATCTCCCAAACAAACGTTAATATTAAAGATGGAATAGTACTATTAATTCAAACAGGAAATCAATGGAAAGCATTAGACAACGAAAGCTTCAACAAGATAGAATAGTACTGTTAATTCAAACAGGAAATCAAAGGAAAGCATCCCGTATTCATTCCGGGTGTTCGTTAAATCTAAGTACCGCTGAGTTTGCTGTTCATACTTACTGAGATACTTGAGGCACATCGTAAGCAGCATCCATCGTGGTTTTGCCGGCAGATACCGCAGCGGTCAGCAGAAAGCCGTGGGGTTGAAACGCTGCTTTCAGTTCCTAGAAGGATGAGAAGAAAAATTAATGACCAAAGATTTGTACCAATAGTTACGCGTTGTAACAATTAATTTGTATTAATAGAGTGTGTTTTTCTAAGGACATTATACTTGTAGAACAACGTAATCATAAAGTTGAAAGAAGAAATTTCTTTGATAACTTTATATTTATATATTTATATATATATATATATACCGGGTGAGCCAAAATTTCGTAAAAGCTATAAAAATTCTTAAAAAAGGAAGAAATTATGATAAAGAAGTGCAGTTTGCAAGAAAGGGCTCACAAGGAAGTCGGATTTTTTTAAGCAGCCAATAAAAAAAATAAAATAAATAAAATAAAATGAAAAAAAATAATGTGTAGTCACTGGTAGAGTCACTGGTCCTGCTTTGCTAGCACTGCTACTCCCCGTGGACGATTCCGCCGCCATATTATTCATAACAGTTTCCACCACAGTAATGCGGCCGAAGCATAAAAATCCAACAAGGGTCTTCCACTGCGTGGCTGATCTTCCAATTCCTCGTGTGTCACGGTCCTTTATTGCAAGATTGATTTGCATAATCCTGCTGAATCTCTCACATGTCAGCACCATCTATCGGTGATTTTTTTAACTTTTAAACTTTTTTTGGCTGCTAAAAAAATCCGACTTCCTAGTCAGCCCTTTCTTACAAACCGCACTTCTTTATCATGATTACATCCTTTTCTTTTGAATTTTTAAAGTTTTTGCGAACTTTTGGCTCACCCTATATATATATATATATATATATATATATATATATATATATATATATATATATATATATATATATATATATATATATATATATATATATATATATATATATAAAATTAAATTAAATAAAATTTTTATTTTTTATTTTGAAATTTTATTTTTTCAGGTTAAAGTTGTGTTGCTACCTTGGAGTCGAAATTTTTATGGAAAATTATCCTTGCATCGATAAAGGTTAGAAATGAACTTCAAATCACTCGAATGACTGTCAACATGACATTTAACTAAACCCTACATAGATCATTATATACTATCTGGCCAAAAGTATCCGGACGCCCAGTGGTACGGACTCGGAGAGTCCTGAGGCATATATTAATATGATGTTGGTCCTCCTTTTGCATCGATGACAGCCTGCACACGTCTGGGGAGACTTTCCACCAGTTTTTGATAGATGTTCACAGGAATTGACTTCCAGGCGTCCATCACAGCTGAAGTGAGTGCTGGCAGTGAGGATGGTTGATTTGGCTGGCTACGTAATCTGCCTTCTAATTCGTCCCAAAGGTGTTCAGTGGGATTTAGATCGGGGCTCTGAGAAGGCCAGTTCAGTCTTTGAACACCCATTTCGCCAAACCATGCCTGCGCAAGTCTCGATGTGGGAATGGAGCAGTTATCCTGATGGAAGATAAATCCCGAAATATTGCCATAGAGATGGGAGAGCAGCATTGTCTAGAATGTCCACATACATCTCAGAGTTCTTGTTTCGAACCACAGGAACTAAGGAACCATGGCCAAACCACGAAAAACACCCTCACACCATGATGCTGCCACCACCAAACTTAACAGTCGGCACAATGCAGTCACGTAAGAAGCGCTCGCCGGACATCCGCCAAACCCAGACACGTCCATCGGACTGCCAGATTGTAAAGCGAGATTCATCACTCCAAAGAACATTTTCCCACATGTCCACAGTCCAATGACGGTGAGTTTTGCACCACTGAATTCGACGTCTTGCATGCTGGGGAGTGATGTTCGGCTTGTGAGCGGCTGAACGACCATTGAATCCCAGGATTTTTAACTCTCGACGAACATTCCTGCTGCTAGCACTAATGCCTGAGGAACTTTGGAGCTCCTGAGTGATTTCAATCAACGAAGACTTGCGATTTTGTTTCACTACCCTTTTCAGAGTTCTACGCTGCGCTCACTATTTTTTTCGGCCACCCACTTCATTTTTCTGCAGTTGCACTGCCTAGACGTTTCCACTTCACAATTACATCACTCACAGTGGATTTTGGCTTCTGTATAATGTCCAAAATTTCACGAACTGATTTCCCACAAAGGTGGCATCCCACTATAATGCCATGATCAAGGTCACTAAGATCCTTTGACTTACCCATTGTCTCACAAACGCATAAATATGACCTGACAAACCACTACCAACACTTTTATAGCTTTCAATTACGCATCAAATTACTTCACTTGCCAGATCCACTTCTTTAGGGGAGTGTCCGGATACTTTTGGCCAGATAGTGTAATATGCAGTACATTTAAACCTTTAGCCTTTTAAGTGTTTGAGACGCATTTTTCCGTCTCATACTTTCAGCTTGAAAAATGTTTATTATTCCATCCTCAATCTGTTTTAAAGTATCTTAGATGTACAATTTCGCCGCTTTAGAGTACCAAACTAGAAGATGGGAAATTGAGTCAAAAACGTTAAGAGAAACGTTTGGTGCAGAAAAGAGACAGAAAAAAGTCTCTAACGCTTTAGGGGTTGAAAGGGATTTCTGTCTTTCAAAGAAAATATCTAAGCTTCCTTGAATTGTATGTAGATGAACTTTTTCACGGTGTTCTATTTTTTTTATTAAAATGTCTTTCGGATTTTTGAATTTTTGAGAATTCTCAAAATGTTTTCCTAGGGCAAAAATTAGAGTGAAAAAAATGAATTTTCTCCACTTTAAAGTTGTTAAAATTCTATAAAAAAAATCTCCATAAACCCTGAAAACAAATTAATTACAAACCTTTTTCTATGTACCGACTTGTGTGTTGAAGTTACAAGCGCTTAACTTGGCTTAATCGCACTTGGAACGAATAGAGCTTCATATCTTAGAAGTAGATGTTTTAAAGGAAATACAGAACGAATAGAGCTTGATATCTTAGGAATAGATATTTTAAAGCAAATGTTTAATGAATAGAGCTTGATATCTTAGAAATAGATGTTTTAAAGGAAATATGGAATGAATAGAGCTTTATATCTTAGAAATAGATGTTTTTCATCTGCCGTTTTAAGCGTGTTGAAGTATGAGAGCTGAACGTACTCTTAAGAGTGATATGAAATTCTGTTTGTCCTCAGGCTTTCCACCTCTAGTGGCAGGGTATTCCCAGTCCATGTCCAGTCCATCGAAGTCCATCTTCTTAAGAAATTCGACCACGCTCTCAACGAATATCTGCCTCGTGCCACTGGAGGCCGCCATGTTGGAATACCTCGTCGATCCCTCGTTCCAACCTCCGATGGCGACGATGGTTTTTAGGCTGGGATTTAATCTCTTTAGTCCTGTGAAGCGCTTCATAGCACCTGAAACGAATAAAGTTTGATATGTTAGTAATAGATGTTTTAAAGCAAACATGGAAAGAAACAGAGCTGAATATCTTAGATGTTTTAAAGCAAATGGGAAATAAAACAGAGCTTTTGATATCTTAGAAATAGATGTCTTAAAGCAAATATGGAAAGAATAGAGCTTGATATATTAGTGAAAGATGTTTTAAATTAGATACGGAACGAACAGAACTTAGAAAAATGTTTTAAATGCAATATGAAACAAATCAGATCTTAATAGTTTAGAAACAGATCTTTTAAACAACATTTCCTAGATATTAGAGCTAAAGCATCAGGTATATTTTTGTGCATTGTCGCCACATTAATTAGCCATTTTGATCTAACTAATACTCTTAGAATCATTCTTTACTTTTTGAGTATTTTCTCAAAAGACCAGCTGTTATTGAAACTAGTGCATTCTTGCGAGTTTTTTGTTTGCTTATTGGAGAGGTAAAATTTTAAATTATTTACCTCTCTATATCCTAAAATTCCAAAAATACCTTCAGTAAAGTTAATTTCGTATCAATAGTTGGTTTGCAAGACCTTTTACTCTGAATTATACATTGGCTTCTATCTAAGAAACTTAATTTATAGAGGAAAATAATAGAATTCGAAATGCAGTCGTAAAAGAAGTTTCATAATCGATTTATTTTAAACAGGCTTTGGAACAGCTCTAATGGTGGCGTTTGATTAGGCGAGATTAGGAAACAAAATGGATTCTTCTGAGTCAGCCTATGCATTTAAGAGCTTTACCCAAATTGCGGGACATATGAACTGGCGAGATTGGGAAAGAAGATGGAGGCTCATGCGTCAGTCTATGTATTTTGGTGCTGTGACATAATCAGAGCTTCTAAATGCCAAACAGTGGAGCGTATGCTTTGGTGAGATTGGGAAACAAGAGGAATGCTCATGAGTCAGCCTATGTCTTTACGTCTTCTAACTTAAATACTTAAATTAGAGCTCCTAAATATAGAGGCTGATTCATAAGCTAAATCATACACCACGCCATGCCTTTGTTGCAGTTTTAACAAACCATCGATGTTAAATCTTCCAATTCAAAATCCAATGTTAATAGAGTGTATATATTGAGTACTCACCTTTGCCGTAGTTCTCTTCGAGGTCGTTGTAAGGGTCCAGGACTCGAAGCCTGTTGTCGAACCCGAGTCCCACGAACCCGTACACGAGATGGGTGCATATATGGGGGTCAATGTTCTCCACGGGAAACCTGCCGTCTCCAGGCCTGTACACTGCCCAACTGCCGTAGTAGCAGACGACCTTGTACTTGTGGGAATCCGCTGGAAGAGAAGAAATAGGATTTGTTTTTGCAGTCGTACTGAATAATATAACGCGAATTACAATGTAATATATTTAATGGATAATTTTTTAACAAGGAACATGTTTTTGCGGAGGTTTTCTCATCAAAATCTTCACGAGATGAATATGCGCAACGGAAAAAAAAATCGTGGTCTGTCATTGTTGCAGCTGGAGATATTGGAAAATAGAATTGGAATATTTTTATGATCATTTCTTTTTTTTTCTTTTTTAAACTTTTCTTTTTGATATTTCTTATAAAATAACCAATTGTTACGAATTTTACGATTCTATGGTAATCTAGCCAAATATGAGAGTTATCGTCAAATTGGCGATGGATTTGGTGACTTATTTTGGTCGCCAAATTTGGCGAAATATCGCCAAATTTGGCGATAGGGCGCCAAATGGCCGCCAACTTGCCGTCTAGACCTTTCTAGAAGCTTCTGGAGATATCTAGCTGGCTGACCGATAGGGAGCGCTTTGGAAGTCTATAAATACACTTGACATTGGCATTGGAACCGAGTTCAAGTTCTACTGAGAACTGAATGTATTGGAACTGCGTCAGGCGTGTATTCTATTGAAGACTCTGTTATCCTGACTTGTGTTTTTAGAGTTTTCTGCTGTATAGAAGACAGTTGTTACTTGTTTTCTGTTTGAATTTGTGTATGCGCCTGAAGAATTGACAGAATAATAAATTCCATCTTGTGTGCAGTTTCTGAAGAGATTTTATTCAATCGTAACGAACCAGGAAAACAGAACACTATAAATTTAGAGTATAAAGTCATGATTATTCAATGAAATCCACACATATTCCGCAGATAAAAAAAATACGAATCCGAGAAGTGTTACGTGGTACCCACGTTTCTCAAGAAATGTAACGCAATATATGCCTTCCGAAAGTTAAAAGACTGAATTTTTATTTCAGAATGAACTATCCTACCTGGGCTTGAAAAGTTCGTAGCGAGTATATTTTGCAAAACATACAACACGCTCCGACAGTTCCGTTCTCATTAATTAGTTCGAACGTTCCTCTCTAGAACGTCTGCAAAATTTTCAAATTTCTGAGGGTTTCGTGTTCCGATCCCTAGAGTGACAGATTATGGCTGGACGGCTAGTGCGCTGGTCTTCGGAACCAGTTTCTGTGAGCCCTTTTGCGATAGCCGAGAATGTCTCTGGCGGTTCAGGTTTGGTTTGGTTTGGTCTGGAGCGCTACGGTCAACTTTTTCTACACAAGGGCTAATTAGACCGGGACCTACATAGTTTAAAGCCGATTCCGAACGGCTACAAACATCCATACCAACAGTGGGACTCGAACCCACAGGATCTAAACCGAATGCCAGCGCCCTAGCCATTCGGCTATCACTTGGCCTAACGGTTCAGGACATAAGCACTGCAAATTACCCTACTGTTTCATCCCCAATGTTTGTCGTTAGGTATATACATTCAAATGTTCCGAAATATTTCTGTTCCCGGACATTCCAGACAATGAGCTTTCCACAAGTGTATATATATATATATATATATATATATATATATATATATATATATATATATATATATATATATATATATATATATATATATATATATATATATATATATATATATATACATACATACATACGTACATACAGGGTTTGTCCACAAAGTTATGAGACTGAATTTTCGCGCCAAGCATTTTTCGCGCCAAGCAGAAGGCCAAAAGGGCGGAGTTTGTGGGCGGTACGGGTGGTGGGGATTGTCAGCTACAGAGTCTGGCGGAAGTCACTTGGTCTTTAGCCTCTGCAGCGCACGGATCGCTCGTGAAGCAGACACGTGTTTGAAAGTGGCGTTAGGTTTTCGGAATGCAGCGGAGTGTCGAGCAGCGGTACGCCATAAAGTTTTGTGTAAAACTAAACAAATCAGCTAATGAGACGCTTGCCATGTTACAAGAAGCCTACGTGAAGGATTCTTTATCCAAGTCTGAAGTGTTTAGGTGGCACAAAGCCTTAAGAGACGGAAGAGAGAACGTCGATGGCTAACAAAGTGCTGGGCGTCCATCCATCAAGTTCTCGAACTTCAGACAATGTGGCTAAAATTAAAGCGCTTTTGGACTCTGATCGTCCAAGGGAATAGTACAAAAAGAGTTCGTACCACCCGGACGGACAGTTAATGCAGATTTTTACAAGGACGTACTTCAAAGGTTGAGGAATCGAATCGCGTGCGTCCGCCCGGAGCTTACATACAAGTGGATTCTGCACCACGATAATGCGCCGGGCCGCACATCCTTCAAAGTGACTCAGTTCCTGGCAAAACACAACGTCGCAAAGCTGCCCCAACCACCGTACAGCCCCGATCTGTCACCGCCGATCTTTTTTCTATTCCCTCGGTTAAAATCCAGCTATATATATATATATATATATATATATATATATATATATATATATATATGTATATGTATATGTATATGTACACACGTTTATATATCATGAGATTTTTGAAGAAGTTAATCAGAGGTTTCGCAAAAGAAAGTAATTAGTTAATCTCTTTTATATGTGAAACAGCTTAAGATATTGATGTTCCCTCAGCAATCCAGGGCCTGGGAGAGGAAAGTATTATATATCTGCTAAAATTCCCATAATTTGCCCTTAAAATTCATGAAAATCTTAATTTACAAAATTTTTTATCACTCTGAATAAAAAGTAAATTTTTTAGGGTAATTATTTCTTCAGGAAAATTATTTTCAGGATTAATTCTTAAACAAAAATTGCGAAGGCAATTAAATAACAATAGAACAAAAAATACATTGTAAAAAAAAATCATGGTGATAGTTTCTAAGGGATTTGAGATATATTTTAAAAGTGGCAAATGTGGAAAATTTTATTTCGAGAAGAATAAACTCAACTGACAGGGAAATCAAATAAATCATGTTAAGAAACCCATGATTTCTACTACGTCATCAGTTACTACGTAGGTAGTGTTTAGTTGGTTTCAAAAGATCTGAAGCTCTGATTTAAGGTTGCCGTGTACTAACCCTATTGGATTCGCTCACCTCGGTGTTAACCTATGGAGAAAATGTATCCAATAAAAATGGTATTTTCCAAATAGTCCAATAAAAATGGTATTTTCAGAGAGCCTGAACTTTTCTGCACCTTGCAACGGGAATTATTTTTTAAATTTCATCCATCAAAAGGATTTCGGAGCGTTTAAAACACACTATACAGATTTTCCCCCCAAATAATTTAAAATTGAAAATATTATTTGCATTTTTTTAAAACGAAAAACAGCCCAAGGTGTAAAATTTCTTTCTCTGTTACGGAGAACAATTTAAGAAAAAAAATCTTTCAGTCCAAGTCAGCAATCCTTGGACACATTTTCTCCATAGGTTAAGGCAACAGTGGACATTAAAATTTACTTTTTTTACTTTTCATCATAGAGATACGAAATTTTGTACATATGCATATTTCACTATAAATGAATAGAATACCTTAAGGTGACTGCCTACGTTCGGAGCCAATTTTTTTAAAAAATTGTTTTTTTTAAGGATTTTTTTGGTCTCTTATGGTAAAACAGCATTTAAAAATAAAAAATAAAAAAAAAACTTTCCTGTAAATGCCATACTTTTTTATAAATTGGTCAATTTGAAGTAATTTTTAATGAAATTTAGCTAAAACGCTTATCACTCTGCACAAAATTCTAATGCTACTATTTTAATTTCCTTCTTACGCATGATACATATAACAGTTATCTTCAAAATGACCTACAATCTAAGAGAAATTTTAAAATGCAAAAAAATACAGACAATTTTATGTCCCAATATGAAAATTTTCCCCGATTCGTCATTCCTTTCTTTATAAAAACAGCTCCAAACAAAAAACTATTTATTATACATCAATTATTGTACGTCATTTCATTAACAATAGCATCTAAAAACTTTCCTGAAAATTTTATCAAATTATATGCATTATTATGTGAAATATCATGATAACGGTAGAGATTTGTGCTAAAAAACATAATTCTGAGAAAAACGCCTTTAAAGTTGTTTGCCACTTCAATTTTGTATTAGACGATGTTTATTAAAATAGCTATAACTCTGCTTCTAATTGATGTAGAATGAAAATCTAAGCGGTTTTGAAAAAAGAAAAGATTGATTTACAAGATTCTTGCAAAAAATAAAATTGACCAAAATAGTCAAAAAATGAACGAATTTAAAGTTGTTTGTCACTTTAATTTTGTATTAGATGATGTTTATTAAAATAGCTATAACTCTGCTTCTAATTGACGTAGAATAAAAATCAAAACGGTTTTGAAAAGAGAAAAGATTGAATTACAAGATTCTTGCAAAAAATGAAATTGACCAAAATAGTCAAAAAATGGCATTTTCAACGTAGGCAGTCACCTTAAAAGAAATTTCCAATCTTATTATAATTTTAAGATTTTTTAAAAAATTTGAAATTTATAAAAAAAAAATTAAAATGCTCCTTGCTACTTAATTTTTGAGATATTTCCTCGATTTTGCATTTTAATCTCTTTAAACTGTATAACAAACAAATCTGGGTATCAATTATTTAATCCCTTGAATAGTTAATTTTTGAGATATTTTTTTCTGAATTCCATCCCGATTTTCATCAAAATTTTGCCTTTTGAAAAGTTACAAATCAAATTTAATTACCTTAATGAAATCGAATTGTAAAATGCATACCCAGTTTTTTTGTAAACAGCATCAGAATTCTTCCTTATCAATTTCATGAATTTTGAAGGAAAAATTAAGTAGCAGGGAGCATTTTGAAAAATCTAAATACCTTGAAAAATCTGGTTTGAGAAATGCAGGTTTAAAATTTATTTCTACACTTACCCATTATAAATTACTTTGTAGAAGCTCCATAAATGATTTTTTACTTTTTAAAAATTATTTTGGTACTAATAATCAACAGAAACATATATATTATTTACAATAACATAATCAGTATTACAATGACGAGATTTGCTGAAATAAAGGTCCATCGTTCCCTTAACATTGAGGTGAGCAAATCCAATAGGGTTAGTACACAACGGCTTTAAATGATGATCGATGAGACAAGCTGATTATAATGAAAAATACGCATGGATAAAAAATGTAAGTTACGCATTAAAAAATTTAATCCTTTAAGCCGTAGCGAGTCTTACTACTATTAATCTTATAATACGTTGGTCGATATAGCTATTTATAAGTGAACTAATTTCACTATATCAAATACTTTTGTTTTATAATCAAGAGTGACATTAAAAACTTCTAGTTTTATGAATGAAATAAGCGTAGATAAGTAAAACTCACAATGTCTGACGGTAATGTATTTAAGGCTATTTTCAATCACTATATTTAAATGATGCGGGAAGGATCAAACTTTATCAGTTGCCAAGGGCAATTAAAACGTGCATTTTTGATAATATATCGGGTCCGTAATTTTCGACCATCGCAGTCCCCCTTTTAAGGGGGGGGGGAGAATCACCTTAAAACATTCAAAGAACTCGTTTTTTTTATTATTATGATTTAATTTTTAAGAATGGAATGTAAGGAATCTTTTAAAAAAAATGAAGTCGATACTACAATTAGAACCGCTTTTATGGCCAAATGTATAAAGCTAATAGTAAATTAATTTATAGAAACTTTAAACTTTATATGGCTTTTTCTAAAAACTGTTATTTTCAAACTTGTGCGCACTATTTCTTCAAAACTAATGGTCACAAATTTTCTAAAATTTTGTATACATGTATACTAGTATATTTATACAATTTCTACCTAAGTTTAGGTAAGTACATATTACTTATTTTTTTACAGCAATTTTTTGTGAAAAAAATTTATGATATTTCTTGTACATTACAATACATTTGCCTAAAGAAATATTTCTATGTGAAATATAGGGCTGCCCAGAGACTTTACAGGGTCTGGGGCAAACTTCTGTTGGGGGCTGCGAGAAAAATAAAAAATGGAAAGAGACGAAAACACACATTCAAATTAAGTTACTCATACTTAAAATTTTATTACATGAATGATTACCATAATTATAATATTTCATTGCACTGCTCTCTTGTTATATTCTGTATTAAATATGACAATATGTACAAAACAAAATAATGTTTAATTACTTCCAACAACTTAGTAATCCAAGAGATATTTAGATTATCAACTCAGGTATTATAAATAAAAGAATCCTTCAATTATAATAAAAGTTACTATAACAGAAGATGAAGTGGTACATTTAAAACTAAAAAGAAAACTGAAAATAGTTGAATTTGAGCGATTTTAAAAGTTAAAAGAGTAAATTTACATTAATTTTTTTCTTGCCTTAACTTTGGCAAAGTCATCTATTATTTCACTAAAATTAACAGTTTTGACTGAATCATGTTCAATACTGAGCACCATTAGATGATTACGTCTGTCCTCGCCCACTGTCGACCTCAGACGATTTTTTATGAGGGACATTTTTCTGAAATCTCGTTCTCCTGTTGCAACACACACTAGAGGTACAGCTTAGGTCTGCTGAAGTTAAGTCTGCTGAATGTCTAAATAAATGACAATCTAATTTCTAATCTAACATAAAGAAACGGAGCGCTGCAGGCGACTGCCGGTTGTAGTATTGAGAGGGAATCGGGGGTGACCTTGACTTTTACGTATGTTTTGGGACTTAACTAAAGGAGACATAAATTTAATTTTTACTTCTTCATAAAGCTAAAGTTATCTTTCTAATAGCTTCCATCCACGAAGCTTTTTGGCTATCTATTTTAGTAGTTAGTACTGTCTTCAATTTATTAAAGATAATGTAATTTTATAGCAGTTAGGACTAAACAGTTACATTTTTCATTAAAACCAAATCGCGCATTTTTCAGAAGACAATTTTGGAGTAAGAGAAATCTAATTAATCGAATATTAAAAAAAAAAAAATGTGGGGGCCCCCTTTTTTCAGGAGATTATTTTGAATTTTGAAGTACGGTACAAGTTTCAAATTTTCTTTTGAGTGAAATCTAATAAATTAATTTTTTTCCATTTTTTGGGGGCCCCCTCTGGCAGTTGGGGGCCTGGGGCAAAGTGCCCCTGTCCCCCTCCCCCTGGGGCAAAGTGCCCCTGTCCCCCTCCCCCTCTGGGCAGCCCTGGTGAAATATGGTAATTATTTTAGGCGTAGTAAAAGTATAACCTATAGATAGAATATATACAAATAATTCAATATACAGTCGAACCTCCATATATCGAACTTCCCCATATCGAAATTTTCTATATATCGAACTCTTAGCAAATCTCCATGTTCATTACATAGAAAAACTGTTTCTATACATCGAAAAAATCTCTATATATCGAAATTTTTTTTCACGACATATTGGGAGATTTTATTCTACTTTAGAATAAAATCTCCTTATTTTTGGCGTTTGAAACAATACTTCGTGGACTTCAATTCACGGAAAATGCTCGTGATGAAGTTTTAGTGGACTGAATAAATGCGAGCATTTCTTTGATGAACTTTCCGCAAAACTGGCTGTTAAGCAAGATATTCGTAGTTTTTTTTTTTAAGAATGTAACTGTGATCACTGTAACCACTGTCTGGATTATTGTTTTTTAAAAGGTATATAGTACTCAATAAATCTTTCACATTAATTCATTTTTTAGTTATTAACTTTCATTTAATGTGATTCGCATATAAATTAGAAATGGAGTTCCGTATACGAAAATTAGCTTTAATTTTAACGTTTTAGGAGAATTATGATAAAACTAAGATCAATTCTATATATCGAAATTTCTATATATCGAATTTTTTTTCCGGCATTTTGCTACATCGATATATGGAGGTTCAACTGTATATATATCTTATAGTTTTTAAAAATATCTGCGTGCAGTGCATTGACCAAGATTCATTATTCATAAAACATTAATTTTTTTTTCATAAAATGATTTCTAATAATCTCCCAACCAGGCCCTGATTTTCCATTTGGCCCAGTAGGCCCGGGCCTAGGGGC
The DNA here is from genome assembly GCA_907164885.2 of Dolomedes plantarius. Classification (NCBI taxonomy): domain Eukaryota; kingdom Metazoa; phylum Arthropoda; class Arachnida; order Araneae; family Dolomedidae; genus Dolomedes; species Dolomedes plantarius. The sequence goes on along the minus strand of OU015499.1, from coordinate 66,550,837 downwards.
TCCTGAATGTTAGGGCCCCCCCCAAAATTTTTATTTTAAAAGAAAAAATTCCCAATTCAATTTTTTTTTATTTTACCTTTTCTTAAAATGATTTTTTTTAAATTTCCTTTCAAATTTGATTGATTGGTTCATCATATCTACAGTTATATGTATAGTTTATCATATATATGTTATAGTGTATATAAGGGATTAATAAGTTTTTCTGGTTGCATTGTATTGGTGTTATAATGGTGAAGTTAATATGTTCTATTGCTTTTTGTTATATGATAATGTTCTAGGCTTCTACGCTTCTAATAGCCAATTCTTGGTAAAATGGTACTTTCACATTATTTTTTTTTGTGTGTCAATTTTGGAAATTTTATGCCCACATCAGTGTTAGGGGGCCCCCTTCTCAATTTGTGCCTATAGTCCAGAATTTTCTAAATCGGGCCCTGCTCCCAACAATTCTACTTTTGTTTTCTAATAGATAAAACTTTGTACAATTCACCGTAAAAAAAAAGGTTTAAATTAATTACAAATTAACTGTTTGACAACACATCAAGCTTGGTAGTAAAATCAGTGTATTTTTTCGAGTGCGAAGGTGATTTCCTCCCTTAAATCAAAAGACGAGCTACAAGTCAAAACCGGCACTTTCTTCGCTTTGGACAGACTGAAGCTTTCTTCCTTACCTTTTCCGGCCGTGTAAAATTCTGCCCCCGTCGGCGACGCGTCAGAGATGTCGACAGATACTGTCAGCAGGAGCATAATTGAGAGGCTAATCAAAACCATCGTGCCTTGATCTGCAAAAGAGAAGAAAAAAAAAAAAACGGTCAGTCGGACATCGAGTATCGCATAATTAGCTGATTACGCTCGTTAGGGGTGCAGTCGAGATAATGTTTTGGGGTTCTGGGTCAAGGTTCTTCGAAGATTGAAGCGATCCGTCAAAGGCGCTGAATCGTGATTAGTTTAGTGGTTCACTTGTATCATAAATTCTTATGCCAATTCAAGGTTTGTAATGTTTATATATTATTCGTCGCACCGATGCGCGATCTTATCCCGCTAATAGGTGTAATCTTATACCGGAGTTAATGACCTTTGGGAAGGTGAGACGGGTGGGTTCGGAGTTTGTACTTTTGAACCAATGACTTAAGGCTGCTGTGTACTAACCCTATTGGATTTTTAATACTTTTTCAAATTTATAGACCACTAGTTGGTACCCGTCAAAACATGACGGCTAGATAGTAAATAAATGTACTAATACACAAATTGTAGTCAACACATCATTGCCAAATGTTGAAAATCATAATAATGCGCAAAAACAAATTAATGTGTTTAAGCGGCTTCGTGCTTAGTGAGTATCTAAAGCCAGATTTAAAAATGTCACTGAGCATGCACAGAAAGCAATTTTTTAATTGTAAATTATCGCCAATTAAACAGTGCGAAATAAACAATTTCCATCAGGTTTAATCTTATATTTCACAAACATAATTATCATAAAATAAAAATGGCAGAGAGAGGTCTAGAGCGACTCCTCGGAATAAACGTGTTTATCATGAAAACATGTCACTGAGCATGCGCAGAAACATCGAGTTTCTAAAACCAGATTTAAACATGCCACTGAACATGCGCAGAAATAAATTTTTAATTGTAAATTATCGCTCATTAATAGAAATTGCGGTTGCGAAAACCAAATTTGACAAATCTACAGATTACAATCTTTCGTTTAAGACCAAAATGAAGTAAATTGATGCAGTAGTTTTCTCTCACGGACTGCCCAAAAGGTCGGCTTAGCAACTTAAATATATAGATGTAATAGGCAGATTAAAAAATAAATTATTTATTGCTTTAGATTCATACCAAAACGAAATCGATGCACATTTATGTTTACGTATACACAAAAACCTCGTTTATCCGGCCCTCGTTTATTCGGATCTCCTGATAATCAGGATCAGATTTGTAGACATTATTTTTATTTAATGTTCACATTAGATAATAATTTTTAACTATGGTATCAAGAATGTAACTGTAAGTACGACAAATATTCGCTTTTTAGTTTGATTCAATGTACAGTTCCTGCATAGATTGTACAATAAATTATGGTAATAAAATGATTTTTGTTGACTTTAAGAAATATTTACTAGACTTACCAATTCTTTGTTAAGAAATGATGTGAACCCTTATTTTGATATTTTTTAATGTCTTGCAAACAATACTATGTAATTTTGTTTCAAAACGTAGTTCTTTTATCGTAATAAACGGCAAGTCTGCTTAGATAAGGATTTTGTTTTGCTTATTACCCATATTATCCGTATTATCCGGATTGGTCCCAGTTAGTCCGGATAAGCGAGGTTTTACCGTACTTGCAATTTAGGTCCAGGGCCCCAAGTGGTTAGTGCATCGCAATTTAGCAACTAAGGTGCTCGGTTCGATCCTCTGACAAGCGCTACTGAATAACTTCGTGTCCACACCGGGTATAGGCACGTTAAATCCGTGAGCCGAAAAGTCCTTCCACGTGATAAGAGGGTGGGAAGAGCGTACGATCTCATCAGATGTCGATTTGTAGCATTGTCGGAACTACAGATTTAAGGGGACAGAACAACTTGGACTTGTAAAAAATGCTGAAAAATTGACTAAGTTTTCATAATTTTTAACAAATTAACCAATGAAGCAAATATAAATGAAATTTTCTAGACTGTTAGATCAAACATAACTTGTTGTAATAAAATTAACATATTGATGTAAATTATTTAAATTAATTGGGAAATATTAATTAACATGTTGTTTTCCTATTTTCATAATTACCATGTGTCATAAGTTATCATGCGCGCATGAATTAACATTAATTAACATTAACATTTTAATTTATTAACATTAAACATATCTCAATTTATAGTAAACTTTTGGGTTAATATATTGACGTAGAATCTTTTAATTGCATTCATTTTTAATATTTATAATTAACAATAAATTAAAACAAAAAATTTTAAGGCAAAAATTTTCTCATAAAACATTTTGTAAAATTTTTGTTACCTAAGATAACTTTAAGCTTTTAGGTTATGTTATAAAGAAGATTAACATTAACTTGTGTAGTAAATTTCAGACCTTTGTCTCAAATATTTTTCGAAATACAGTAAAACCTCGTTTATCCGGATCAAATTTGTAGACATTTTTTATTTAGTGTTCACATTAGATACTGATTTTTGACTAGGAAATATTAATTAACATGTTGTTTTCCTATTTTAATAATTGCCGCGTGTCATCAGTTGTTATCATGCGTGCATGACAACTGATGTTCATTTTAATTTATTAACATTATACACACTTCAATTTATAGAAAACATTTGTCTTAATATATTGACGTAGAAACGTTTGATTACATTCATTTTCAATATTTGTAATTAACAATTAATTAAAACAAAAAATTTTAAAACAAAAATTTTCTCAAAACATTTTGTAAAATTTTTATTACCTAAGATAACTTTAAGGTTTTAGGTCATTTTATGAAGAAGGTTAACATTAACTTGTGTAGAAAATTTCAATCCTTTGTCTCAAATATTTTTTGAAATATGCGCGCAAAGATGGAAAATCATATTTTGAGATAAATGTTGCAGATATTACTTCTCGTAGTGAAATCTAGGTGGCGCACTCCTTCGCCACAGATATCCACGCAACACTTTTAACTTTGACCTTGACAGTTCGACGGACTGTACAATTTGATTTGACTAACAGCTGTTTCGACTTGGGTTCGATTTATTTCGTTATTTTGCAATAAATGTTATTGGATGGATTGGTTACTAGTGCATCATAGAAACTACTATCTGAGCTCTTTGAAATAAAAAGTATCATTAAAAATAAATATATCAGTTAAATAATTAACTATATATATAAAACAGTTACGTAACTGACTGACTGACTGACTGACATACAACGCACGGACCAAACCGCTGGACCTAAAGGGCTGAAATTTTGCATGGCGATTCTTCTTATAGTGTAGGGGTGCACTAAGAAAGATTTTTGAAAAATTCTTAGATTTTTTTAAAATTAAATTTTTAAGCTGTTTTAGTAACTTTTTTTAAGTTTGCATTTAAAATATTAATTTGAGGGTTATAGAATTTATATCACGAGAAAGATTATAATTTCTTTAAAATGAAATCTTTTTCGAATATTTACCTCCATTTTCTGATTTTAGGTGAATTTTTAAAAATTAATTTTTAGAATTTATTTTATTAAATGCTGATCACGTGATTTCTTTTACTGGTACTTTAAATTTATTTATCGTCAGGTGCATAACAACGAAATAGACAAAAAAAATTTTTTTTTCTTGCTAATGCGGCAGACGATTGGACATTATCCAAAAAAATATTAAAATACAGTAAAAGATATGTTCCTCAAACTGTACTATATTAACTTTACTATATTCTTTAGTATGTTCTATTAGATTTAATTTGAATATTTTCTTCTACATTATTTTGTCTATAAAAATATCCCTTACGATTTTTTTATAAATATATTTTTTCGTTTTTTTTTACATCAACTGCATACATTAATCGTTGTATTTATTATATATATATATATATATATATATACACACATATATATAATTTTTTGGCATTAATTGCATACATTGACCGTTGTATTTAATTTTAATGCACTCCGTAGCGGAGTACGGGTTTTCAGCTAGTAAATACATACATCTTGATATGCTAAGACGGGCTTCTAGCGCTTTCAGGGCAGGCGTTGTTTGTGAGAAACAACATAATTATTGAATTTCAATCAAATCCACGAAACAGACTCAAGTTAAATTGTTGTGGTCTGAATAAACCCTATATGGATAGTAGTACATGATAGTAACTATTATCGGAGCTCTTTGAAAAAAATGTATGAATAAAAATAATTTTAACAATGTAAATAGTTATAAATACATACAGTGGCTCCCAAAAGTGTTCGTACACTTACGATTTTCAATGAAATAGGGGTCTATCCATTGATTAAAATGAATATTTCAGAATGGGTATTTAATAATAAGATCTATAGTATATTCTTAACAAAACTACATGAAATATTTTGAAAACATAGTAAAACTTTATTTTTAAGAAGCCGATAATCCAAAAGTAACAAAAACTTTATCTCACAAAAGTCATCGTACACTTGTAAAAAATCTTTACATATTAGTAAATATTCTAATTTTTCGTTAAATTAATATTTAGTAGGATATCCTTTAGCAACCACAACAGCTTTTAAACGTCTGGGAATAGATTGCTTTAGTTCTTTTGTAATTTTTGCATCAATGTTCATCCATTCTTCCATCATAATTGTTTTTAGTTCGCTTTTCGCGTGAATGTCGTGTTTTCGTACTCGAACCTCCAGTTCTCTCCAAATATGTTCTATTGGGTTTAAATCTGGCGATTGAGGTGATTTTTCAAAACTTGTGGACAATTATAGAGATACCAGATGCGAACGTTGAGAGCCGTGTGCTTAGGATCGTTATCTTGATAAAAAACAAAGTTGTTTCCAATACCCAAATTTTGAGCTGATAATTTTAAATTGTCTCTTAAAATATTCATAAAAACAGCATGATTCATTATGCCATCAATAAATACCAAATTTCCTAGTCCTGATGCTGACATGCACCCCCACACAAGGATACCTCCACCGGCATGCTTAACTGTTCCTACTAAGTTCTTGGGATTAAGTTCCTCATTTTTTTCTTCTCCATACAATTATATGCCCATCAGCACCAAAAATGTTCATCGGCAAATAAGACATTATTCCAATAGGTTTGGGGCTTATTTATCATTGATAGTGCGAAGGGAAGCCTAAACTTTCTGTTTTTCTCACCCACAACAAATTTTCTATGGGCAGAACGCCCATGTAATCCAGCTGTTCTGAGAACTCGTCAAAAAATTTCAGGTGAAATTGAAGTAGAAAATGTTTCATTGAATTCTGCAGAAACTTTTACAGCATTCAAACGCGAAATTTTCACAAATTTTATAATTATAAATCTCTGATCACATTTTGTTAACTTTGTCGGACGGCCTTCTCTTACCTTGTTTTCGATCCAATTTTCTTCTTTAAAGCGTTTTTTCACATACTGCACAGTAGAATGGGATAAATTAAGTAATTTAGCAATATTCCGAACTGATTTACCACTACTATGATGAAAAATAATCAATTTTCGAATGCTGTTTGTTGTTTCTTTACGACTACGAGCCATTTTTAAATAATAAATAGAATTTTACGGAATAGGCAAGCAAAAATTAAAGCCAAACGATATTTTAAATGCCACCACAATTCAAAAATAAAAATAAAGCGCCAGACGATAATTTTAATTATGAATTTATCCGAAAATATTTCAGTGTACGATGACTTTTGTGAGATAAAGTTTTTGCTACTTTTTGATTACTGGTTTCTTAAAAATAAAGTTTTACTATGTTTTTAAAATATTACATGCAGTTTTGTTAAGAATAGATTATAGATCTTATTATTAAATACCCATTCTGAAATATTCATTTTAATTAATGGATAGACCCCTATTTTACTGAAATTCGTAAGTGTACGAACACTTTTGGGAGCCACTGTATATCATAATATGTCCAGGGAGTACTCAAGTGCTTTCAGAGCAGTGCTCTTAGTGGGAGAAAGAACTGAGTTTCAATTATAATTCCACAAAGTAAGTTTGCGTGAAAGTGCTATAAATGGAATAAATCCTAAATGGATACTAGTCGGTGCCGGATTTAAGTATAAGCTAAAAAAGCTAGAGTTTAGGGCCTCGCAATCTATAGGGGCCACAAATAATAATAATAATAAAAAAAAATACATAAATTGATAAAAAAAAAGGTACACGATAGAAACTTATTATCGGATCTCCATGAAAAAAAATTATCATGGAAGACAGTTATAACAATGTAAATACTAAAAAAATACAAATATCTTAATGTTTCCTGAGGGGCCTCGAGTATTTTCAGTGCAAGTGTTCTTAGTGCGAGGCAGCATTATTACTCAATTTCAATTAATTCCGCGATACAAGTTCACACTAAAGTGATATGGACTGAAAAAGCACTGTATGGATAGTAGTACATGATAGAAACTATTATCGGAGCTCTATGAAAACACGTATCAATAAAAATAATTATAAAAATATAAATAATTATAAAGACATATATATCTTAATATATCCAGAGGAGCCTCAAGGGCTTTCAGTGCTGGTCTTCTTAGTAAGAAGCAGCTATAGGCGAAGCGTGCTTCTAACTTTTCTTTTTTTTTTTTTGGGGGGGGGGGGGGGAGGAGGGAGCAACGAATTGAATTCAGTTAGGGCCCTCCTCAGCGGACTGACTACCGGACGGTCCTTAAAATATGAAATATTATGATTTTTTTAATTGAAGAACAATAGAATTGATGTTTGAGTAGTATTCAAAAGTTATACAATGAGAAAAATAAATATAATATAAATAAAATGAGTAAATAAATATAGCATTAAATTTTTGTAATGGATTCTATCGTTTAAAAGTTTGTTAAGGCTATAGACACAATCGGAATCTTCAGTGTCACTGTTTGAAAAAGCGGGAAAAAAATAACTTTCTTAAAAGGTGTCTAAAATTTTCCGACAATTTTAACTGAACTTCTATTAACGTTTTAATTTATTTCAAGTTAAGTTGGGGGGGGGGGGAACGTGACCCCCGTGGGTGTTCTTTATAAGAGGCAGCATTATTATTAATTTTTTATTAATTTTCAATTAATTCCACGATACAGGTTCACGTTAAAGTACCGTAGACTGAATAAGTACTATATGGATACTAGTACACGAAAGAATTATTATCGGAGCTTTACGCAAAAAATTAATCAATAAAAATGATTATAAATATATTTATATCTTATTATTTCCTGAGGGGCCCCAAGTGCTTCCAACATAGGTGTTCTTTATAAGAGGCAACATTATTTTAATTTTTTATTAATTGTCAATTAATTCCACTATACAGGTTCACGTTAAAGTACCATAGACTGAATAAGTACTATATGGATACTAGTACACGAAATAATTATTATCGGAGCTTTACGGGAAAAATTAATCAATAAAAATAATTATAAATAGAAATATATTTATATCTTTATATTACCTGGGGAGGGGCTCAAGTGCTTTCAACACAGGTGTTCTTTACGAGAGGCAGCATTATTATTCATTTTTTATTCATTTTCAATTAATTCCACGATACAGGTTCACGTTAAAGTACCATAGACTGAATAAGCACTATATGGATACTACTATATGAAAGAATTATTATCGGAGATTTACGAAAAAAAATTAATTAATAAAAATAATTATAAATATATTTATATCTTTATATTTCATGAGGGGTCTCAAGTGCTTTCAACACAGGTGTTCTTTATAAGAGGCAGCATTATTATTATTATTTTATTCATTTTCAATTAATTCCACGGTACAGCTTCACTTTAAAGTACCATAGACTGAATAAGCACGATATGGATACTAGTACATGAAAGAATTATTATCGGAGCTTTACGAAAAAAAATTAATTAATAAAAATAATTATAAATATAAATATATTTATATCTTTATATTTCCTGAGGGGTCTCAAGTGCTTTCAACACAGGTGTTCTTTATGAAAAGCAGCATTATTATTCAGTTTCAATTAATTCCGCGATATAGGTTTACGCTAAAGTGCTATAGACTGAAAAAGCGCTATATGGATACTAGTACATGATAGAAACTATTATCGGAGTTCTATGAAAAAAATGCATTTCTAAAAATAATTATATCGATGTAAATAATTGTAAAGATGTGTAACTTAATATATCCAGAGGAACCTCAAGTGCTTTCAGAGTCGTTATTTTTAATGAACAGCATCACCCGAAACAGACGATTATCGGACAAGGAGAATAGGCAATATTCACTGACCTTGGGAATAAGTTGTTGGAAAAAATCCGGCCTGTGATCGTTGCTGGCGTTCCTCCGAAAGTCAAGGAAGGTTCTGATTTCAAAAAAACCTTCTGCAGGTCGCTGACACGGCAGGTCCCTTTTAAGCGGCCCCTTTATCTCGGGGCTTTATACAAGTTTCATTCCCCCCTTTATTCCAGTCCTACCAATCAGACAACTGTGCCTATTGCAGCTCCCTTAATTTGCCTCAGTTTTTTATCCTTGCTCGCACCTCTTTTGACCATGACCGCGAAGATGCGGTTAACCCGGAAGAACGGGAACAACACAACTCGCCTCGGGCGTCAAACGGGTCATCACGCGGAAATCTGTAATCGAGTTTTGAGAAATTTTTTTTTTCTTTATTGTTTTTTGAAGAATCCGTTAGGTAACTCTTAGTATGTTAGGAGTGGCTCCACCCGTTCGTTTTTTGTTTGTTTGTTTGTTTTGTTTTTGTTCTTTTTGAGGAGCATGGAGGTATTCTCTTTTGTTTCTATTTTTAACCCGGCTTTGTGTCCGCCATAAATTTTTAGCGAGAATTTTTTCGTGAGCCTGGTTCAGCGAAGGTTGATTCACTGTGTTTTGGTAGAAAAGTCGTTTGTTGTTGTCGGATGGAAAACGTGATTTCGTTTTTCGCGGTCTGTCTTTTTTTGTTTTGTTTTGTTTTCGTTTGAGCAGATGTCGTGGTGGACTGGAAGGATGCCTGAAGAGTGGTTTCGTTTCCAGGTTCAGTTACGCAACAGGCCGATATACTCCTTTCCTTGCCAAAGTCGTAAGAGCGTACGGTAAGTTATTGCGCAATACAGATCTACGCACGATCGCCAACTAAGGGCCTGTTCACACAGAATCCGTAAGCATCAGCGTTACTTGTATTGACAGATTTTTAAACCAATCACAGGCCTTAACAATTTCGTGGCTAATCGTTTGGAGGTTTGTAATTGGATAAATATATTTTAAAAAGAGTAAACGCTGACGCTGACCGGTGCTATGAGAACAGGTCCTAAAGCCAACAATTTCCTAAGACACTGGTACCAAACCAGTGGTCAACGGACCACAGGTGTTCTGTGTGAACCCAAGAAGTGGTCCGTGAAGTGGGCAGTGATTAAAAAATATATTTCAGGTAGTCTCTTCTAACGAAATTACTGCGGGTTATTAACGTAAGATTACGTATTATTGCTTACCTCTTTTGTATGTATATATGTATCTATATATATATATGTACATATGTATATGTATACATATATGTATGTCAAAATTTTGACGCATTTTGGTACTTTTCTGTTTAACTGTTTACTGTTTGTCTAAGAGATACAAACTAGGTTTGGCACGCTACCAAAATTATAACTCGCGAGGACGGATGGACGGACAGTTTTAGCATCTGAAATTTTGCTTTCCGAAGGACCGTTATGGAGGAACGTAATCCTACGTTAAAAAACTTTGGCTCAATAATTTCGAAATGACCACGAATTTAACAATTTTTTTTTTTAACTGCCAACAATAATTTTTTTGCTCACAAAATTTTCGTTCAGATTCTAAAAAATTGGTTGTATTTCTTCGGTTTCCTGACGTTTCGGGTAAGAAAAAAATATCACTTTTCTTGCTTAAAAATACCTAATATAATTTCTGTGACAGCGTCGTAGCCATTTTACAGCTAATAAAGCAAATGCAAGCTCAAACTCTCGTTTGTTTTAAGTTTTCATAGACCTTTATGTTTTGCTAATAAATTTAGTTTTGCGTTCAATTTGTTCAATATGTTTGTGTTGTTTCTAATGCCCCCTGGCCGGGAGTGTTCCAGACCAGGTACATATAGCTTAGCGAGGGTGTGGCTAAAAGGGTTGATTGGGAGGGGTCCCCGACGAATTTTTAATTAATTAATTAATTAATTTTTTAAACAAGGGGTAACTGATCAACAAATGGTTCAGAACCACTGTTCTAAGCAGAGCAAATTACTCGAATATTAAATGCTTAAATTATTTTGGGTCAGGGCTTCTGTATGAAAGGTTAGATCCCTATGTTGCGGCTAGCACATGGTATAGACAGATTACGTTAGGTTAGGTTATTCTGAAAACTTTTAAAACCAGGGATCCTTCTCACACAGAATGACAAAAAATTGGACTGTAACATGATATTTTTTCGTGATTAATGATAAAATATATATATATACATACACACATATACATATACACATACTTATATATATATATATATATATATATATATATATATATATATATATATATATATATATATATATATATATATATATATATATATATAAATAAGAATAAGATGAAAGAGAAAACCAGTAATAGCTCTAAAGCTACTTGCAGCCAGGTACAGATAACATGAAAAGAAAAGTATGAATGAGGTTTTAGACAGCATTTCTTCATCAGCGGTGTCAATGCTGTCTAAAAACCAATGGATTGTTTCCGATGATATATATATATATATATATATATATATATATATATATATATATATATATATATATATATATATCCCAATGGCTGGGAGCTGAATGTTACTCTTTTCCCGGGAGAGCCAGAAGTGTCTGACCACTTCACCGCATGCATTGCATGCGTTGCCCCGGGTACAACACAGAGGGGTGGTGATAAAATAATATCTGTGTTTGCTATGCAAAGGGTATTAAGTCCAAAATGGGCTAAAATGAGTTATCAAACCAGGCATGTTTGAAAAATCAAGGGCTACTGCTGGGTACAGAAAGCTAAGTCCAATTCCATTCCTAAATATTTTTATTCATCAGGGAAAATTTGGGATATGTGAAAACACGTTAGTGTTATAGGGTTTATGTCTCAATCAAGGACTTAATACTCTTTATTCAACAAAAATAAAATTGGAAAAATTTATTTTAAAGAAAAAAATTAAAAAATAAATTTTAAAAGAACTGAATTTAGAAAACCCGTTTTTTTTTTTTCAATCCCGTTTCTCTCAAAAGTCCGATTTTGGGATTACTGTCTTTTCACAGCAAACACAGATAT
>OU015499.1:66513930-66533930 GCA_907164885.2 Dolomedes plantarius | reverse complement strand
TTTTTCAAATTGTATTTAAAAAACTTATTCTTTCTCCGCTCGTATAATATCTCGTTCACATTCCTCCTAATTGTAGCAGAGTCTAAGGGTTCAACTACCACAGCCTGTTGGGTATCCTTACAGAAATGTCTGGAAACTGACTGAAACCCAAGAATTGGCTCTTTTTGAAATCTTATTGCAGAAGATTTCCCTTTCTCTCCTCGTATGAGTCAATTTCTCACCAACTATCATCCTTTAACAGTTTTTCAGTGTTTTACTACTAACAAAATTCAGTCATTACTTATCCTCATTTTGTGTGCCTGCTATGGGGATTTATTGCTTCCATGTTCTGTTTTATTTCAATTATTAAAGAACGTTTAGTAGCAACGACATGGCGTTTCGTTGATTATTTGGTTTGGTCGGGGAGAGAGGAATTTCGGTAGTTTTGCTTTACTTTTTTTCCTATTTTTGTTTTCTCTGAAACATTATATAGCAGTAAAAAAGGTATTTGTTTTATCTCTAAATTAGCACTGGGCTTTCACAAGTATTTACTGGCTACTGATGACGATATATATGCGTGAAAGAAACATTTGTTTCGTATGGCCAACAGAAGTTTTATAACTAATCGTTCATTAGCATTAAGTCCACTCAGTTCATTCCTCGATGCATGACTGAGACCAGTAGCTTTAATATATTCCTATTTTTGTGTTTTATAGTACCTTTTTCTCTAGCTTTCATTACATAAAGAGGAATGAACAAAATTATGAATGAAAACTGTACCAAACTACAAAACTACACAAATAAAACCATAAGAGGGGAGTTTAATTTGAAAATATCTCTACATTAATATATATATATATATATATATATATATATATATATATACAGTGGTACCTAGACTTACGAGTTTAATTCGTTCCATGACGGAGCTCGTAACTCGAAATACTCGTATCTCGAATCAATTTTCCCCATTGAAATTAATAGAAATGCCATTAACTCGTTCCGGGCTCCCCCAAAACACCGCAATTTTTTGTTACATGTTTTTAAATAAGAAAAAAGTGCTTATAAACGACGAACATTGTATAAAAACGCAATACAATTGAATGTACGGCAATAAATTTGTTTTATTAAGTGTAATCTACAACATTTACCTTGGAGATCTGACTTGATGATGCTGATGACAGAGGAGGAGAAAGGCTGAACTGAAAAAATAAATCTTATTCGTTGATTTTTGACCTTTTCGCCCCGCTTTCCTCACTTTCGCTTTTATTACTAGCTAATCTTTAAAGTGGACGAGTGAGACACAGAACCTGGGTGATTGTTGCATCGTTCACTGTGGCTGTAATGTCCAGATTCTTCGTTCTCAGAATCCGTAAAAGAAGGAGAGCTTGCGATCCTAGGACCAAGGTCTTCCCATCCCCTAGACCGCCATGGGGAGTTCCAGTGTGGGGGGAGGGAATTGAAGCTATCTCTCTGCGAGAGAGGTTTGGCGCTGTTCGGTTTCAGAGGACGACTCAAGTTTGAGCAGAGCAAGCTGCCCCGGGTGGTAATTGTTCAGTGTTAATCTCTCGCTTTAAGACTGGATAGTAGTCTCAGAATAATATACACACAATTGTATAATAATTGTACATAAAGGTTGTAAATATTATATGCTTCTTGTGTTCTCATTTGATGAGCACGTAGCATGGCATTCGCTGCTGAAACTAGCGGTTGGATATCTGAAGCTTGCTCGTAACCCGAATTTTAGCTCGTAACTCGAAGAAAAAAAATCTTCCGAGAAAATGCTCGTATCTCGAGACACTCGTAAGTCGAGGTACCACTGTATATATATATACACTCATGGACAAAAAAATTAGCGCACCAAGAAATAATTGCGGGATCGTAACGAAACTTGCAATGAAGGTACATGTCGGGGAAATATGCAAATGATTAGAAATGCAGCGTGATTGCGCATTACGTATAGCCGGTAGAGGGCGTTGAACATCGTACTCTGTGGAGTATAAAACAAGTAACCAAAGCTTGTTTGAGTGTGCTGAATCATTTACAAAGGAAGAGCTGAGATAGACATGCCATTACGCCGTGTTCGAAGACAATATAAGCAGTTGTCGCAGTTTGAGAGTTGGAGAATCGTCGGGATGATGGAAGCTGGGTGGTCAGCTAGGCGAGCAGCTCGTCAATTAGGCCGCTCTGATTGTGTTGTGAGGAGGTGTTGGGACCAGTGGACCCGAGAGATGTCATGTACACGAAGACCAGGCCCAGGACGCCCTCGACAGACCAGTCGTCGAGAAGACCGCCACATCGTAAGAAATGTACGCGTACAGCCAACTGCTTCATCGGCCGCCATCCAGGCACAGGTAGCACCTTCACTAGGGGCCTCTGTGTCTTCTCGAACCATACGAAGGCGCCTGGCTGAAGGACAGTTGGTATCGCGGCGCCCATTACGTGTGCTGCCCTTGACGCCCACCCATCGACGCCTCCGTTTGGAGTTTTGCCGCGCACGAGGAAACTGGACTGCAGCGGAATGGAACCAGGTCGTCTTTAGCGACGAATCCAGATTCAATCTCGGCAGTGATGACAATCGTGTTCGTGTGTGGAGAGCCCGTGGTGAACACTTCAATCCTGCCTTTGCTGTACAGCGACACATCGCTCCCACAGCTGGTGTGATGGTATGGGGTGCCATTGCCTACAATACATGGTCACCCCTAGTATTGTTCCGTGGCACCATGACAGCCCAGCGGTATGTTCATGAAATCCTGCAACCACATGTGTTGCCACTCATGCAACGGCTCCCAGGAGCCATTTTTCAACAAGACAATGCTCGGCCTCATACGGCAACGGTGTCACAAGACTGTCTCCGCACTGTTACTACCCTTCCTTGGCCTGCCCGATCCCCAGATTTGTCTCCAATCGAGCATATCTGGGATCATTTGGGACGACGAGTTGGGCATCCCACGAGTTTGAACGAACTAGAGGCAAGGTTACAGCAAATATGGAACGAAATGTCTCAAGACATCATACAGAACTTGTATGACTCAATGCCCGATCGTATCGCATCGTGCATTCGCGCTAGAGGGGGTCCAACGGAGTATTCACTCCTCCGTTCTTTTGCCTTTTTCTCTGAAATAAATTATCCTATTTCTTTGATTTTCTTATCATTTACTTATATCAAAGTAGTCATTATGTATGTAAAATTTCGTTTCATTTTGACGACTCCTTCTTGGTGCGCTAATTTTTTTGTCCATGAGTGTATATAAAGCAGTTCCGTGTTTGACTGACTGACTGACAGATAACGCACAGACAAAACCGCTGGACATAAAGGGCTGAAATTTTGCATGGCGATTCTTCTTATAGTGTAGGGGTGTACTAAGACAGATTTTTGAAAATTTCTAAAATTTTTTAAAATTAAATTTTTAAGCTGTTTTTGTAATATTTTTTCAGTTTGTTTTGAAAATAATTATTTGAAGGTTTTAAAATTTATATCACAAGAGAGATCATAAAAATTCCTTTAAAATGAAATCTTTTTTGAACCTTTACCTCCAATTTCTGATTTTTGGTGAATTTTTAAAAATTAATTTTTAGAATTTAATTTATTAAATGCTGATCAGGAGATTTCTTTTCTTGTTGTGATACTTCAAATTAATGTTACATCACGTGCATAACAACGAATTAAACTGACAAAAAAAAATTAAAATACAGTAAGAGATAAAAATTTAACCACTAGACTAATTAAGATGGAAGTTTTTTAAGAATTTAATTCAAAGCAGTATGTTTTATGGATATTAAATTAAACCTATATATAAAACAGTTCCGCTCAAAGTATGCTTCGCCATGACGATAAATGAGTCTCAAGGTCAAACTTTAAAATACGCTGGCGTAGATTGAAGAGAAAATTGTTTCTCCCACGGCCAGTTTTACGTAGCTTGCTTACGCGTAAGTTTGCGGACGTGCCTGGTAATATTAGTTTCGTCCAATGAAGAAACAAAAATATTGTTTATAAGGAAATCTTCTAAAAAGCAATTTTCTTATTTTTTCATTGTAATTATCCTAAAATGTACTACGCAGCGAAGTACGGGTATTCAGCTAGTGTAATATGAGGCGGTGAAAGGCAAAGTGGTGTAAGTCACATTTTTCAACTTTTTTTTATTATTTGAGGGCAAAAATGTAATTTCCATGTTCACTTTATAGTGGAATTGCAAATAATTATTACTTGCAATATTATAATAATTATTATGAATTATAATTTGTTCAATTTAAAGTGGAATTTTTTGTAGTTTTTGCAGTAAAACGCTTTGGACTTGCACCACTTGACTTACTGTCCTACACCACTTTGCCTTTCACCGCCTCATATGATCCCCTACAGTTTTTCAAAAGTAACAGCAAAGTGACTGTAGCTCCCAAAACGGAAACTCATGTCCTTTCAAATTCCTTTGAAAGGAAGACTCGTTCTTTCTGAAGTTGTTGACACTACCCAATAAATTGCACGGAGTTCTGAACAGGAGGGGCTACCAATTCAAATGGCATGTCCTCAGCAGTTCGCACCGTAGAGGAGCTGCGAGTAGTTAACAGATTTTTGTGGTCAGAGGGTGCGAAACCTTGAAAAATTCACAGAAAGATGCTGCAACAGTGAGGGAAATGCCTGTATTAATGAGAGAAGCGTGTATACGTGGGTAATTACGCTTAAAAATGGGCGAACATCAATCCGGGATGAGCAAAGCACCGGTAAAGACTTCACACGAAAGCATTCCTTGCACACCCCGTCCAAATAAGTCACATGGATTCTGTTTCTCAATGCCTCGACCCCAGCCCATTTCCAAGTCGATTCGAACGGTACGACTACGTCTAACTGAAAAAACAAATGACTGAACATTTCAGGTTGATGTGTACTAACCCTATTGGATTCACTCACCTCAATGTTAACGTATGGAGGAAATGTGTCTACTATTAACTGTGCATAAATGCTGATCTATATATATATAAAACAGTTCCGTAACTGACTGACTGACAGATAACACACAGACCAAACCGCTGGACCTAAAGGGTTGAAATTTTGCATGGCGATTCTTCTTATAGTGTAGGGGTGCATTAAGAAAGAGTTTCGAAAAATTCTTAGATTTTTTAAAACTAAATTTTTAAGCTGTTTTTTTTAACTTTTTTAAAGTTTGCATTTAAAATAATAATCTGAGAGTTATAAAATTTATATCACGAGAAAGATCAAAAAATTACTTTAAAATGAAATCTTTTTCGAATCTTTACCTCCATTTTCTGATTTTTGGTGAATTTTTAAAGATTAATTTATAGAATTTAATTTAGTAAATGCTAATCACGTGATTTCTTTTTCTGATACTTTAAATTAATTTTGCGTCACGTGCCTAACAACGAAATAAATTGACAAAAAAATATTAAAATACAGTAAAAGATAAAATTTAACCTCTAGATTAATTGAGATAGAAGTTTTTTTAAGAATTTAATTCAAATTAGTGACTACCATCCAGGAACTGATAGATCACATTTATCCAGGCATTGCTCAAATACAAAATAAGCCTATAGAATGGTTTTTCGAAAGGGCCATTTTGACTCCAAAAAACGATCAAGCTGCGTTCATTAATGACATGTTGCTAAAGTCCTTTGATGGGAGAGGAAATGGTCTACAAGTGGATAGACACTGTCTGTAATTCAGATGATGCGGTTAACTATCCGGTAGAATAAACAGGAAAACCAACGTAAATAAAGCACAAATGGCAATAAGATGCAATTATTTTGCATACGGCCGTTTCCACTATTTGCAATTACTAATTATTTTGCATACGGCAGTTTTCGGCTCAAAAAGCCGAAGACTAAGCCTTAAGGCCTAGTCTTTGGCTTTTTGAGCTGCCACTAAGTTCGTTGCACTGATGAAGAAGCTCTTTTGTAGCTTCGAAACGGCCGTATGCAAAAAAATTGCATATTATTGCTATTTGTGCTTTATTTACGTTGGTTTTCCTGTTTATTCCTGGAGCACAAAGGTTGTATCTTTTCTTTTCAAAATATCCGGTAGAGTTTTTAAATTCGCTTATACCACCGGTTCTTCCATACCATAAGCTCTTTTGCGGAAGGGCACACCCGTAATGCTCCTTCGGAATTTAAAACCACCGAAATTGTGTAAGGTCAAAGCCCTGCATAAAAATTTAATCGAAACCAATATTTTAACCGGGTGGGGTCAAGGAGAAAAAGTGTTCGTACCGCGCATTTCTCTAATACCCAATGACCTCTCCTTTGACTTTATTATACTGCAATTTCCCTTCAAGGTATGCTTCGCCCTGACGATAAGTAAGTCTCAAGGCCAAAAATTAAAATACGCTCGCGTAGATTTAAGAGAAAATTGTTTCTCCCACGGTCAGTTTTACGTAGCTTGCTCCCGCGTAAGTTTGCGGACGAGCCTAGTAATATAAATTCCGCCCAATGAAGAAACAAAAATTATTGTTTATAAGGAAATCCTATAAAAAGCAATTTCATTATCTGTTCATTGTAATTATCCTAAAATGTATTCCGGAGCGAAGAACGGGTATTCAGCTAGTAATCAAATAAAAATTGTATTTTCAGATACCCGGAACTTTTTTGAAACTTGAAACAGGATTCATTTTTTTATTTTATCCACCAAATGAATTTAGGAGCGTTTAAAACACACTATACTAGATTTTACCCCCGAATAATTTAAAATTTAAAATATTATTTGCAGTTTAAAAAAAAAAGAAAAATGCCCCAATGTGTAAAATTTCTTTCTCTATTACGGAGTACAATTTTTAAAAAAATCTTCAAATCAAAATTTTATCCATAGGTTAACATTGAAGTAAGCGAATTCAATAGGGGAAGCGCACATCAGCCTTAATTTGTGAATCTGATGTTTCAGATTTGGACAATGATTTGCATGGAAATTTTAGGGACTAAATTGATAAAAAAAATTAGTCTTGATTCATTTTATTCTTCTGTGGCTCCTCTCAAGGAGCTATCCAGCGTTTTTTTTCATCTTCAAGCTCTCTGAATTTTGCCCCGCAGTGATAGACGATGGCTCTTTCCTTTGTATAACTGCACTTCCACCCAAAAAGGTTTACAGAAATTCTGCTTTTGGAACTCTTCCACCGTACTTATAGGCCTCCTTTTTGCCTCCACCGTAGTTATAGGCAATGCCTTGCCGATAAGCCCATTACAAGGGCGAAAGCGTAGGTCCAAGACAGCTGGGTACGGTGGAGGTGAAAATACTTTCACTAAATTGATAATCTATCTTAAATATGTTGTTGTTGGTGGTGTTCCACGCCAACAGTGGACGCCAACAGTGGGACTCCAACCAACATGTTGTTGTTGTTGTTGTTGTTGTTCCTAATGCCCCCCTGGCCGGAAGTGCCAGACCAGGTCCATATAGACTTCCTTTATAATAGCACTACATGTGTCGGAATCCGACTTGGCTAGGTGCCACAACAATTTTGACCAAGCAACCCCCAGGGGAGACATCTTGAGTGATCGTACCTACCCCACCCACTGACGTCAAAGAAGGACCTTCCGGTCTATGGATTTAAGGTGCCCATATCCGGCCTCGACTCGGAGGTATTTTACGGCGCAAGTCAGGATTTGACCGAAAGCCGACGCGCTGCCGATAGGCTATCCCTGGCCTACCTTAAACATATATTGTCAAAATAAGCTGATTCCGGTCTAATATTTCGACATCTGTTGTGCAAACTTTTACAATGTTTATTATTAGGATTATTAAGGAAGTAGGATCATTTCTAAGAAATTGTGTTTTAACCTTTTCCTTACGGGTAGGGATAGCATGTTTCCCATGAATACGGGCCCAAGAATGAATATATATATATATATATATATATATATATATATATATATATATATATATATATATATATATACATATATATATATATATATATATATATATATATATATATGTCCACCTTAATGCCGTTCTTACAAAGGGGGTACGGCATTTCCCGTTCTAAAGAGGGAATCAGAGAAACGGGCCCCGTAAGCTAAAGGATAAAGAGAAAACCTCTAAATCTGCACTCTTAATGTTGCCGTTTATATGATTCTTATGCACCAGTAGAGAGAAATTAAAACCGAACAACAGTCGGAGTTGCATATTGTAATCCAAAATAAATAATAAGTGCTAGAAAAAAAAATTAAATCATAATTTTTGGAGATATATTTCTTTTCTATACTTACCTCTGAAACAGGATAAATCTTACCTGTAGAGAAGGGTTCATCTTCAAGAGCCAAACAGCTGAAACCCGTCTGTATAACGAATCTTTTCTCCGCTCCGGATATAGCTTATTAACACCTTGAGCCTCTTTAGTATTGGACCATAAACCCGCCAGGCGTCCCAGACAGTAATTTTGATGACGGGTCTGGATTCGAGCACTAATCTAATGGAGTCGACCCTTAATGGTTTCGTGACCTCAAGCTATCTTTTTATTTGTGACACCAATCTCTGCATTGTCTGAAACCGAACAAGAAATATATTTTAAAATTTAAATTCTACTCAATTTCTATCAAACTCTGAAAAAAGACGTCAAATTGACGACACATTTTTTTTATGTGAAATTTCTTAAATTGAATTTTTTACACAGCTAGTCAGGGCGGGTCCTACAGGTAAGGTGTTGAGGCGACCTCTTCAGGCGCCGAATTGAAATAGGCGCCAGTAAGTAAGATGAAAATGAAATAGGAAAATGAAATAGGCGAATAAATGAAAGTAAATGAAATAGGAAGAAGGAAATAGAAAAAATAAAATGAAATAATAAAAATTGAAATATAATATATAAATGATAAATAATAAATGAAATAGAAAAATTAAAATGAAATAATAAAAAATAAAATATAATATATAAATGAAAAATAATAAATGAAATAGAAAAAATTAAATAGTATTAAATGAAATACAAAATAAATAAAATAGAATAAATAAAATGAAATAATAATAAATGAAATATACTATATAAAATGAAATATAATAAATGAAATAGAAAAAATAAACTGAAATAATAATAAATGAAATATAATATATAAAATGAAATATAATAAATGAAATAGAAAAAATAAAATGAAATAATAATAAATGAAATATAATATATAAAATGAAATATAATAAATGAAATAGAAAAAATAAAATGAAATAATAATAAATGAAATGTAATATATAAAATGAAATATAATAAATGAAATAGAAAAAATTAAATGAAATAATAATAAATGAAATGTAATATATAAAATGAAATTTAAAAAAAATGAAATAGAAAAAATGAAATAGAATTAAATGAAATAGAAAATAAATGAAATAGAAAATAAATGAAATAGAAAAATAAAATGAAATAATAATAAATGAAATATAATATATAAAATAAAAAATAATATATGAAATAGAAATAAATGAAATGGAAAATAAATAAAATAGGCGCCAATAAATGAGACCTGGTAAAATTACGAATTTTAACGAACATAAAAAAATATTAATAGTTTAATCTAATGTATCACAAATTCATAAAAAATATACAATTATAAGCGAATATTTGACATTTTTTATAAACGGATGAATTTCAGATCAAGAGAAATAAATTTTGAATGCCTATTTCCAAACGTTGTTGTAGCTCTAAGAAATCTACTAATACTACCTGTAACTGTAGCAGCAGCTCAGCGCAGTTTTTCTAAACTGAAAATTTTAAGGGATTATCTGTGAATAACAACAACTCATGAGCGACTGAATGATCTAGCAATCATTTCTATGGAAAAGATGATATGAAAAATGATAAATTATAGAGATGCAATCGAGCAATTTGCTGCAATACAGGCTCATAGAAGGACTTAGAAATTATTTTATTACGTAATAAATTAAGAAATTTATTTACTTTTTCTGCTTTTTTAAAGTTATGTAATTTTTTTCATATTTTCCTGCGCTTTATAAACGAATAAAACTTTTTAAAAATAAATGCATATTTCCCCCAAAATATCCGTTATTCTATTAAGTAAACAACTTCTAATAAAGATGCATTCATTCATTACGTAGAGTCTGTCCGAAAATTTGAAAAGGCGCCAATTTTAAAACTTGCCTCAGGCACACAATGGATTAGCCCGGGTCTGCAGCTAGTGCTTCAACTCTAGAACTTAAAAGTATTTTCTTTCATCCTCCATCTTACCGTATTGTTTGGGGGGTTCTTCTGATTATTTAATAGTCAAGAAATTCAAAGAAATTCAAGCTGCAAAGTCTCCATCTTATCTTATTGTTTTGGGGTTCTTCTGATTATTTAATAGTCAATAAATTCAAAGAAACTCAAGCTGCAAAGGTCTCCAACTTACCTTATTGTATGGGGGGTTCTTCTGATTAGTCAATAAACTCAAAGAAACTGAAGCTACAAATTCTCCATCTTACCTTTTTGTTTGGGGGTTCTTCTGATTATTTCACAGGCAATAAATTCAAAGAAACTCAAGCTGCAAAGTGTCCATCTTACCTTATTGCTTGGGGGTATATCTGATTATTTAATAGTCAATAAATTCAAAGAGACTCAAGTTGGAAAGTCTCCATCTTACCTTATTGTTTGGAAGTTCTTCCAATTATTTAATAGTCAATAAATTCAAAGAAACTCAAGCTGCAAAGGTCTCCACTTTACCTTATTGTTTGGGGTTTTTCTGATTATCAAACAGTCAATCAATTCAAAGAAACTCAAACTGCAAAGGTCTCCACTTTACCTTATTGTTTGGGGTTTTTCTGATTAATAAACAGTCAATAAATTCAAAGAAACTCAAACTGCAAAGGTCTCCATCTTACCTTATTGTATGGGAGGTTCTCCTGATTATTTAATAGTCAATAAATTCAAAGAAACTCAAGCTACAAAGTCTCCAGAGTATTATCTCTGAAATATCCTAAATAAAACAAAATATCTCGGCAAATAAAAGAAACTTTATCGTGCTTACCGTGAACAAGCTCCGAAACACTAGACTCAACTCTCTCGAGATTCCTTCAATAGTTATCCCTTCGACTTCCCGCGACGGCCAATACAAAACCCCAATTTTTAGCTCCCTACGATCCCCTGAAAATTCAGGGGCCTTCAACGGGGGTCTCTCTCTCTCCCGGAACCGAGGTCAAAGACCACTCCACCTTTCATAAAATCTCCTCCCCTTAGAGATATCAGGGGAGTTCTTTTTCAGTTTCCACCCACTGAAAACTAACCATCGCACCCTCGAAGAGCCCCCCTCTCCTGGTGGGGAACCTTCAAGTCCCCCTAAGAGAATGCTGGGTTGTCCCTCAAAGTCGCCCCTCTATGATTCTTTGCAAGAGCAACCTGATAAGGGAATGGGAGTACTTGTACACTTGTATCCCACTAATACTTGTATGGGAATACTTGCCTTACAAATCTCATAGGCTTAATACAAGGCTTTGCGTCAAAGGCGACCTGGCATCATTTTTATATAAATACATACACACACACACTTACGCACATTATATATATATATTATATAATATATATATAATATATATATATATATATATATATATATATATATATATATATATATATATAACTCACACACACACACAAACACACATACAACACACACACACACACATTATATATAGGGTAACTCTAGGAGAGATGGCCAGTCTAAATATCTCCAAAACTTGATCATATATGGCAGTTTAAACTTTTTTTGTAGGAAATGTTCAACGAGTTCATTCATTGCGAGGTACAGCTGTGTTTTTCGATTATAAAAAGTAAGTGAAATTTTAATGTTGATTTAATTTAGTGGTTGAATATTTTTGTTGAGTTAGGTATCTGAATGTTTCGCAATACGCACATTTTTTTTTAACTTTATGGACTTTTAAGGCACGTATATAATCCAATCTTTGCTTCCAAGCCTAAAACAAAGAAGTACAATGGCGGAGTGACCCTTTAAATTGGGTGGCCATCTGTCCTTCAATTTCAGGATAGATGGCCACATAAAATCGAGGAGAGATGACCACCTTTAATCAATATTTCAAAATTATACGGAGTGAGGATTTTAACTAAATATAATTATATTTAAAATAATTATATAATTTTCATGTTTATAATTATATTAATAGATATTATTGTTTCAATTTTAACTAATATAAATATTTCAATAATAATATTAATAATATAATATGCTGAACGATGTTTATCCAGTTTTTCAAGATGAAACGGGGATTTATCCTTTTAATCCGAATGTTAATCCCGATTACTCGTTTCTACAGTTGTCAGCCTCTGAAAGAATTTCATCGTTTCAACACCAGAAACCAGGCCCGGACTTAGAGACCCAGGGCCCCTAGGCACTTGACATTTGCCCCCCCCCACCCCACCATCTCGAAGCTATTTTGGAAATTTAGCAAATTAAATGCACTAGTATAGAACATATAATTTTTAATCGGCTTTAATGACTTTAATGAACATCAGAATAATAGTCTATGTTACTATAGTTACGTTATTCTATAAAATTTACAGAATCAAACGACGAACTTTCTTCTGTGCAAAAGAACGAATGACGTCATCATAGTCAATTGACTGCATTATTTCTGACTCTATGTACACTGCTGGCCACCCAAATTGCAACACCAAGAAAGACAAGAGATATCACAACAAAATTTATTTTGTAGATAACATGTTGACCAAGTATCAAATGATTAAATTTATAGACTTCTGTGAAGTGTGGTTCCTGCCAAAATCAGTAGCCAGAGTAGCCGCCATTTTTGGAGATCACCTCTGCCACACGCCTCGGCATTGATTCAAAGAGACTTTGGATGAGTTCTTGGGGTACAGCAGACCAAGCAGCTTCCACACGTTGCCAAAGTTGATCTGCTGTGGCAGCTGGGGATGGAATCTGGGTCAATCGTAGAGCAACCATGGACCACATATTTTCTATCGGCGAAAGATCCAGAGAGCGAGGTGGCCAGGGAAGCAATTCAATCTGGCGGTTGACGAATAACCCTTGGACAATGCGTGCCACGTGTGGTCGCGCATTATCCTGTTGAAATATGGCTGTGGGCAAGCCCTGAAGGTAAGGAAGGACAACTGGCTCCAACACATCGGAGATGTAGCGCTGGCTGTTTAAAGTACCGGCAATGCGCACTAGAGGTGTGCGAGAGTGATATCCAATTCCGCCCCATACCATAATACCCGGTGCAGGACCAGTGTGGCGGTGCAGCTGTTCAGCATCCTCTCTTCACGGTGTCTCTAGACTCGAATGCGACCATCGTGGTGTTGCAGACAGAAGCGTGACTCGTCAGTAAAGACAATTTCATTCCATTCTGCCGTCCACATCCTTCTGTCATCGCACCATTGGCGGCGGAGACGTCTGTGGTTCTGCGTCAAGGGTAGACAAAGAAATGGACGTCTTGCGGACAGACCACTCTGCTGTAAACGGCGTCGAATGGTACGCGAAGACACTGGATGATGTGTTACAGACTGCATGTGCTGTGCTATGGTTCGTGATGTGACTGAGCGATCCGTCACTGCCATGCGCACAATTTGCCTGTCATCACGTGAAGTGGTGCGCTGAGGTGGATGCGATCGAACACGCCGGTCCGTGGTACCCTCCTGCATCCAACGATCACATATCCGCATTACAGTTGTGTTGGTATATATATATAAATGCTACAAAGTGTTTTTAACTTTTCACACCAGATGGTGCTAAGTGTCTGTATTTGTCCTTTTGTATGTAAATGTATATTTTCTGTAAATAAAACTCAGTTGGAATGTAGTCCTTGAACGTGTGAGACACAACATTTGGCAGCAGAGCTTCGTGGTTGTTTTTCTCCTCGAAGAGCCAGTCGCATCGACATCCGGTCGCTGGTGAATTCAAAATGCAACTGTGAGATTTCCTAAAGCGAAAGTTTAAATGATAGCGAAGAAAATGGACAACATGAAAAGCATTCCGTTGTTGAATAGTGGAAATTATCTAATCTGGTCTATGAAAATCAAGGCAATTTTAACTTTAAAAAGATTAATAGATGTTATCTATGAAGATAGACCACAGGATTTAAAATTACTAGAAGATTGGAAAACAAAGAATGATGACGCTGTAGCCTATATTTTGCTATCACTTTCAGATGAACAGAGTCTCCAATTTGCAGAAGAAACCAATGCCAAAAATTTATGGGAAAAAATAAAAAGGGTTTTCACAGGAAAAAATGAAGACCGGAAGATAGATGCTGGAAATGAGCTAAAGAATATAGAAATGCAAGAAAACGAAAATGTATCTGACTACATAGCCAGAGCAAGGGGACTTTCTATGAAGTGTAGCGCACTTGGTTTGAACATTTCAGAACGTGAACTGGTTTACTACACAGTTCGTGGACTTAACCATAAATTCGGGAAAATAAGAGAAATATTGAAGACGCAAAGAGAAAAAGAAATTGATGAAATATTAGAAATTTTACGCGAAGAAGAGAATACCCATTTAAAAATGAACTCAAATTCCATATCCAGAAAAGGAGAAGCTTTCCATGTTAAAAACAGTAATAGAAACGTAAAACTTTGCTGGATCTGCAACAAATCCAATCACATAGCCAGAAATTGTTTTTTCAGGAATAAAACAGGAAACAGGAGTGGAAATGCACCCGACAACGTGATAAGAACATTACCTAACGACAAAACCAAAAACAAGCAAAAATGAGATTCGCGAACGCAGCATTTGAAAACGAAAATCAGAACTTTGCCCTTATGACAGACCCAGAACATTCCGACGCTACTTGTGAGGATATTTGGATTTTGGATTCTGGAAGCAGCTCACATATGTGCAAGGACCTTAAATTTTTTGAAAACTTTAATTCCGATGTTGGTCATATTAACTTAGCAGGTAAGAATTCTGTTTTAAAATCTATTGGCGAAGGAAAAGTTAAAGCTAAGACATTTGTAAACAATATTGAAAATACATTAACTATTGATAATGTGATTTATGTACCTGATTTAAGATGTAATTTGTTATCCATGACTAAATTAATGGAAAGAGGTTATAGTATTCAATCATATGATAATTATGTTTTGGTTTTAAGCAAAACTGGTCAAATTGTTTTAAAAGCTGAGAAAGTAAATAATCGCTTAGAAATTATAATGAAACCTTGTATTGATAATAATTCATCTGAATTATTAGAGTGTAACTTTGTTAAAAATGTAGAAAATTATGAATTATGGCATAAAAGACTTTGTCAGTTGAATCCTCAATATATGTCTAAAATGAAAGATATAATTGATATAAATGTTAAAGAATCTGAAATTTTAAATTGTGAATCATGTAATATCAGTAAATTAACTCGTAAAAAACATTGCAAAATTAATATTGATCAAAGTAATTCTGTTTTGGAATTAATTCATGCTGACTTAGCTGGTCCTATAAATATTGATTCATTGGGTGGTTCTAAATATTTTTTAATGCTTGTAGATGATTATTCTGGTATGTATTTTTCTTATTTTATAAAACATAAGTATGAAGTATTTGATGTGTTTAAAAATTTTAAAGAAAGGTATGAAAACCTAACAAACCGAAAAATCAAACGCTTAAGAACCGATAATGGATTAGAATTTGTGAATAATGAAATGACTAAATTCTTACTGAAATTTGGCATATCTCATGAAAGAACTGTAGTATGCAATTCAGAATCTGGCGGAAAAGCGGAAGAGGCTATAGGAGTTATAGTAGAACGCGCGAGAACCTTATTATATGAGAGTAAACTACCTCAAAAATTTTGGGCGGAAGCCATATCCTGCAGTACTCATGTATCGAATATTACACCGCGCAAATATAAAAATAAACTTCCGATGGAAATATGGACAGGTAAAGAACCCAAAATAAGTTATTTAAAAACTTTTGGCTGTGTAGCTTATTATCATATTCCTAAACAATTTCGCAATAAATTTGATGTTCCAGGGAAACGCGGAATTTTTGTCGGTTATTCCAGAGATAGAATAGCATATAGGATTTATGACATCGCAAAAAATACAGTGATTGAGGAACGATCAGTTAAATTTGACGAAAAATTAAAAGGCAGCGAATTCATAACGAAAAATTCGGAATCCTATTTATGGAATGTTGAAAATCTGAGTCAGTTCAATTTTTCAAATTTAGAAGCAGAAACAGAAATTAACCCGCGTGAAAATAATCAAAGTGAAATTAATGACACAAAATCATTACAAAATGAAACCGCAAACGATCAAAGAGTGGAAAACTCAAATCATGAGTTATCACCTAAATTAAGGCGTTCCGAACGTATAAAAAATAAGTCAACGGCGAATTTGGCCTTAAGTAACTCTACTCGGGAGGAAAATAATTCAATACCTGAAAATTATGAGCAAGCAATGAATAGCATTAAACATAAGAAGTGGAAAATCGCGATGCAAAAAGAATTAGAGTCAATGAATAAGCATGATGTCTTTGAAATAATTGAAAGACCTAAAAATGTAAAAATAATCAAAAGTAAGTGGATTTATTCAGTTAAAACAATTAATGACGAGGAAATTTATAAAGCAAGACTCGTAGCGGCAGGTTTTAATTTAATTAAAAATAAAGACTATTCAGAGTCTTTTTCGCCTGTTGTTAATATAGAATCATTTAGATTATTGATATCATTAGCTGCAAAATTAAATTTATCTGTAAGATTTTTTGATGTCAAGACAGCTTACTTGTATGGCGATATTGAAGAAACTGTTTATATGGAAATCCCACCAGGTTATGAAGAACAATTTGGTAAGAACAATGTATGTAAATTAAAGCGTAGCTTATATGGTTTACCACAATCTGGTAGAAATTGGCATATTAAACTTAAAAATGAACTGAAAAGGATTGGCCTCAACCAGCTTGCATCTGACAATTGTGTTTTTATTACAAGTAATGAAACTGATTTTTTCGCAATTTGTATTTATGTAGATGATTTGGCAATATTTTCAAATAATTCTAAATTATGTGAAGAGATAATACTTAAGCTTAGAAAAACTTTTGAATTAAATGAAACTACAGAAAATTCCAAATTTTTAGGTATAGAAGTTCTACAAAATGAAAATGGTATTAGTTTATCGCAAACGCATTACATTGAATCTCTGATAAATAAATATGGATTGGAAAACTGTAAGAAAGCTAATACACCAATAACTAAAGGTGAGGATAGATGTTTTAATCCCACGGATGATTTAGTCAATCAGACTGAATATCAGGAAATAATAGGTGAGATTTTATATTTGGCTAATAGAACTCGCCCAGATCTCGCTTTTGTCACTAGCTATTTATCACAATTTAATAAACGACCGGAAAAAAGGCATTATACATTAGCTAAAAGAGTTTTGAAGTATTTAAACGCAACAAAAAATAAAGTTTTGTTTTATGGCAGAGAAAATGGATTTTTAAATTGTTGCGCAGATGCCAGTTGGGGAAATGCTGAGGGAGGCAAATCATTTTCAGGTTGTGTTATAATGATTGGTAATTCACTTCTTACGTGGAAAAGTAGAAAACAAAAATGTGTTGGACTATCCACATGTGAAGCAGAACTGCTAGCTATCGCCGATGTTGCAAGAGAATTAACTTGGACTCTAAACATGTTAACTGAATTAAAATGTGAAAATTTTGTTAAGAGACCTGTAGTCTTATATAGTGATAGTCAATCAGCCATCGATTGGTTAAATAGTGGTAAGTCATCAAATAAAACTAGACATGTGAATCTGAAATTCCATTTTGTCAAAGATCTCATTGAAAATGATACTATAAAGACTAAATATGTGAATACTAATGAGATGATTTCTGATTTCTTAACCAAGGCTGTAACATTTGATAAATTGTTATTCTCATTGAAGAATATATGTTTAATGTAAATGTGCTGTTAATGTTCTGAAAAGATAAAACCCCTTTTTCGCAGGGGGAGAGTGTTGGTATATATATATAAATGCTACAAAGTGTTTTTAACTTTTCACACCAGATGGTGCTAAGTGTCTGTATTTGTCCTTTTGTATGTAAATGTATATTTTCTGTAAATAAAACTCAGTTGGAATGTAGTCCTTGAACGTGTGAGACACAACAAGTTGTTTGGTTTCGTCCAACACGACTACCGTTTTCCCTGAAAGATAATCCACAATCTCGGTAGGCCACTATCCTTCCTCTGTCGAACTCGGATACTTGATCAAAAGATGATCGCTGTTTTCGACAAGGCATAATTGATCGTTTTTTTTTAAAAACCACAAGAAAAACACAATTGCCGAACTTGAAATCGTCGAAATTTCCAAGCCTTATATAGCTCTTTGAAGTGGAGCCACTGGCGCGCGTGATGTGCGTCTGCGCTGAAATTCTAATCATTTGCATATCTCACCTCCGCTAATGCATGTTGTAAATTTCATGTTATTTGCATGTTTCCTTCAGGGTGTTGCATTTACAGTGGCCAGCAGTGTACATTACAGAAAGTGAATTGAGCCTGTTCTCACCTATGTTAGATCTTAAGTAATTCTTTACTCTCTTTAGCGCTGAAAACGACCGTTCTGCTGAGCAGTTTGACGTTGGTGTACACAACAGCATTCAGAGCGCAATTCCTACGTATGCGCTCATGAAGTAAAAATATGTAGTAAAAATATTTATTAAAATATTATTTTCGATAAAGCTTTTTGATAAGGCAAGCCAGTCTTTTGAGCTAATGTAAAGTCACCGGGGCCCCTAGGCTGGCTGGGCCCCTAGGCCGGGGTCTTGTAGGCCTAGGCAGAAATCCGGCACTGCCAGAAACGCAAAATAGTGTTGTTCAAAGTAACTTCGAAACGCCAGCTGCGGAATCAAATCGAAATGCAAACACCGAAATCCCACAGCTGGTGTGATGGTATGGGGTGCCATTGCCTACAATACACGGTCACCCCTAGTATTGTTCCGTGGCACCATGACAGCCCAGCGGTATGTTCATGAAATCCTGCAACCACATGTGTTGCCACTCATGCAACGGCTCCCAGGAGCCATTTTTCAACAAGACAATGCTCGGCCTCATACGGCAACGGTGTCACAAGACTGTCTCCGCACTGTTACTACCCTTCCTTGGCCTGCCCGATCCCCAGATTTGTCTCCAATCGAGCATATCTGGGATCATTTGGGACGACGAGTTGGGCATCCCACGAGTTTGAACGAACTAGAGGCAAGGTTACAGCAAATATGGAACGAAATGTCTCAAGACATCATACAGAACTTGTATGACTCAATGCCCGATCGTATCGCATCGTGCATTCGCGCTAGAGGGGGTCCAACGGAGAATTAACTCCTCCGTTCTTTTGCCTTTTTCTCTGAAATAAATTATCCTTTTTCTTTGATTTTCTTATCATTTACTTATATCAAAGTAGTCATTATGTAAAATTTCGTTTCATTTTGACGACTCCTTCTTGGTGCGCTAATTTTTTTGTCCATGAGTGTATATATATATATATATATATATATATATATATATATATATATATATATATATATATATATATATATATATATATATATATATATATAGATATATGTGTGTGTGTGTGTATATATAAATATATATATATTGTGAAGAATCCATTGATTCTCACAATTTATAGTAAAACCCTCTCAATCAATTCACGTCCCAACAGAAGACAACCGTGGAATCCGGAGGCAACACAGCAAAGAACCGAGGAAACGTCCCAGACAATGCAAGCCTGCAGGTGAGGCGACAGTATGTCTGAGATTTTGGACAAAAAGTTCAAAAGACATTAGTTTCGGTCAACCCCTTGATCCATGATGATCGGGGAAGATTAAGCGACTTAAAGCAATCAGCTGATGTGCTGACGAAGGACGCTAATCACCAATCGAACTTCCGAAAAGTGATGTCACTTTAAAGGCACCAATAAAAACGCTTTTAAATATCGAGCAATCACAGCGCTAGATTTACAAGTTGCGTCTCTACGAACTAAAAAAAGTCAGTCAGCATCTAGACCTGCATCTAGAGGTCACTACTCCGGCATTGAAGCCGTAGCTTACGATTCTTTATAAGTCCTCATACGAGGCAA